>MUAA02000007.1:0-431962 GCA_014180765.2 Marchantia paleacea | reverse complement strand
GCTCTTACACAAACTCTCAAAGTCCAAGCTCTATTATGCACATTATCACCAAAAAGTAAGATATCAGCTCAAAGGAAAGGGATACTTTGGTAATCAAAGTCTTCATTGAATCAAGGCTCCACTCGAACATGGCGTCTCCAAGAACCAAGCTCCCCAAAACTAAGATCACCACACTATCTTCTCCCAAAACTAACTTCCATTGAAAAACTACTTGAGAGAGGTCTTTCTCAACCTCTCTATTTATACTACTTAGAATCTTACCTCAGTAACTACAAAGAATCATAATGTAACTTCCTCTTTACCAAGTTTAAGCAAGGTAGAGATCACAAACCCCAATGAAAATTTACATGGCAACATGCAATTGGTCACTTGGATCTTCTAGAAGCCTACTCTAATTGACTTCTAGTGTACCAAGTCAATCTAAATACCTAGATTTAAGGGTCTTCATTAAAAGTCCAACCAATGAAAACTAGTCCAAGTCAAGGGAAGTCAAGATACCCATGTGATGGAATCTATTCCTTGACTCATACTAAACAACAAAATAGTAGTTCTCATCTACCACACCAAAAGTTACTCTATATTTTTCCTCCAACTTAACCATAACTAGCTAAACATATCATGACTAAAAGATAAACTTAGGCACAATTTAGATATCTTTCATTTTATCTATATGTACAACCACGGGTCTTACGTTTACCCCGGACAAGATTTCACTCCATCCTCGGTGAAAAGAATCGTCGATGAAAGCGGCTTCAACTTGTCGTGATTCACCCGGTCAAAATATGGGTCCTCCCAACTCCTTCAAATCGTAAGTAAAGTTTCCCCACCTTGTGAACTATGAAAGGACAAAAGTACTTTGGAAGAAATTTCTTTCTTGCTCTCTTATATCTAATGGAATCGTAAAAGCATTGCCCAATCACCTTCTTTGAAAATCTTCATCTTCTTCCCCAAAATCGATTATCATGATACTTCTTCTGCAATTGTTGAGCCCGCTCCACACGTGCCATGTACCCATTCGAGTATCCTCAACTCCAAATTGTTGACATCTTGATTTGATAGCTTCTACTCCATTCTTCCTCTTTAACTTCCGTTGGATAGTTAAGAAGGTCGTCAAATCAAATTGAATTGGAAGCTTTGACTTCGACACCATATACCATACGGAAAGGTGAGTACCTGTTGATGTCTTCCAAATTAGTCCCATACTCCCACAAGATAGCATGCAGCCTTTTTGTCCCAATTTTTGCTTGCTCCGTCCATGTCTACATCCTTGGCCAACATCATGCAAAGCGTATAGTTGGTTATTTCTACCAACCATTAGCATTTGGTTTGTAGGAAGTAGTCACCCGTGCCTTGATGGAGAAATGACCTAGCATGGCTTGTATAATGCTTCAACAAACTCACCCACCTCTATCGAGATACAATTTCTAGGGGCATCAGAATCTAGTTATTATCCTCTCATATAGAAATCTACCCACTTCTTCCTCACTAGTAGATTTTAGAGGTCTTGCTTCTACCCACTTGGTAAGATAATCTGTAGCTACCACAATGAACTTGTTACCCCCAGAGTAAGATTCAAAGGATCCACAAAATCTATGTCCCATTTTTCAAAAGGTCCTAAAATAGGAACCGATGTCAAAGGGGGTTTTCATGGACTTTTTAGCAAAAGCTTGACACACATCACAACTCTTGCAAAATTCCACACAATCTTTGAAAATGCCCTTCCAATGATAGCTTTGCATCTAGGATCTTAAATGCGGTTACCTTTCCCTGCAAAGTGTCCTCCACATACAAGTCCATCATGAAACTCCTCCATAAGTTGAATTGACTCTCCCTTCCAACAACCCTTACAGTAGTCCATACGCTCCTTGATGAAACAACACGTCCTCTATGATGGTATAAGGTTCACATCGCTTCACCAATGCATTCCTCTCCCGTGAATGCATGCCTTGAAAAACTCTCCCTCCGAGATGAAATCCCATATCCCCTTGTATTCAATGGGGTACCTTTGTTATGGTGTCCATCATCAGCAAATCCTCATACGGAAATGTATCATCCACTGGTTGATCTCCTTCCTCATCGTATGCTTTCGAGACATCAAATCGGCATTGGCATGTTTTTCTTGCGAATTCGATCCTCAATGATGTAATCAAACTCCATGATAACAACTTCCATCGGCTATCCTACCCTCTGCATTAGGCTTGTTGAAAATATATTTCAAAGCCTTATGATCGGTGACTATAGTGAATTTACCACCCAATAGATAGTGTTTAAACTTCTTGAGTGAGAAGATCACGACTAAAGCCTCCCTTTCAGTCACTGAATAATTTCTCTCGCCTGCACCATCGTCTACTAGCATAAGCAATTGGATGATCATGGCTATCTTCATCTAAGCGGCTTAGAGTGCATCCTATAGCAATGTTTGATGCATCCGTGTAGAGAATGAAAGGTTTACCCCAATTTGGTTTACTAAAAATAGGGCCGTTACCAACGCCTTCTTAAGAAGTTCGAACGCCATGTTGCCTCTCCATCCTTGAGAGGATTAAATCGTAATCCGTCCCCTTCTTCATGTAAACCGTCAAGGCATAAGTTTTGTTGGAGAAGGAAAAAGATGAACCGTCGATAGTATCCCACCATTCCAAGGGAATCCTCAACTTGGTCAACGTCACGGAAAAGGAAAGTCGAGGATGCGTTTCACCTTTTCTCGATCCACCGCTATACCATCTTTGGAGATGATGTGCCTAATAACAAACCTTCCTCACATCCAAAATGCATTTTTCTGGATTGAGCGAGGCCTTGGCTTTCCAACCGTTGTAGAATTTTGATCAAATGATCAAAATGATCCTCCTTCTTCCGTATACACAAAAATCATCTATGAAATCTCATTGGCCTTTCCCAATAAAAGGTTCAAACACCTTGTTCATGAACCTATGAAAAGTTGCTAGAGCATTACATAGACCAAAGGGCATTACCCTAAAGGCAAAAAAGTTCCCATGGCGTGGTAAAAGTGGTTTTGAGCTGATCTTCAGGAGCAATTTGAATTTGGTTATAACCACTATAACCATCTCCAAACTATACCACTCATGACCTGCCACCTCCCTCTAGAATCTCATCTATGAAAGGTAAAGGATAGTAATCCTTCTTTGTGAAGAGATTCAACTTCTTGTAATCTACGCATACACGTAGCTTACCATTCTTCTTCTTGACTATCACAATAGGAGAAACCCATTCAGAATTCTCTACCTCATAGATGAAACCCGCATCCTTTAGCTTGTCGATCTCCTCCTTGACCACCACGCCCGTTGGTGGATTTATCCGACGTTGTTTCCGGGACGCATCGACGAGCCTTCTCCTCTAACTCAATGCGATGAGTTTCTAAGGTTACTTATTTCAAATCCTTGTAGCTAAAGGCAAAAGACATGGATATATTTTTCGAAATATATCCAAGAACCTTTGGATCTCCTCCATAGTAACCTTTGGGACCAAACTTTGAGAGTGGAGAGCCGTCGAGTTATCTCATATCTTCACTCATCTTCATCTTGTCGGGATCTTTCACCACCCCCGGCCTAGGAAGTAAATCCATTGCAGCAAGAACTTGAACTTGAACATCATCGTCCGGTATCTTCGATGATGTCTCCTCATCGGTCGACATGTTGGTGTCAACCTCCAAAACTACCACTTTCTTCACTCGGACTAAAGTAATCACTCGTGAGGTCTATCCGGAAGTCCACTCCTCCGCCACCACTTGTGAGAGGACCTTCACTGATGGTTTTTCGGCCCATACCGGTAACCCTTATGCCACCGAATAGTTGTCCTCCCACAAAATTTCAACCAAGGTCTTCCTAACAACAAGTCGTAGCTAGCCTCCTCAAGCACTTGAAAGGACAACAAGGTTTGAACTCCCATCACACTTACCACCACCTTGTCCACCACTCCAATGGGTCGCACCTTTTGCTTGTTGGCCATCCCAACAATGATGTTGGAAGGTCTTTGAAAGTTTCATCCCCAACTTTTCAACAAACGTTCGACATGGCATTCACCGCAGATCCACCATCCACTAGTACATCCAAACATCACGCCCATTAATGCGCACTTCAATCTTCGGCCTGAGTGCATACCTCCGGCAGCGGCATCCACCACTCCTACTCCAACATTCCCGCCATGGAAGCTTTCCCCTTGGATCGCCGCTTCTTGGTCCTTTTGGAGTTTAGGCTCCCCTCAACTCCTTTCTTATCGTAGGATTTAGAGCAATCAATTACCAACAGCTTATATTGGCTTTTTGATTCCCCACATCCTCCACCACGTCGTATTTGAGTTGCAGATGAAATGGAGAAATCATCCATTCCCAACTTCTTTTCGGTGCTCTCGGTTGACTCACACCCATTGGATCGAGTGCTCCGGCTTGGTTGATCTTCCATTGAGATGGACTCCTACTCGCAAATCTTGCTCTCTTCTTCTCGTGTGCAAGAATATCAACTCGGAACTTATAGAGCTCTCTCCTTCTCAAACGTGCACTGATGAGGAAACACATCAATAGACGCTACTCTCTCTTATCCTTCGATTGACTTGGAGCAGGGTAGAATTGTTGTGTCTAACTCCATCATGTTGTCGAGGATTAGGACAATTTCGTTGGAAATGAGGGCCTCCACAACTAAAAGCATGAAACCGTGAAGTTCCCTTGTGGTGGATTTCCTTTTGGAGGATAATTCCCATACCCTCTAGATCCTCCCCCTACATTCTCGATTCCTCCTCTCCCATAGTTGTACTACGTTAATCTTGAGATCGGCGAGTGTTTACGTGATAGATTTCAACTCATGGTGCAAGTCTACCACTTGGAGAATTTACTCGGCACAAAGAACAACAAGAGGAGTTGCCATTCTAACCACAACGGTGGTGATGCTTCTCTAGCCACCAGTTAGAATCATCGTCTTCTAGGCTCTCCTCCATTGAATAGCAATGCGAATAGCCTCAACCTTAGAAGAGGGCTTTTCATATCTCACCTTGCTTGAATCTGAGGCTTCAAACCCTCCAATGAAGTTCTTTGTCAACATCGCCACAATCCCCACCATGGTTGGCTCGACCTCGTCTCCACTCTTTCTCAACACCACACGGCGTGACTCCCGGCTTCTCCGTTCTCTCGTATGATCTCACCTTCTCACTCTCCTTGCTTCAAAAAAAGGTGACTTCACACATCATCTTCTCGTAACTTTCATCCGGAAGAAAGTTTTCAACAAGATTCTCCGTCAAACTCCCCAAGTGTCTTCCTCCACATGCTCCTTCTTGTACTCATTGTACCACTTCAATGCAGAATCCTCCAAGAAGTCGGGCAAAAAGGATAGCCCATTCATTTCCTTCTCTCATTGTTTCCTATGCATGCCCTCTTGAAGTCTCTCACAAAAGATTCTACATCTTCTTTCTCTCTCCCATAGAACACCGAAGCTTCCCATTTCCAACTCCTTTTTGTCGTTGTTGTTGGAAATTTATACGGGACTCTAATACAACACAAACAAAACTAGCTCCATTCTAGAGTAATTCATCAATGGCAAAATGAACGGAATTGGTTGGTCCAAGATTGCCATGGCTCTCTCCTCTCCTAAACACACTATGAGCCTTACCCTCATCGACATCTTCTCGATCATTCTGAAAATGATCTCCATCTTCATTAGAACTTGAGCCACATGGAGATTTCAACTTTTCGTATCTGCACTCAATTTATCTTCAAAGCCCTCCCACTAGTGACTCCAACAGAGCTTTCACGCCACTACACTCGTGTCCTAAGGGAAGTCCGGTCACTCCACAATTTTCACAATAGTTTCCACTCTTGGATTCATGGGGAGATGATGGTCCCGTGATGAAGGTTTAGCTCTCCCACGTTTCGTCTCTCTCTCAACCTCCGATCTTTGGTCCTCAAAGGACAACTCACAAGCTTATGTCCCTCCTCTCCACAATAGAAGCAACTCTCACGTTTCGCTCTCGGGAACTTTTAGTGTCCTCTCGTCAAACTCCACTCTGAACTCCCTCGTGTTCGAATCAGCTGAAACAATCACGTCCAGCCCTTGAGGTATCTTAGATAGCCGGATCTTCCAAAGAGGTTGATCTCCCATTTTCCAATGAGTGTCAAGTCATCCTCACTATGCAAAACACTCATGCACTCACTCTCTCGGAATGACCATAAACAAGGAAAAAAGTAAATCTGAAAAGTAAAGCAGTTTTGCTCACTTTTATACCCCCTATACTTCAGGTATCATAACTTTCTCTATAAAATGATCTCTCAACGAAATTTAAACCCACATGTAGCTTAGCTCTTGATATACAATCGTGCAAAGTTTCAAATCCTGATTCAATTCTTGCACGAATTGATAAGCTCTGTACACTTTTTCCCGAGAGCTATCTTTCAAAACCCGTCAAGACCTAGCAAATTCTAAACATCATAACTTTTGATCTAGACATGATATGACTGTTATTTCAAGTGCAAAACGTATCCCATCTACTAATCTAAAATCAATAAAATTATCGGAAAAACTTTGGAAAATAAAGTTTTCCTCCCAAATACATACTATAGCACTCTCGCCTCATCCCAAACAACACTTAAGTAAACAAAATATACAAAATAACTTCCAGGCTATCATATAACACTACCGGATACACAAATGGTACATTACTATGCATCATGATCTCGGTTCGCTCTTCCCCCACAGTCCTCTCCATATGAGTTCTCATCGTTAAGCTCTCACGGGCAATAAACTGGATTCGAACATCTCTTCTCCTTCTAGACTGAGGTCCCGGCAACGGAACCAAAATGTGACCTCCGGGCTGACTCTCACTCAGGTTTACCTCCGATGGCTTTTGGAAGCTCATCATGAATCTACAAGGACTTAGTCCCACCCTTTGCCCATGATCCTATTGCTCACTCTTACACAAACTCTCAAAGTCCAAGCTCTATTATGCACATTATCACCAAGAGTAAGATATCACTCAAAAGGAAAGGGATACTTTGGTAATCAAAGTCTTCATTGAATCAAGGTTCCACTCGAACATGACATCTCCAAGAACCAAGCTCCTAAAACTAAGATCACCACACTATCTCCTCCCAAAACTAACTTCCATTGAAAAACTACTTGAGAGGGTGCTTCTCAACCTCTCTATTTATACTACTTAGAATCTTACCTAGTAACTACAAGTAATCACCATGTAACTTCCTCTTACCAAGTTTAAACGAGGTAGAGATCACAAACCCCAATGAAAAGGGTACATGGCAACATGCAATTGGTCCACTTGGATCTTCTAGAAGCCCAACTACTCCTAATTGACTTCTAGTGTACCAAGTCAATCTAAGCCCCTAGATTTAAGGGTCTTCACCAAGTCCAACCAATGAAAACTAGTCCAAGTCAAGGGAAGTCAAGATACCCATGTGATGGAATCTATTCCTTGACTCATACTAAACAACAAAATAGTAGTTCTCATCTACCACACCAAAAGTTACTCTATATTTTCCTCCAACTTAACCATAACTAGCTAAACATAGTCATGACTAAGATAAACTTAGGCACAATTTAGATATACTTTCATTTTATCCTATATGTACAACCCTGGGTCTTACAGACCCTTCTTCCCTCGAGCAGTGTGGTTCAGCAACTGAATTAGCTCCATATAACCATCTTCTTGGGGATTCCACCCTTGGATGTAATTGTCTCCCATCTCGTTCAGCTCCATGAGAACTAACTATCACAATGGAGATTTACAGTATCCTATTTCAATCCCATCTCAATGATAAGTCTGTTCAACCAAATAGCCTCCTTTGTTGGTTCCGTTGCTGCTACAAATTCGGCTTCCGTAGTTGACTGAGATATGCACTTCTGCAAGGTAGATCTCCAACTAACGCATCCACCTCCCAAGTGTAAACACATACCCAGTTGTAGACTTCCTCTTGTCCAGATCTTGTCCATAGTCAGCATCAATGTAACCCAACAAGGATTTGGCATTGTCCAATAAACCATCAAACAAAAGACCAAAATCCTTAGTACTCTTGAAGTACTTGGGAATCCACTTCATAGCTTCCCAATGCACCTTTCCTGGATTTGACATGTACTGTAAGACCCAAGGTTGTACATATAGGATAAAATGTAAGTATATCTAAATTGTGCCTAAGTTTATCTTAGTCATGACTATATTTAGATAGTCATGGTTAAGTTGGAGTAAAATATAGAGTAACTTTTGGTGTGGTAGATGAGAACTACTATTTTGTTATTTAGTAGGAATCAAGGAATAGATACCATCACATGGGTATCTTGACTTCCCTTGACTTGGACTAGTTTTCATTGGTTGGACTTGGTGAAGACCCTTAAATCTAGGGGCGAGATTGACTTGGTACACTAGAAGTCAATTAGGGAGTAGTTGGGCTTCTAGAAGATCCAAGTGGACCAATTGCATGTTGCCATGTACCCTTTTCATTGGGGTTTGTGATCTCTACCTCGTTTAAACTTGGTAAGAGGAAGTTACATGATGATTACTTGTAGTTACTAGGATAAGATTCTAAGTAGTATAAATAGAGAGGTTGAGAAGCACCTCTCAAGTAGTTTTTCAATGGAAGTTAGTTTTGGGAGAAGATAGTGTGGTGATCTTAGTTTTGGGGACCTTGGTTCTTGGAGACGTCATGCTCGGAGTGGAGCCTTGATTCAATGAAGACTTTGATTACCAAAGTATCCCTTTCCTTTTGAGTGATATCTTACTCTTGGTGATAATGTGCATAATGGAGCTTGGACTTTGAGAGTTTGTGTAAGAGTGAGCAATAGGGTCATGGTCATAGGGTGGGACTAAGTCCTTCTAGATTCATGATGAGCTTCCAAAAAGCCATCGGAGGTAAACCTGAGTGAGAGTCAGTCCGGAGATCATAGTACCTGCTCACCTTACCCATAGCTAGAGCAATATCAGGTCTAGTGCACACCATCAAATACATGAGGCTGCCCACTGCCTTGTCATAGGGAATTGACGATATCTTTCCTCTCTCAGTTGCATCAATTGGACTTTGAGCTGCTAAGAGCTTAAAATATGCCGCTAAAGGAGTCCACACTCCTTTAGAGTCTTCCATGTTAAACCTGTCCATACATCCATACCTAAACAACCATACCTAAAATCCTCTTGGACTTACCCAAATCCTTCATCTTGAATGCAGATTTCAGTTGCCTCTTGCATCTATCGATGTCGGATTGTTCCTTTGCCAAAATGAGCATGTCATCCACATAGAGTACTAGAATAATGAGGCTAAAGATCTCATTATTCACCTTCTTCATGTAAACACATGGATCAAACACACTCCGTGAAAATCCTTGTGCTTTCATGAACTCATCAAACCTTGCATTCCATTGCCTAGGAGCTTGCTTCAATCCATATAGAGATTTGAGCAATCTACAAACTAACTTCTCTTGACCTTTCTTCTCATAGCCAATAGGTTGTCTCATATAGAATTCTTCCTCCAAAGATCCATATAGAAAAGCCGTGACAACATCCATCTGATCCATAACTAGACCAAATATCGCAACAAGTGCACATACCAAACGAATTGTAGCATACTTTGCTACAGGTGAGAAGACTTTGTTGTAGTCCACATCTTTCTCTTGTGTGAAGCCCTTAGCCATCAACCTCACTTTGAAGATCCTCTTCTCTTCATCTGATGGATTATTCTTCAACTTGTACACCCACTTGCTATCAACCAAAGGTTGACCCTTTGGAAGCTCCATCAGCTCCCAAGTCTTGTTCTCAACAAGCAATTGCATCTCACGTTCCATAGCAATATCCCACTCAAGCTTATTGATAGAGGCTTGAGCTTCTCTATATGAACAAGCTTCTCCTTCTTCCAAGATCAACGCAATGCCATCATCATTCTCAGATTCAATATCATGATCCTCAAGAATAGATGAATCAGCCCATGTTCCATACCTTTCGGGAGCTCTACTAATCTGATTTGATGATCTCCTAGTAGATGGTCCTGGTTGATCTCCATCATTTTGTGATGTGTCTTGAGCCTAAGCAATGACCACTTGCTCCTCCAATTCTTGTTGTTCAAGAATTTGCTCCATCTGTTCTGAAGCTTCTCCTTGTGGCGCATCATTAAACCCATGATGATCAATCTCCCCCTCAACAACATCCGTGAGTGGAGATTTGCCCTTGTCAGTACCGGGAGCCTAAGATATCTCCCCCTCTTTCAATGATATGGGCTCATCGAAAGAAACATCCCTACTGACAATCACCTTACAAGCTATAGGATCCCATAGCCTATAACCTCTCACACCACTTGCATATCCAAGAAAACGACACTTCTTGGATGTAGGATCCAACTTGGTCCTATTCTCCTTAGGTATGAGAGGAAATGTTGTACAACCAAAAATTCTCAAACGAATATTATCAGCCCTCCGTTTGTGCCTCAATTCAAACGGTGTCAAGAAATCGATTGCACTTGAAGGAGATAGATTTACCAAATATACTGCGGTATTTACAGCTTCACCCAAAATTCATATGGTAAACCATATTGGCTCAACATACTACACACCTTCTCCAATACTGTTCAGTTGAGCCTCTCAAAAACAACATTTTGTTGCAGAGTATAAACCGTGGTTAGATGACGAGTGATCCCCTCCTCTTTGCAGTAACTTCTAAACTCCTCTGAAGTATACTCCCCACCATTATCCGAACGTAGATATCTCACCTTGTGACCATTCTGAGTCTCAACTTGGGCTCTCCAACTTTTGAAAGTTGCAAAGACTTCAGACTTGTGTGTGAGAAAATAGACCCACACAAATCTTGAGTAATCATCAATAAATGATACATAGTACCACTTCCCATAATGTGAGGCTTTAGGAGAGGGTCCCCACACGTCACTATGTACATACTCAAGTAACTCTTTGTAACTATGAGTTCCACACCAAAGGCTTTTCTATGTTGCTTGCCCATAACGCAATGCTCACAAAATTCCATGTCAACTTTATCTAAACCAGGTAACAAGCCCCTATCACGAAGGAAGTTCAAGTACTTGTTACTCATGTGTCCCATTCTAGAATACCAAACATGAGACATCTCAGGCCTAGATCTGATAAGATTGACTTCACCACAAATGGTATTGCCTTCTAGCACATACAGATTCCTATGCTTGTGTCCTTGTAGGGACATGTTTAGAGGTTTCATACTGTTTTTTTTGTTTTTGGAACATAAATAAATGATATTCGGAGGAAGTAGGTATCGCCGAATACGAATAGGAGAAATAAGCGCGAAGATGGCCAAGACGAATAAGTTGTTAAGGAGGTCTGAAGCGTCGAACGGATTAGGGCAGTTAGTAACATCGACGGGCGTAACGAGTTGCGGAGGAGCAAGAACGAGCGTCGAGTCAAGTAGCCGAAATGAAGAGGAAATCGGTCACTCGATCGGGAGCTTGGGAGGCGATTCAATTGCATGTGAAGAAGATGCCGACGGGAGTATATCGACCCTTGGTACCGAAGTCAGAATGGTCGACCAAAGAATTAGCACGATTGAAGACCTTGGGAGGAGAATTCTTGGCATGGCGATGGGACTATGTGTGCCCTGAGTTGTGTGAAGAAGTTCGAGCCAAGAAGACACCAAATCCGATAGGCTGGAGAGGACATCCAGACTCGTGGGATGCGTTGCTCTGGGCTGAAGCCCTGGGAAGAGATTATTCAAAAGAGAAGGATGGAGTCGACTGGGAAGGTTCGGCGGTGCATACTGCATTCACCTTCGATGAGCAAAAGTGGTTTGATCCCAGAGAGAGGAAGGGGACGAACGGCTTCAAGATTGATCTTATTCGGGACGACTTCCGAAGAAAGATAATGTATACATTGAATCAGCTATTCTCACCACAACGAACTACTTATGTAAGTATGCATAAGGTGAGAATAGTGGAAGGATTCGTCGGTGGAGCAATCAAGGTCAATTGGGGAGAAATCTTCGCTCGGAATGTGCAAGCGATGGGTCAGAGGCTGCGAACGGGAGAGAAGGGAGTGATCTATATCTCTTCGTTTCTGGTATACATGTATTCGCGTATGGGGTGGTTGACGCCACAGGAAAGGAGAAGATATCAAGTGAGCATGGACAACACTTTGGGTGGGCCAACAGCAAGCAATGCAAGCAGCGGTTCGACAAGAAGTGTGGGACCCCATCAAGACGACGGTGTGCAGTCGCCGATGAGACCGAAGTCAAGATGAGATAACCCGGAGGCCGGCGAGCGGCGTGGAGAGAGGAGGAAGAAGCCATATTCGGAAGGGAGGACTCGGAGGGACCACGAGAAGAGAAGCCCCAAGTAGAGATAATTGCGGAGCCAAAGAAAAAGGAGAAAGCTAAAGGAGATCGCGCAACCAGAAGTCCAGCATCAAGGCATGCGCCTAAGGTGAAAGCGACTAAGGTAGCAAAGAAGAGCCACTTTCTTCGGTGCTAGCTTGGGTACGTGTGAATGAGATGGGAGGCGCTATTCGGGGGTGGAATCCATAGGAAGACGTTACATGGAGTCGATTCAGCTGAACCGCACGGCGCATCGAGGGAAGAAGGATCAGCGGAGACTATTAAGCAATGACGGAGTCTGTGGGAGCGCCCGAGGAAGCGTATGCAGAAGTGACCAGAAGGAAGCAGCCGCAAAGAAAGCAAGCCACGGAGAAATCTGTAGAATTCGAGCGCGAAGTAAAATTTGTTGAGAGAGAGAACGAGAAGCTGCACCATCAATTGAAGAGGGCGAAGCAGCAGTTGCATGAAGTTGATGTTGAGAGACCAGCTAGACTAGAAGATTTGGCGAGTAGGTGCTTCGCAATACCTTTTTTGCGGTGTGATGATGTGGAGGCTGAAAGGTTGGAACGTTTGACAGTGGCGATGAATACCCCTTGCGATTCAAAGGATCGCAAGAAAGAGATGTACAAAGCCATGGGACGCGAATGCCAGGAAGCGATGCGAGTCCATCGAAAGGAGATCGCAGAGGACATCAGGGAATTGCAGATGAGCGTCGATGTCTTCGCGTTGAAGGAAGAGACGTCATCGAAGGAACCTGAAGTGCCCCGTAATTGTACTCGGACGCGATCCGTGTAGGCAACGATTAGGAATAGGTGCGAGTAGATTGTATAAATAGGAGTAGTGTTAGAGTAGGATTATCGCTTTCTTTACAAGTGTTCATTGAGAACCGTAATTGTAGTCGATAGATAGAGCGAAGTGCTCGAGGAGTCGTTGAATGTTGCATTCGATTGACCTTGACGCAGCGCAATACCGTGAAGATACCCGGTATTCGGCCCATGAGCCATCGTCGGATCCACTTCGCAGTAGAACTTCATCGGGGACATCGCCTCGGCAACAGCTTTGTAAAGGAGTGATCAACTCCCATCGATAAATCTGAGTGTAATTTCAATTACATGTGTAATTACGCAATGTAATGGATGGGTAATGGTTTGTTAATCTGACTTAGTGGTCCTGGACTACTCTGTCGCAATACTCTTCGGACCATGTAGGACCCTAGTTAGGAATTTTAAGCTTGTTTTTTTGGTTTTCGAATAAAAGCATGATATTCGGAATTGAGTATTGACGAATACGAAGATGACTCTTAAAGGCGAATATGCATGTTGAGAAGAGTATGTGTAGATTGAATCCGGCGGAAGCAATTACATTTCGGTTAGGGTAAGTTGTAAATCGTATCGTTGGAGCAGTGGCGGGCGCAGATACAGTAGAGTGACACGATGAAGAAGCGAGTGGCATTGCGATCGGGGGCACGGGAAGCTATTTGATTACCTCCTCCGCAGAAGATGGCGAGTGTAATTAGACCTCTAGTGCCAAAACCAGACTGGACGTTGGAAGAATTGAAACAATTGAAGCAATTGGACGGAGCGTTCCTGACATGGCAATGGGACTATGTCTGTCCGGAGTTGTGTGAAGAAGTGAAGGCCAAGAAAGTTGCCAATCCGATTGGATGGAGAGGTTACCCTGATTCCTGGGATGCGATTCTATGGGCGGAAGCATTGGGCCGGGATTATGCAGAAGACAAGGACGGCATCGATTGGAAAGGATCGGCTTTGCATACCGGATTCGACTTCGATGAGTCCAAGTGGTTTGATCCTCGAGGAAGGAAGGGACCAACGGGTTCAAGATTGATTTGATTAAGGATGATTTCCCACGGAAGATCATGTATACGTTGAATCAGCTATTTTCACCGCTAGAACTACTTACGCTAGTATGCATAAGGTGAGAATAGTGGAAGGATTCGTCGGAGGAAAGATCAAAGTCAACTGGGGAGAAATATTCGCTCGGAATGTGCAAGCTATGGGACAGAAGTTGAAAGCATGAGAGAAGGGAGTAGTGTACATTTCCTCTTTTCTGGTACACATGTACTCAAGGATGAGGTGGTTAACTCCAAGGGAAAGAGTGAAGTATCGATGGATGCAGAGAGAATGTTTTGTGAGAGCCGAATATGAGTGAAGCCAGTGTAGTGGATCAACGAGAAGTGTGGGTCCCAAGAAGGAAGCAATTTGCAGTCGCCAGTTTCTGCGAGGCGAGGTGCCTTGCATTTAGTTGGACGGTAATGCGGGAATTGAGGAAGCAGATTCGAAGAGAGGATTCGGCAGGAACTTTGGGGAAGAGAGTGCGAAGTCCGAGTATAGAGGAAGTTCGAACGCCGGTCAACAAGAAGCGGAAGTTAAAGGAGATTGTTAAGCCGAGGAGCCCGGTGCCGAAAGTATTGAGGCCTAAGGTGAAGGCGTCCAAAGTAGATGGTGGAGAACCGCTCTCTTCGGTGTTGCAATTAGCCCAGAAGTTGGAAAATGTAGTTGTCCCTGTTCTCATGGAGTTGAACGAGATGGGAACAGACTATATTCAGGGGTGGAATCCCCAAGAAGACAGTTACATGGACCTCATTCAGTTGATGAACCGCATTGCAACAGGAAAGAAGGACCAGACCCAGACTATTAAGCAGTTGACAGAGTCGGTGGGGCGTCTGGAGAAGGAGAAGGCAGAAGCACAACGGGAAGTGACAGCAGCGAAGAAGGCTTATGGGGAGATATGCAAAATCCGCGGGGCAGAGTTGAAGTTTGTGGAAGTCGAGAATGAGCGGCTTCGGAATCAATTGAAGGAGGTGAAGCGCCAGTTGCACGAGATCGATATAGAGCGACCCGCTAGATTAGAAGTTTTGGCTAGTAAGTGTGCGAAGTATCTTCTTGCCCGGTGTGATGATGTGGAAGCTGATCGATTGGAGAGATTGACCACGGTGATGAACACTCCTGGCGATTCGAAAGAGAAACGAAAGGAGATGTACAAAGCGATGGGTCGTGACTGTCAGGAAGCGATGCGAATTCACCGGAGAGAGATCGCAGAAGATATCAAAGAGTTGCAAATCAGCGTTGATGCTTTCGCCTGGCGTGAAGAGACATCATCGAAGGGTGCAACAAATCTCCGAAGTTGTAGTCGGACGCGATCCGTGTAGGTAGCGATTCGGATATGACGTTAGAATTGTGTATAAATAGGATTAGAGTAGTTAGTGGAGACATCTTCAATTTGCAAGAGAAAATCAGGATTTGTTCCTGTGTAGCCAGGGTAGAACGGAAACTCTCAAAGCCAAGCAGAGATCGTGGTGGCCTACCTGACTGGAGATCGGATTCCTGTGAAGATAACCAGGAATTCGTCCCACGAGTTTGGCTATCGACGATTTCGCGAGAACTTCAGCAAGCTTACGCCTGGTGAATATTACCTCTTGTAATTGGGATCACCCAATCTTAGTAAAAGAATTCCTTCTGGAAATTCTTGGAACTTTATGTCTTGATGGGTTGTTAAGTTATGAATTGATTCCATTCTTCGGACTGTGATTGTCCAGAGTTGATTAAAGAAGTCTAAACACACCTATTCCCCACTTGATATTCGGTTAACACCCCATTCCCTTGGGAACGAATCAATAAACACTACAACTATCCAATTCTAATGTAACCTTGTTGTTACAACCATGCATGTCCAGAGTCTTCAAAAGAAGCATAAACAGCCATATTCGTCGCTGACAGAAAGATAACACCTCATTCCCTTGGGAACGAACTGTAATTCTGTGCAAATGGCAAAACCTTTGTGTAACTTGTCTGTTACAGTCCTCTTAAGATAATCTTATCACCTATTCTCACCTCAAGTACTCCTTGTTTAGAACTCCATTCAAGGCCTTTTGAATCTAACATTCCAAGAGAGATAAGATTCTTTCTCATTTCTCTTGAGAAATCGATTCTTCAGGAATCACTCCAAGAAGAGGAGAGCACACCAAAGGGACAAGAGAGAGTGTGTACAGGAATGAGATGAGGAAGGCTTTGTCTTCCCCTGTATATATAGGGTGAGTACAGGGAAACCCTAATTTTGGGTTAGCCCTAATCTTGGATAAACCCTAAACAGATCTGTACCATCGGTACATAACAACCCTAGATCAACGGCCTGAAGTCATCAGGCACTAATTGACCTATATCAACTAGATGAGCTTGGGATATTAACACTCCCCTTCAAGCTCAACTGTACATTCTGAACTCCTAGACAATGTCGAAATGTAGCAAACGACTCTCTAGGTAAAGCTTTGGTGAAGATATATGCAACCTGATCTCATGTATGTATATATCTAAGATCTACTACACCTGAAAGGACCTTCTCCCTAACAAAGTGATAGTGCACCTCAATGTGCTTTGTCATAGCATGAAAAATAGGATTGTTGGCTAACATCATGCTGCTAATGTTATTAGCTAGGATAACTGTAGGACTAGGATAATCTAGTCCAATTCATCGACGAAAGCAAGGAAGCCATCTTTGCTTCACAAGTGGCATTCATAGCACCACGATACTCTGCCTCTGTGGAAGACAGTGCCACGGTCGGTTGCTTCACAGCCGTACTCCCAAGTCCAAACGCATATCCAGACGTGGATCTCCCCGCCAAATATCTCTGCCTAATCAAAGACGGTGTAGCCATGCGAGTTCAAATTTCACCTCCAAATTTGTATCGAAGTCCAAAATGAAGTGTGGACTTCACATAGCGGAGAACTGTTTCACCGCATCATATATCTGCGGTACCCGTGGAGCATGCAAGAAATGACTACTAGACCAACAAAGATAGCTCAAATCCGGTCTAGTGATAGTCAGATAAATCAAACTCCAACCATCTGTCTGTACAGGCAGGGATCTGCAAGTAACTCTCCATAGTCTAACTCTAGCTTTAGGCCTTGTTGTAGAGGAGTGTCTATTGGTTTACAATCAGACATCTTGAACTCCTTAAGTTTATCTAAAGCATATTGGCGTTGTATTAGCCACATATCCTTTCCCTCTGTGATAAACTCCACACCAAGAAAGAATTTAAGATATCCTAAGTCTTGTATCTCAAATTCGGAACATAAGATACTCTTGATGCGAGAAATCATCTCCTCATGGTTCCCAATGATAATAAGATCATCTACGTCGATGGAAATCATCACTACATGAATTCCTGATCTCATGCAGTATAGGGATGAGTCGGAATGATAGACTACAAATCCAAGAGACATGAGAAAGGAACTGATCTTCTCATACCATGCTATCGAAGCCTGTTTCAAACCATAGAGGAATTTCCTTAACTTACAAACGCGGGAAAGAAACTTCGGATCTTCGTAACCATGTGGTTGTTGCATGTAGACTTCCTTGCCGAGATCTCCATTGAGAAAGGCGTTCTTGAAATCCATTTGATGCAGTCGCCATCCCTTGTTGACAGCAATAGCAACCACCGTTTAATTGTTGCCATCTTGGCAACTGGACTAAACGTCTCTTCGTGCGTAGCCCTTGGCTACCAATCTAGCCTTGTATCGAGATACAGTGCCATCCGAGTTACGCTTGATCTTGAAGACCCACCTGCAATCAATCGCTTTCTTACCTTCAGGTAAGTCCATCCTTTTTCATGTTTGTTGATGACGTAAAGTGCAGCAAATTTTGTCTCCATGGCTTCAATCCACTCATTTTTGTGCATCGCCTCCTCAAAGCGTGTTCTTAAACTCGGCAAGAACGTGAGTCATGTATGCATGATGATCAAAGAAGGAAACTTTCATGCATAAATCGCTGAACAGGATGCCGAACTCTCTCAGATTTTCGTAGGAAAGTATCAAATGTACTGTTTGTCTCCCCTTGCTTCGGATCGAGGTTCCAGCGCTTCTACGGGGACGCTTCATCCAACGGATGAATATCGGTAATCCGTGGTGAGGACATCATATGTTGCAAAATAAGATGATCCTCAAGACTAGGAGTCGGTCTGGATGGTGCTTTCGGTGAACTTCATCCGTGGCGGCTCCAATACGATGGCTTCGACTCTAGACTGTGTGACTCCAGAAACTCCACTCTGTAAAGGTATAGTGGACGGACTCCTTGGCGTAGTTTCAAAGAGGGAAAGTGGGTATGACCGGAACAATCGCAAGTGCATACCAAGATTGCAACTCTTCAAATACAACATCTCTACTGATATAGAATTGCCTAGAGGAAGGATTATAGCATCTATATCCTTTCGTATATAAGGCATATCCAAGGAAAATACACTTCTCAGCTTTTGGATCTAGCTTCTTGCGCTTCTCATCCGGAATGTGTACATAACAGATGCAACCAAAAACTTTCAGAAATGAGTAATCAGGCTTGTGGCCAGTGAATACCTCCATCGGGGTCTTGTTGTGAATCTCTTTGCGATCGGAGTTCGATTCATCAAGTACACCGCAACGAAAACAAACTTACGCACTGAATGGTCTAGGCGAGGTTCTTCTCGTTCAACATAGCGTGAGCAGCTTCTGCTATGTGACGATTCTTCCTCTCCGCAACGCCATTCTGTTGTGGAGTATAACTGCAAGTCTTCTGGCGCTATATGTCATGCTTACGTAGGTAAGCAGTGAATTCTCCAGATAGAAACTCGCCTCCTCCATCGGAACGTAGACAAAGGATAGATTGTCCAAACTGTTTCTCCACCAAGGTGTGGAAAGTCTGGAAAGCTGACAACACATCTGAAGAGCTCTTGCTCTTAAGGAAGTAAACCAGTGTAGCGAGAGAAAATCATCAATGAAGGACACGGTACTTCAGCGCCTACATGGCCCTCATTGGCCGGCCGAATCGTTCCTCGACGCTTGTAACAATCTTTGGCATAGTGGCCATTCTTGTGGCAATAGTTGCAAGTGTTAACACATCGCTTTCCGGCCCGGTGGCGCACCTGGCTGGTTGGGTGCCTTGTTCTGCACACGACCTCTACCACCACCATATCCGGCTCCTCTACCTCGACCTCCAGAACCTGCAAAAAACACACATTCTTGTGGGCTGGACGAAGCACTAGTACTGCCCAGAATTCGCACTTCTTCTCCCAACATCATTGGGACCAGTTCATCGAACTTCGGAAGAGGTTCCCTTGTACTGATCTGCCAGTTGCTTGATGTGATTGACATAGTCACTAGCACACATCAAGCCTTTCTTGACCGTATTGAATTGTTTGCGGCAAGCTGCGACTTCGAGCTTTCTGTTCCCG
Source organism: Marchantia paleacea (assembly GCA_014180765.2). Taxonomy (NCBI): domain Eukaryota; kingdom Viridiplantae; phylum Streptophyta; class Marchantiopsida; order Marchantiales; family Marchantiaceae; genus Marchantia; species Marchantia paleacea. Next base: position 412,464 of record MUAA02000007.1, on the reverse strand, counting down.
AATGGAACATCTGTGACAATGCGTCCCAAGCTTCCTTGGGTGTGTCACAATCTTGAATGTGACCGATCATCGAGCCTGAAATCGTGAGCGCAATGTAGTGGATGGCTTGATACGACCGCTTTCTCCACTCATGTGCGCTCCCGCTGCGAAGATCACCCGGAACCACGATTGGTGCTTTCTCCTCCCGGTCTAAGCTCCCATAGCCCCTGGCCTTGAAGGAAGGTCTTCATTCGAAATTTCCACGTTTGGAAATTGTTCTTGTCGAGTTTCTCTCCAGTGATCATGCTCACGGATTCTGCCATGGTTGTGGTCACGAGCGGAAATCACGACTCCAACACGGCAAGTACCTGCACAGATACAAAATGAACACAAAGAACACCTCTACGACTAAGGCGGAAAAACAGCTCCTCTGCACCTCGATCAAGAAACATGCAAAACTCCAGAAACTGGCGAAATGCGCCTGTCTTGACCCGCAGACGAAGAAGGAAATGTGTTCACGATTCTGCGCCTATGCAGTACTTAAGCGAAAATGACAAAGAAAGCTTGGATTGAGCTGAAATTTTTCGTGGTAGGAGCTTTGACAGAGACGAGCAAAGTTCAGTTTCTACTTGTGCGAAGGCATAGCCTTCGCTTTGGTAGAAACCCTCAAACTCTAAAAAAACCTCGTTTAGGCCTCCAAACAGCTCCTCAAAGATTTTGGAAAAGGCAATAACTACCACCAACAACTCCAAATTGCACGAAAACTTCATCACTACCAAATTCGACCATTTTGCGCAAGACAAATCTCTTTAGGGAGTTGGGTGATCAGAAATAGGTCGAAAACGATCATCTTGACCTCCGAAAACGCGATTGAAGATTCTGAGAAAACACGAAACGGTTCCCCATCAATCTACTCGCTTCAGCGGGACAGCCTCCAATTCTGAGACACACTCCTCACTGATCTCCAGCACTCCTCTATGTCTAATCTACAAAACTAATGCTCCCACCAAGCTCTGATACCATGTTGAGAAATCGATTCTTCAAGAATCACTCCAAGAAGAGGAGAGCACACCAAAGGGACAAGAGAGAGTGTGTACAGGAATGAGATGAGGAAGGCTTTGCCTTCCCCTGTATATATAGGGTGAGTACAGGGAAACCCTAATTTTGGGTTAGCCCTAATCTTGGATAAACCCTAAACAGATCTGTACCATCGGTACATAACAACCCTAGATCAACGGCCTGAAATCATCAGGCACTAATCGACCTATATCAACTAGATGAGCTTGGGATATTAACAATTTCAGGTATAAACCTGACGTGAGTCAACGTACGTTTGATTCCATCAAATATGTGAATCTGTACAGATCCAACACCTTCAATTCTACAGGGTTGATCATTTCCCATAAGAACTAAACCGTTTGATATTGAGAAAGTATGAAAAAACTCTCTAATGTAACAAAGGTGATAAGAACAAGCACTATCCAGAATCCATACATCACCAACGCCATTTGGTGAGTTGCATAGGGCATACCTCTGGTTTCATAGTCCATCTTCGAGCAAGTCATCCTCCTCATCAAAATCTTGAGCCACATTGGTCAAAGGAGGATCATTAGCCTTGATCTTCACACGGAAGTCCTTCTTACAGTGACAACTCTTGTCACATTTCCAACATACCACCTCTTTCTGTCTTGGGATTTATCCTTAGACATGGATCTACCTCTAGATCCAAACTTCTTCCATCCTTCTCATTCCTTGATTGTGATCGTCCATGGGTCTTATTCAGTGCCGTACGAGATGAAGAGGATGGAGTAGAGGGCATCATCATCTTCTGCTATAGGTCATCAGTCAATAGAGCAATTACAACTGTGTGGGTTTTCCTGAAACTCGCACAGTTCCTTGCTCTTCATCGCCACGACCTCCAACGCAATTGTGCAGTCTACTAGTGCTGCATGTCAAGCGTCCACCTCTAAAACGCTCCCTCACCGTCTTTCACAACCTCTGCCTCATCTTGACTCCGTCCTCAGTGTTTGATCTACAGAGCGTACATATGCTCGTGCTCTCAAAATGCTCCCATTTTTCCATTCGGTGCACGAAACGGTCGATTCCAACAAGCGCAGAGCGAGGCCCTCGACACAAAATGCCGATCGGCGGCTCTGGCTGTTGGTTGAATATTCCTCGGATCCGAGATGGAGGTTTCCAATTCCTCCCTCCCCCTGTGCTCTTTCTTCGATAACAAATGGCAGCCCGGCTCAGCACAAATCGATCACCTCCTCGACCCCTTGTACTCCTCGCGTGCCAGCCATCGCTCGCGCGAAGCGAGAAAATTTGCACCACAACGCCGGTGCTTAAATCATCATTTGATGGATCAGTGGGTGCAGCGCGGTAGGAAACATTAGGTCGGATCCGTCTCACTTACGACGAGCCCAGCTGGTCGATCCATCGCTTCTACCATTCCACATCGAAAGAAGGCGATATTCGAAGACCCTGGATCTGCACAAGATCACAAAATCTACGAGCACTCCCGTCTCCTCGGTGGCCCTGATTTGGAGCTTGTTCTCGGCTCGATCTGCTCCTCCCTCATAGCCGAAGAAAAGAACGAGTGCAAACAGCAGCGTCCGAATGGAAGATAGCCATACCGGTCAACTCCAAGCGCTCTGATACCAATTGTTGGTCTGAATCAGGAATACACGAAGAAAACCATGCAATCAAGAGTCGACACAGTAAATATATGGTTCACCTCACTGAGGCTACGTCAACGGAACATACATAGTCACTTTACGGAATAACTCTAATTGTGTCACATAGAGTTTTTGCCCGCCCTCTTATATAGTAGTAACAGCCTTAGCCCTAGTCTAATTAAATACAGTCAAACTAGCCAAAGTTACTCAAGACCTCAGTTAACTCCTAACAAAACCCCAAATCCCGTGTATGTATATCTACTCTTATATTAAAGGAGGTTAGACCGGAGTATGTGACTTAAACAATGTCCCTACTAGGCAAATATGTTATTATACTTTGTCCCTTCCACTGGGCAAATACCTGGTCAGCGCGGGAACCTACTCTTACATAAAGGGAGGTTAGACCCCAATTCCTATGTATGTAAAACCTACTCTTAGATAAAATGAGGTTAGACGACAAAACGACACCGTATAACAATAGACTATATATAGATGAAGGGAGGTTAAACCCCAATCCCTGTGTATGTATACCTACTCTTATATAAAACGAGGTTGGACCGGAGTATGTGACTTCAACAATGTCCGTACTAGGCAAATTTAGGGCATATTTCACTAAATTTGTGATGCTATTGGGGCCTAGCCCCATGTTACTGGTTATCTTTGTACGATTTGATGGGGTGTTCCCATCCCTTTTGTTATTATTATATTGTGTCGCGGATTACTTCAACAATGTCCCTACTAGGCAAATACCTGGTCCGTGCAGGAATAGCTACTCACCATCTGACTAATTGCACCCTATCCGTAGTATATCAATCCCAGGTCGAAGAGTATGGCAGACATAGTTTGAAGACCTTTAAGTAGAAAATACCGTCGCTGGTACTCATTGAGTACCTCCAGCTTCTCCAACGCTGGATCTGTCGTGCTTGTACCGTGTCCCGTCGAATCAACACTATCAGTTTTGGGGAATTTATCTTCTGTCCATATCTGTCAAAGAATGGTAAATGGTATACGCACGAGAATCGCCCAACACACAAGACAACCCGTTACTTTGCTCTCCTGGCCTGGAAATGGGAAGATATTCCCATTTCATTTGGGAAAATATTCAATTTTATCTCCACAGTGGCCTGGTTCACAGGCCATTGTGGCTCAGGCCACTGTGAGAGAGAGCTTAATTTGACGTTATCGGGTGGCAGTCCTTCCGGATGCTGCTTCAGTTGTTAAGTGTGGTCCTCAAAAGCTTCACAAGACCCTCGCGGTCTAACTGTTCCAGATGTGGGCTTCTTTTGGTCGTCATGAGGATGTGTATGAAGGTAAAGGGTCGCCCTACGAGGCGAGGCCTTCTCCAACGCCTGCGACTCTGTGAGAAGTTGCAATTGATCAAAACTTCTCCACGAAACCTACACAACAGCAAGGCGTTAAGTCGGAGGCAATAATGAATGAAAATGTGTATGTAGGTCATTGACAAACTTTGAAGGGATTCCACTTCCTTCTCTTCACTCACTTCCACTCTTCGTGCCGCAGCACTGTCGAACAACTCTGTCTTTCTGAACTCGACCATTCTCCCTCATCCACTGGAGTCCCATGATTGTGAACGTTGTGGATATATACCACGTTGGGAGAACAATGTCGATGCTCGTTGCTTCCACAGAGAATCGAGCACACCAACGAGGCCTGCACAAGTCGGACGCGATGAAGATGAGATATCTGTTGGCATTAGTCAAATGTTGTGAAGTTTATAGAGATTTGAAGGAAGACATTTGCTCGTGATTCGGTGTATGAGAATTTCTTATATGTTCATATATGCTGGCTTGGTTCTTCCTCTTTCACTGACTTGACTGTCCGGACTGTCCATGTCTCGGACAGTGACATGCCATGACAGTACGGACAAGTCCGGACTGTCAGTCACATGACATGTTAGGACGGTAGTCGAAAAGCAAATCAAGTCAAACTGGTCAAGATAACCATGTGGACCCCCCTTGAATTTGGGGTGCATAGTATTCCTATCCATGATTACCTTAACGATGTAATGTTTGTTATGGTTCCATATGGAATGAATGTCGGTATGTATTGTTACTTGGTTGGGAATGACCATGTTCCTCATGTATATTTTGTGGTTACATATCATATACACATGATACTTTCGGATGGATGATTACCCATTTTTCTGGATGGCGGTGAATGGAATGACAGTAAGCAAGATCTCCAAGTACAGCGGCAATACACAATCTTTCTAAACAATAGATAGCATAGGTTTAATTTATTCTCATGTTGCTTACACAACTCATGCGGTTTGTGTATTGACCAGATTCGTTAAACTGATGTTCCAGCTCTACATATTCAGGTATGGAGTAACTTCTTGTCCTTTCAACCGGAGATCAGGCGTTGATGCATAGCTTGATTTCCGATGTTTTTACTTGTTGTTTTTTAATCCACGCATTTCCTTTGCCATTTCGGGCATTCTTTCGTTACACCTATAGCAACGATTAAGATACAATCTCGAGCGTATTCGTATTCAGGTTCAAGCACCCATCTCTATCTTTCCTTACATGTCAAAAGCTGTCAGTCTTTAGAAGGACAATGTTATTGTGTTGAAATCACATTGGGTATGCATCTAGAATGTAGCTTCTAGTGATCTTGGGAGTAAAGGGATAAGATTCACCAATTCAAAAATTGCAATCTGCATTTAGAGGTGAGTCAGTCTGTAGGATAACAATGTTACCGTGACAATTCACATGGGGTTTGCATTTAGAATGTAGCTTGTAGTGACATCGGTACTAAGGGATAAGTTTCACTTATTTAAAAATTGTAATTTGCACTTAAATGTAATTTTTTTTGAGAGTAGCACACTTGGTTGCTCTTATCGAGAGTAATCGCCATATGGCACTAAAGCGCTGACTTTGTAAATAAATGAGAAAACACTTATTACGATTAAAGGTGTCTTTACTGGTCTGAATTTAAATGATTCAAAGACAATAGGAACTCGAGAAGTCAACATCGAAGAAGAAAGTATGCGATCTCGGAAAATGAACAACTACCTTCGGCTGTAGCTTCGGGAAAGAATAGAACACAATTGGAGTATTCTTTTATTACAATAATTAAAATCATTTTATTTAAGTCACAGAATTCCTCTACAAGTCATTTACAGAATAAAAGCAAAAATAAAAACCACATCATCACTAACCGTTACACACTCATCAATCTTATGACCAGATATGTTCAATACACGAGACTTCCACACATCTCTCATGGCGTTTGGCCAAACGAATTTGATCCAGATGATAAAGTGGCAGAGAGCTGATTTCCAAACTAATTATCCTCCAGAGAGGAAGACGTTGTCACCAGTCAACGAAAGCGGGCAGATGTCCGCTACTTCATCAAGGAGATGAAGTTGTACAAGTGTTGGGTAATGGCTATGTTTCAAATCGTACAAATGAGAGACTCTCTCAGTAGCATTGGCTTCTAATCCGATATGAAAAAATGAATGACCACGTCTACTCTAAATCCATCGCTTACCTGGACTGAGATTGCAAGCATCTACAATCTCTCCAGTTTCTTGACTAGTTCACTCACTCTCCCTAGTGGAGATTTCAAATATTGTACATCCACCGCAGTCCAAGACAACTGCTTACATTCGAACCAAGTACGACGTTCGAACCTGGGAGAACATCGTCCATTCTCTTTTCATCTACAACAGATGAGTAAAGAAACAAAGAGATCTTTCTAACTAATCGCGATACAATTGGAATTTAAACCTTTGAAATCTCGTTTGCAACGTATGAGCTATCATCTGAAATAATCATCTCCAGCAATACTTCACCGTTTGCTTGTAGATCATACCTCCATGACCAGGATCCTTGGGGTGATAATGAGTCTGACAGTTTTTCCAATGTACAAGACATCCCTGCAACATTCCAGGTGTCTATAGGTAACTTCTCAAGTTCTTGGTAAAGTTAAGCATGTTTGGATTTTTACACAATAACCTCCTCTACGTATTAACGACAAGAGTTCACAACAATAACAGCACTTGGGTCCGTATAAGGTGACAGACACATTCACTCATCGCTTAAGACCGACCTTCGCGGTAGACACATCTAATTCTTGTAAGAATACAACGGCCAATTTGTGGCCTGGACGTGGAGCGTAAGTTAAGGAAAATTCACTGAAAATACACTTGCAAATAACGAAGCCTAGGCAAAGACTTCAGAATCCTAATGGCTTCCTTTGAGTCTGCTATTCAGCAACATCGTTCCCAATGAGTTCTTTCATGATGTGAAAGTGAATGGCACATCAAAACATGCAACACAAAATGTGAAGCCATGGCAACAAGGTGATAAAACAATATACCTGAGAGGGAGTTCGTCACAATCATTCGATGCCCCTTCGGCACAAAAAACTTCTGTGAACCCTGCAACCATCAAGATAATCACTCCCAAAATCGTGAAAAATTGTAGACTGCAGTGCGTGGTTTACTACCTGTTTCTAAAGACCAAATGACTGAGATGACCATAGTGAGCCACACATCTTGCGCAGGTTCACTGAATGAGCACTAGAGGGTCTGCGGTTAAAGATATTCAAGAGTCCTTGCGACGGCATATAAGCTTAAATGGAGTGAGATAAGTACATCTAGCGTAGAATGTGATGCAGGAACCCACGTACCTCTATTGTTACATTGTCAGCTTCGAATTCTGCATCCTCTTCTAAAATAATCTCCAAAGTTTCTAACCTACTGATCTTGTTTTGCCAATATATATTGTTCTTGCACTCCCAATCAACTCCTTTGTTTATCACATTTACATTGTTTAATCTGCACTTGCCACACCTGCACGGCCACAAGGAAAGTCAAATCAGTACAAACTTCTTTTGAGGTGAATATCATATAAAGAGATTCAACTGAATAGGACATATGGTCAAATCAAAATACAACGAAGTATAAATCCACAAGTCTGTTGGAAAGGGCTCTTTTAAAGCTATGACGGAAACTTCTAGCTGCTGTACCTCACGCCATATTGAAGTATACATTCCCCGCTTTCATTGGACTCGACAGCGCCCATTACATTCGTAGCTCGGACTAGTAAACTTCCATCCAACTGGGCAATTGATCACACTAATAAGCCATATTGCTGAATAAAACAAGATTCGGTTCTAGGAAATACTAAAATAACGTAGTAGTTTTAGTTTCTAGGATTTACACTACCGGAAGTTCTACACAACCAGAAAGTATGTGCAAATTTTGAAACCCGGAGATCATCAATAAGTACCTGCACATCTGTCCATGCAAACTCGGAGATTTCGAGCTGCAGCTCTGACCTCGGGGTTAAGGAACCTCCTTGAATCTGCAACCAAAAAAAAATATAAATGTCCACATTCTGCCAAGATCTAAACATCAACTTGAAAAATAAGGTGAGCTTTACAACAGCCCGGTACCTGAGGAAACAACGGTAAAATCGGTCAAGTACCTTTTGTGACACAATATCCCAAAGCGGTCCCATAGATGGGTGGATGAGAACGATAAATGGTGGTCCAGAATCAACGTAGCGATAATTATCCTCCATCTTCCACAAGCACATAGCAACTTAGAACATCGATTGAAGGGCTTCAAGTTTAAGGTCAAAACCTGAGAAGTTCATCTTGGATATATCATGTTGGACTCAATCGTAGAAAATAACCTTCGTCCAACGAGCTGATTACGTCGAACGGTAACAACTGTCTGGAATAGTCAAACTTCGAAACTCAACGAATACAAGTGCAAAATCACATGAGTCGGCATTCAAATTGATTTATTCAAAAACATAGAGCAAGTTACCTCGGGCATCTGTACACCACAGTGACTAAGTAAGTCGAAGGCATTCCTCGTAACGTCCAAGAAAGATCCATCTGGCGTCTGCACGTTGATGCATAGAATTTAGGTCAAGTTAAGTCGGCAATTCGTATTACTAATTAGCTTCTTTTGCTCGAGCCAGCATCATTACTTTCAGGTGCGTTTAGGGCAGTTCAGTTTAATATAAGCAGCAGCACAATATATACACGTTGGTGATTTGGAGCAAATGGATGTAGAAGTTGCTGAGAAGGTTGAACACATAAACTCACCTGATGAAGAGAGTGCTCTCCAGGCTTCCGTCGTCTTTTTGCTGAGGATGTCACCTTTCTTCTTTGATTATAAATTACGAATGTATCAAGTTTGTCTACAGGAACAAAGAAAATCTGAAAATGTGCTTGATTACCTCCATGGATCTGACCAACTTACAGGAAGGCATTGTCTGAAACCTATAAGGCTGCAAAAATCCTCCACTCAAGCAACGGTGCAGAGTTTTACCATAATCCTTGGAAGGAAGCCTGGAAGATCTTTTGTTCACCAGAGAGTCGGCTATATTTTGCATAGTACACTCCAGTCGACCAGCTAGAACGCTGATGAAAAGCCAAGACAGAATAAATCATAATTGCTTCATAGACTCCGATGGTCTAAGTCAAGTTCTCGCTCAGGAGAAACAACAGTGGTAAGTTACTTGCCAATGAACTTCTGAGTGGCAGAGGAAAACCTGTTTTCGAAAGATTCATGACTTTGGCAGGGGTAACCTATATTGACACTTTGTGAAGAAAACTGAACCATTGGAAAGTCATGGGAGGGACCTGTGCATCCGTACCTATGCTTGTGACCCAAATTGTCAACGTATTTCACTGGTTTTTTCAAGTTCAGAATCATTCCGGGTAACGAGGCAGCAGACTGACTGGATGCAATGTGCTCCACTGAAGCCAGGTCCACAAAGAGAACATTGGTATTTGCAGGATACTGGGCCTGCGTACTGCATACACAAAGGATTCAGACCCTTCATTCAATGAAGTATCTGCTTCAAAGAGTGTAATTCAGACAGAAAAGGAAGAACATACAACATCCATATTAGTCAATTCCAGAGGATCACTTTTCCCAGCACCAGTTTGTTATATTGAGTCTTGGGCATAAACTCACTAACCTGCCAGGTGCAACAGCCACATCTAAAATTCCGAGCTTATTGAATTCTGTATATTCTATACATGTCACTCCATACTCCCAACGACCATCACCAAGCCGTCTTTCCATCAACACGTTGACACCTTCCGCAGTTCCCACATTACGATCACAAGATGCAAATCCAAATTTCTGCCACACAGAAACAGTCCCAAAATCACAGATATACTTTGTTAAATTCGGCTCAGGATTCCAGTCTGAGTTGGATTCCGCAAAGTTTGTAGAGTAGTTACATACTGAGGTGTAGAAATTTCAAATTTAAAAACAAAGCAAGATCTCTCAAGTAAAGTTTCTCACCTTTTCATATCGAAGGCCCATGCCAGACAAAGCCAAGAGAGTGCAATCTGTTGCTGCAATTGGATTGCTGAACATAACCCAACATAAAAACCATAATTTAGTTGCCTTTAGTGCTTGATATGATTATCGCGCCAATTGCTGTGATTTCTTCACATTGAATTAAAAAGGGTGCATTTAAAAGTGGACCTAACCATGCTAACTGTCTCGGATGCTGCATGCAACCTCCACCCACAAACACTCCATTCCTTACGAAGAAATAGAAACAGTAATCACACCTGATTTGCCGGACAATGGCTGCTTTGCGATCCTTGCTTTGAAACCATTGGAGAATTCCCTCGTCGTAGGCCAATTTCCAGATGACTCCATGACCACCTGGTTTAAGAACAGCTTGGAAGGGGCCAGTAACTAACCATTGACCATCAGCTGCTGCCACGGTCGGGACGAGAGGCTGAGCAGCAAACAATCCTAGGGTGTGAGCTGCTTGTAGATTTGCATTACTAACTTCACTATTTGGCATGACCCAAATTCTACTGTTCGAGTCAATTGTTCTGCTGTAATCAACTGAACACTCAGGTGGATCCTTTAGAAAAAATCAAGTGTCTTCTACATAACATTGTGCACAATATTGGTATATTGATCCATCAGGAATTCCAAAAAATGGAATATATGCCACAAGAAAGTTACATTGTAGACAAACCTGTTCAAAGAGCCGGAAATTATTCTTTCCCCGCCCAAACCAGCCGTGACTTCTACAAAGGGCCAATACCCGTTCATTGTTTTTCTTGGCTGCACTCGTCATTATCGCCACGGGTGTGATATGTTGCCTTCCAAATACCTTAAAATGCAAGAACTCCCTTGCCTGCGTTTGTGAACAGATAACGAACATACCTAATGGTTTTAAAGTGCCTGAACTAGCTTCAAAGTGGCACTCATTGCACACGTGTAACATCAACCTTACATCTTTAAACCAGATAGATCCAAAGCGCAGTGTTCATGAGTTACTGTTCGTCTACAAGAATATATTCACCATCATCAACCACGAAGACTTCGAGGAGGAACAAACCTGTAGATCCCTGATAAGACCTTCCAGCAACGTTCTACCGCAGTATGGCAGCATAGCTACAGGAAGGCACTCTCCAGTTACTTCATCTACCAAACCCAATCGATCTCCGGCTCCTCCTAATGGGTAGATTTCTCCCATTTTTGATAATCCCTGATGGCAGAAGAAATAAATATTGAAATTTTAAGAAAGATAGAATTTGTCAGTAGCGAAAGGTTTTCACGAAAAACATTCATTCAATATTCAGTACCGAACTTCGTTCAAGAATACATAAGACTGTAATATTTGTAAACTTTGCGCATGACACAGTACAGAACTGAATGACCAACCTTGAGGCCCCAACTGGCAGCCTGCATGGCAAACGCTTGATCACTAGCAAGATCGGGACCTCTTGGGACGGAAAACCGCCCATTGGAAAAATCAGGACCATTAGAGGTTGGGTCTTCCCCTATCTCAGATGCCTTGATTAACTCCAGCACTTTCAACTGGTACCTGTATTCATTTCAGAAACAGGATAGAACATCCGCTGTGAGACCGGATACATAATACCAAATACAAATACAAAACAAAAGTAAGCCTTCCAGATTAAAAAATGAGACAAACGGTTCGTCAAGATTCAGAATCTGTGATTATGTACAGAACCAGATTATCCAAATTTCTACTCTGGTCTTTACCCAACAATGCCACCAATGCTGTCGTAGAACTTCTCAAGACGCTCAAGCACTTTTGTAAGATCTGTAAGCGATTGCAATAGACTGTCCTCCCCTCCATCACTAGGAGCCTCAAGACTTTCCAAAGCCATCGTTTCTTCTGTACCACTCAAGTCCAGCATTTCATGACTCCAATTCGTGATGAGATTTGGCATGCTTTGCCAGAACTGGTTACTAGATCCATCCCAAGTCTCAATGGCCTTTGCTAATCTTGTGAGAGCTTCCTTCACTGAACTGACTGGCTTTCCCTCGGTTGAAGAGATGGTCTTGTGATTGGACTCGTCCTGGACGAGGAAGGCGTCTTCTAGAGCAACCGAATAGCTTAACACATGTTCTTGACCAATGGCAACCAAGCACTTCAATACATACAAGCTTCTCTCGTCAAGCACCTTGCCCGCCAGAGCAATAGCTGGTTTTACATATATTCCGGTTCGTCCAAGGCCATTAAATACATTTTTCACTCGTCTGCTGGTCTCTATAGCCGAAATTTTTTCTCTTAAATTCTTGCATGAGATCAGCTGCTTCTGTAGCCCTTGTAGCTCAGTAATTTCGTCATCCAATCTCCATTTTTCTGTCTTCTCAGCATCAGGAGAAGGCTGAGTAATAGGCAACGTTGACAAGGCCAAAGGAACGTAGGAGCTGCGTCTTTGGCCTGGGCTTTGAACATCCCAGCCATGACCATGACTACCCCATCTGTCTTCATCATTTCCGCCCTCGCAGGAAATTGAGCAACGTTGTGAAAAATCCCTGTTCAATTTCTGATTTCTTCTACCCCGCTGCAACAAAATTCTCAATACATTTTTGTCGAGAAACTGCTTGGAACAACTCGAGACGAGCCATGCTCCGCGACTTCCGAACCTGTCGCTTGTCAGACCACCATTCCAACTTGAACTTAAAGAAGGCACAGCAGCAGGATAGGGCCCCAAGCTTGCAAGCGTCAACTCCTGCATACCGGCGGTGGGGAGCACACTCTGCAGAGCAATGTGTGTAGCCATTCATTCGATCTCTCTCCTCCGTGACTGACTTTCGCTTTCGTTCGAATGCACTACCTGCTTCACCTGCAAAAGCTCTTCTTCCTCCCTAAAAACCGAAACCAGGATGTTCTGCTTAAAAATTGCGCTACATCAACAACAGAAGCAGCAGCAGGAGCAGCGACAGCAGCGAAAGCCACAACTTCTTCTCAATTCCATACTTTCACGATACCGTGACGGGCAATCCAGCCAGAGAAAATCCTCCTAGTGCACAACAATGCTCCTCAGCCTCGCCACTAAGAGCCGATCTCAATGAACCAGACCCAGACTAGCATCCCAAATCCTCCCCTCACAGACTCGTAACAAGAAAGCACTTATAGCCTCCCGAAGGTATAAAAACGCGGATTAATGAAGGGGGAAAAAAATCATGAACGGGATTTGTTTCCGCGGGCAGCCAAAAGAACAGAAGAGACCGAGGCAGGCACAAACACCATCCAGCACCAAAACTCTGGCCCTTTACGGGCGTCCAGAAGAATTGCTGCAGAAATCTGACGAGCAAAGTTCCCACACCATCCGATGCAAAAAAGCGAAGCGCCTGCTGCTGTGAGCATTTCCTCACAAGTCTGGTCCTGACGTGGCGGCCGGGGAGTGGTCGCACTGAATCATCTGGGTATATGCTCCATATAACAGAGCGAACATTCGCAGCATATATTGGCAGCAATCGGATCATCCCCAGCACACTCTCTCAAGACCGTCTAGCACCATCGAGCGAGTACAGGGAGGCCCGCGGGGCCGGGGACGAGGTGAGCGGAAAGTTTTTGCGCTCCTCCCTCCTTCCGACGCTCCCCATGCATCCGCCTGTCATTCAGTCAGGCGCTCCGGCATCTGCATCTTTCGCCACCGCATCTCGAATCATCCGCTTATTTGTCATCTTAGTTGGTACGAATTGTCGTATCTTATCCCTTCACCCGCGTCGCATCCCCCTTCCCGTCCCGTCGTCCCCCCGCGCTGCCCTCCAACGTGTCTATCTCTGCACGGAGTTCCCTCCCTCCGTCGCGACGATTTCCTCCTTCCGTTCGTGAGACCTCCTTTGCACCACTTGTGAACTCTACGCGAGCTGTCCCCATTGTCGTCCGACAATTGGACCCTAACATGTATTCATGCGCGCCATTCTGCTCTTCGATCACCACGTGTCCTCAAGTGAGATCCGTCTTTCAGAAATTCGGTCTTCTGCTTTGCGGTACGGGCAATTTCCCTTAGACCTTGGGTTTGTGGTACTGTACAGCCCAGTAGTACCCATTTTCATACCGTACGTCGAAATTCTCAGTGCCGGAAGGAATGAGGCCTCCGTGAGCCCCTTTGCTCTTTCCGGTGCTACTTTCCGTTCCCTGTGTTCATCCTACGCCATCCGCTTTGACTGGTTTGAACTTCGAGCACATTCAAATTCCAGGGTTATTACTCTCATGAGTGGAGACCATGGAAGGGAGAAACGAGGGAAAGATGCTTCGAGCAGAGGAGAGTTGGAAAGAGCAATGTGACAGAAAACCTTGTCTCTTTCAATTAGAGGAAGATAGCGAGCGGGAGCTGCGGGACCGAAGGGATGACGGAGGCGCATGGAATTAAACCTCCACTGCAGAAACAAGCAAATGTGAGGGGATGGAGGGGAGAGTGATAATTTTTCGTGTATGGGGGAAGGATGTAATGTATAATGTACAAGACTGTATTATCGATCACAACCTGAGACTGGATATGGAATCAGTACAAGCAATCCATGCAGCACGAGCACATTGGAAGGAATAACCTTAAGAGGAGAAATGAGTAACGGAAAAATAATCTTTCTTGCCTGTGTTCGATAAGGTTGGTATCGTGTCGAGATGCGGAGATTTTGCTGTGGCACCGCACCTGCGAGAATTGTGGAGAAAGCTTTCCTTTCCTTGCTGTTGTAAACTTTCCCAAAATCCAGGAGGGTCAGTGAGAAGCAGAGCATCACACGTCTTGCGGTGTCCGCCCCAGCCCCGGCTCCTCGAGAGTCCAGAGCCCTCGAAACCCCCCAAAACGGCTCCTCCAAAGTAGTTCAGATTGATTTTGGAAACACTAGTACACCTTTGTCGCTACAAGCGACAGTGCACTGTGCAGTTATTCCCCATGTCCAATCTCAGATAGCAAAACTGGTGCAGCCATTCTTGCGACTTTTGTTTTGTGTCAACTAAAAAACGACACCAGCTGATAATTAACCTGTCGATATGAACAACCATATGAAAAGATTCCTACTCAACTCATATTATGAGAATAGTTCGGAGGTGGTGAGGTGAGTGACCTGGCCTCTATAGCCCTTTGTTCTTTGTACCTTTTGATGGCTTCTGCAATGGAGGTTTTATTCCATGGGTCTCGTTTTCTGAATGACGACATGTAGAACATGTGATGTTGAAAGACCTTCATGAAGCTTTCATGATCAAAGTATGAGTCTAACAGATGGAGACAGCTTCGCAAACCCCGAGGAGACATGCACCTGTGCTCGGATTTGCAGATTACGTATTAACAAGCTGAGGTTTCAATTTGGAGCAAAATTTTGAGGTTGGGATAATCGCCTGCACTTAATGCTCTCTCTAAACCAAACATGTGGACACATTGGTCACAATGAGGTTAAGATTATCATAATAGAGTTAAGGTGATTGACTCAAAGGACTGAATGTATGTACTATGAATGTTGTACTCAGAATCTGTGGCTTAAAGCTCGAGACCATAAAACTTCCTGTTTTTTTTTCTTTTTCAAGTTTATAGCCCATCAAGCAAGAGGTTGGTGTTTAGAGTCAAGAAGCATATATCACATCACTCTCTTATTCCAAGCGCACAAAACGACTTGAATAAAATGATGCTATTTTAACTTTGAGAAAATGTTAGGTAACAACAAACAACCAGAAGTTTTGATTTAAGGGTTTACATAGCAAATTTATCCAATTAAAAAACTTTATTTCAATATTAAAAAGGCAATGTTTTCACAAGACTATGTCGAAAAGTGGTTTTGAAATATAATTTTTCTTCATGATCATTCATATATTTACTATATCAAGAAGATATTTTTTGGATATGTTTCTGATTTAAAGGATGACCTCATCGAAGCCGGAAAGTCTTTATATCCAATTATTGTCCAAATGGACACTTACGACTTGCCGCTTTTCTTTAGCGGCATATCATGAAACAACATTTAAGTATATTATAAACCCATGAATCATCAAATGACATATCATTAACCCATATAAGAAATGCTAGGTTTGAGTACATATAAATATAAGAATGCAATCAAACATTGTAATTTGTCCCCAAATGAAAATTTCAATTTTTAAACAATAAAGAGATATATGTGAAATTTATTTGTGCTAAACTGAAATATTCATACTTTTTAATTTTTAAATATTTTTTTATTGTATCAAAATAAATATTTTAACAATAAGTGAATAAATCATAATAATGTTACAACATAAAATAAATATAATTATATTCATTCCAATATATTCAATTATCAATGTACATGTAATATGAACAATGTGACGTATTTTAAAATTATATATATATTATCATGTTGTAATAAATTGTGTATGTTAAACTTGCATAATCTGAACATGTAAAAGTTGATGTGCATAAATCCACAATCTCTTCATGATTCCACGCCATTTCTCAAATTTGTCTTGTTCTTTGTACTTGTGTGATACCAGCATTGTCATGTTAACATATGTGACATATTAAAAGTAGTTCTCATATTCATACATGAGTGTGAGAAATATTTTCCATGCTTGTATATATCTACTACATTTATTACGCAAAATGTTAATTTAACTAAGGGTACATAAATATATGATGTACACATACAATATGAATTCTCATCAAATTTAGCAATCTAAATATTTTGAGGAAAAAATATTAGTTCAGATTATTTTATACAATGTCATAACTTGGGTTTAAGAAACAAAAAGACAAAAGAAAATGTTATTTTCCTCAAAGCTCCAGTTTGTTAGTGTTTTATATATATATATATATATATATATATATATATATAAATAACAAGCAGCAATATAATATATATTGCTGCTTGTTAGCCA
Organism: Marchantia paleacea; assembly: GCA_014180765.2. NCBI lineage: Eukaryota > Viridiplantae > Streptophyta > Marchantiopsida > Marchantiales > Marchantiaceae > Marchantia > Marchantia paleacea. The sequence goes on along the minus strand of MUAA02000007.1, from coordinate 395,669 downwards.
TACATTCTACAATAATTCAGTGTGGAAATTATCCAGAAAGTTTGAAGTGTTTGGTTATGATGCCGACTAATAACTCTTCATGTTTTAGAGTTTTTTAACCCTTCAGTCTTCTTTGTTTCAATTAAAGACGGAAAACAAAGATGTACTATCAAACCATTATTGAAGGCGAATATTCAAACTGGTTAAATGTTTCACCCTCACACCAATCAGTGAAATAATAATATTAATTATAAATTCGAATGATGAATGGTTCGGTCCACGGGCATGTTTTGTCTATCGTTACCCACGGGACCCTCTCTGTCCAAAATTCAACGCGCTGCCGATTCTGTCATTTTTTACAGTTCTTGTTCACTCCATTATTTTGCGTCCTAGTTTCCTTTTTCTCCTTCATGATGACAGTTTTACTAACATTTCAACCTCTATTGACATGAAAGAGAAATTACCTTCATGACGGAGTCAAATAAACTGTAGGTCTGTCAGTTCTTCGGAAAATCACTATTTTGTATAAATTTTGAGATCTTTGCTCTATGCAAACTGTAAATATCGTCCCGATCGAAAATATCAGACTGATTCTGAAGCTGTCAATGGCTCATTAGACGAAGCTTAATCCTTTGCATCTATGTAACGTTGAAGGAAAATCGGGGCACATGGAATAAAACGCGATGGAAACCATCAATAAGTATACAAAGCAGAGGCAAACAAAGGCAAAAGGAAACCCATCCCGCATGCCAAAAGAAACGGAAAGAGCTAGTCTCTCTCGCCCATTTTCTGTCACATTGCTGTTTCCATCTCTCCTCTGCTCGAAGCATCGTTCACGATAAATCACTGCAAACCAATTTGTTTTTATCAATATTTTTCAAAGTTGCTGGATTGCATTACAATGCATTGACTCACTCTTCACGATATAACTAAAGTGGCATAAACAGGCATTGAAGACGTTTAGAAAGATTGATAGGTATGGCGTTGACCCCTGGACTGTCCTCACTATTTGTTTTTGTGCAATAGCTGCTCATGTAGAAGCGCAGATGTTCATTCACATTTTCTGCTTCCTCGGTTCTTGCAGATGGATAAGAGAAAAGATAGATGTGCTCAGGAGGCCGTACAATATGCTTCTAAGCTTCGTAATTGGTACATGACTGCTGAAATCCCTATCTCCTTGAAGAGAAGAGGAAAATTAATATCGAGTACTTAATGAGAGATTTCAATTTTATAGGCCAAAGTACCAAGCTTTCAGGATATCTATGGAAGTACTATGAATTCCTCATATTTGGCCATACTTAAAAAATTCATGCAAATATTGGCTATCTCAGTTTAGGGTAACAACTAAACAAATCTCAGTTAGAAACAAAGTGGAGATACCAAAGTTACGTCAAGTCATGGATTTTCAGTCTTATGACATGTGTAAAGCGCAAGTGTACCAATTTGCAAAAGTGAAGAAAGTCAATATTTTGCTCAGTATTCAGAGAACTTTTCGATGTACACTGAAAAAATCATTATCGTAAGAAACCCCACAGAATTTGTGCTAGATGCTAACCGTCCATGTTATAGTAACATCGATCTGTTGATCGTTAGGGTTTCGGCCCCAGTGTGAAGCCAATGTGAAGGGTAGTACCCTAGTAGTAGGTTCGAATCCTCGAGAATCTGATGATCCCATTTAAGTTGCTGCATGGAGTGCACATGGAGATGCACATGCATCGTCTTGAGAATACGAAGTTTCATACTCACCATGGAGTCTCGAGGACATGAAACAATTTCTCTCTAAAAATATCTGTCTGATTGTACAATGTCTTGTTTTGCGTGCAGAAAGATGACCTAAGGTGTTCTCCAAGTTTCTAGGACTACATTCTGGGAATCTGGGCAGTATTCACCATTCTCATAACTGATTGATTGTTTCCGAGCTCTTGTTGACAACTTTCCGAGGAAGGACAGTTGTGGCTATGACGGGAAGAAGGAATAGACGGTATGGACAGGAAGAAATCGACAAGAGCCGGACTCGGGATTTCAGTACAATGGAAATGACCGGCCAATGTAAGTGGTAATTTGGCAAACCTCTGTGAATCGGTCAACAAGAGGCGCTAAAGGGAAGAGTTTTCTCAAGTCAACACTTGTCTTGTGGTTACGTCATCCACTCATCAGACCCTTGGCCGGGTGGTAATTGGCAATGTGTGGTACGGATGTATTGCTCTCCTCACGTTTTACAATGCAGAATTTGCTACAGAGCACAGATTCGTACCTCCACTTGCTACTTGCCAGAGGGAGTACATGTCATATATATAAGAATTTCCTCAATGAGTATTTCCGTTACCTTTAGTTCCGCATGTGTACAACAAAAGAGTTCGGGTCTACCGTAGTTGTCATAATTTGTTCCTTTGCTGGTGGCAGCGCTTTGTTCGACGTATAAAGGGCGAATTTTTGTTCAACAATTTAACAAGCAGTACTCGTTCCCGATACTTCTCAACAGACATGGGAAATGGACAATCAGATAAAGAAGGCATCGCAAGGCCCTGCCTCCATTATAGAGTTCACGCCACCATACTGACTGGCACGAGGAACGGGTGACAGCAGTCTTAACACTGAATGGTCATTCATTCATTCATTCATTCAGAGAGAGAGAGAGAGAGAGCCTTGAGCGAAAGTTGAACCCTTAATCGCAAGCTAGAGCCCAGAAAAGCATTCCGACTCACTATCTGATTTGAATAGCAGTTTTCTGTAAGAAACTTTACATTTTGTATAGGAACTTTTTCTTACATTACATTAAGCCAAAGAACAAATTCTATGACAAGAGCTTTGAGCCTCCAGATAATCTATGAACTCTTTATGGTTGTTGTCTGAAACCATTCTGCTGTTTTCAACTCTACAGCAAACGAGGTTGGACCTCGCTCAACCTTGCCCATCAGAGCCAATTCAGGTTGGACAGTCTCCTCACCAGTAGAAATTCAACTGCTACACAACAAAAATGGGGAAAGGATCTGTTCCGTTTGTTTTCTAACACTCATTGTCCTGGAAATCCAGTTGCACCGTCGAGAAGAGCTGCTGAGTCCTCCAGCACGATTGCCCCTTGTCCAGGTCTTGAACAGATTAGATAACCAAGCTCTCCTTTCGTTCTCGGTATGTCGATGCCGGACCACTCGCTTGGAGTAGGGAGGGCTTCAATATCTTGGATGGTCTTGATTCCTGCAAGTTCCATAATACTCTGGTCTCCAACTACATATCTGCATCGAACACAATTAGAACATCAAATAGGGTAAAGCAGAGTCAGATATTATATATACTTCAGCCTGTAACAAGGACAAACTAGTATCATCCATTTGGATGCTTAAAAATCTAAACCTCGAGGGGACCTTTCACCAGCTAAGACACACCTTGAAATGTCGGCGTCAGATGCAGGAGGGAACAAGTAGAGTATGCGTTGCAGCAGTGACCTCGCCACCTTATCATCAGGAGCGAAGAGAACTGCATTTGGACCAGCATCAAAAGTGTATGCTGCCTGCACGAAAAAAGAACAAACCTCATGGAGTTGAATGAAGCGGACCTCAATATACGATCTGAACTGATTCAACTCCAGCAGATCATGGATTACGTCTTAGCACAATCAATTTGTTCCATTCTCAATATCATGTTGGGAGAATGATTAACTTCACAATATATACCTGAGGGGTTCCCTCCTTGGCATTCCACTTCTCCACGAGACCTATGAGTCTGCAAAGAATGAAGACCAAAAGTTCAATGATTGTAGCATTCTTATCAAAATAAATGCGATCAATTCTCCAATTATGGTAGTTAACATTTCACACATGCAAGCAGTAAATAAATACACACATGAACGGCTTGACATATAAAAAATAAACGATAAACTTTTACGACACATTCTAGGCTAGTAAGAAATACCAAATTTGAAAACTAAAGGACCTCAAAATTGATTCCCAAAGAAAGAACTAGTGTACATCGTCCCGTTGCCGAGACAAAGAGCTACTCAAGAATGTATCATTTGATAATGGGCCTAATCCAGACTGGCAAGACTAGGGGTCAGAAACCACCTGCGAGAAGTGTCGTTCATGTAAAAGATAGGAGGAGATGTATCAAGACAGGTGGCATGGAACTGATTGCTATCTGCGCAGGTCAGCTTCGCAAATGTTGCAAAGTCACGTTTCATAATCGCCTCCTCCATCTCCACCATTCGCTTCGGAACCACAGACTGCTCAACATGCCCAATCAAGCATTAGTTCCTCCTAGAGACAAGACTTGACAAAGTTCTTACTAACAGAATACGTGGGTCTTAGATGCAGTTGAGATTCCGAAACTCTTACCCTTGAGACTCAAAGTTCATGAAGTATCTAATGAAGAAAAAGGACCTTATAACACAAAGGTTTTTGATGCGGTCGAAAGAAGTAGGAAGTAAGAAAGATATTAAATAAGATAGAAAGATTTAGTCAGAAAGATATGTCAAAAACATGCACCTGTGCACGATGTTGCAGAAGAGGACTTGTCTTAACACTCGTCTGCATACCTGCAGTACTGCTGGTTTCCTTTTGACGTGAACTCACCTGCATTGTTCATTGAATCAAGAAGGTATGTGATTACTAAAGACAACCTTCACCTCACCTAAAGTAGTGACAAGGGTGATCCAAACTACCAGCATAACATTGATTGCGCTTCGGACTGGAACGTGAGCTAAATTCCAAAATAGTACAACTGAAAATTCGAACCGCTGCTCTGACGTACCACTGCAATAATGATGACAAGATCCTTCCAGTGGTCCTTGTTGACAATCTGAGTGGCAACACTATCACTCCCATTGTCCTCCTTACTTTTCCAAAACCACCAAGAGTTTATACAAAGCCGTCAGTTCATTTTGATCTCCAACATAGTCAAAAGTCACAGAGCATGCAGTGACTAAATGAAGGACACGAAAGGCAACGCTTACTAAGCTCTGAAAAAAGGGGCTCTTTCACATACCTTTCCCATGTTCCACTTGACAAAACCACCATATAGACTTCGACAAGCGCTACCAGATCCAAGACTGTTGCAGGATTTCATCCAATAAAGTCAATATGTTTCTACCGACATTCTTTTAAGTGTATATAGGAATCAAATGATCGAACCCTTATGCTCTCACATCCAGAGGTTGTGATAGAAGAGACAGTGAAAACGTATTGTTATACTCTCTAATCTACGGTGAACGATTGTAATCAGCGCGCTCAGAACTTAATACCAATAACTTGAAAGAAAGGAACCAGCCACTAAACACAAAGTAATCAGGCCTCACGGAAATAGAGAGAGTCCACAGCACAGAAAATCCGGGTAAAGAAAGAAAGAAAAGAATGAGACTATGTTCACAAACGTAAGAGGAAACCTCCCGGTAGCCTCTACAAGGCAATAATTTCGACCAGTATGGACAAGGAAAGTAAATATCTTAATCCACGCATCACAAGGCATCTGTCCAGGGACAAACTACAAGAACAGTTTGAACTAAACAAGGATCGAAAGCTATTAGTCAACACCACGACTTCACCAGCGCCATCACGGTGTCAAGGTAGCTAGGCAAGAGCAAGTAACCCTCGTCAGGAGTTTCTGTAGTACCTAAGGGCAGCCAGGTCAAGTCTAGTTGTCCGTGCTGTTTCGTTACTGTATGAGTTTATTTGGAACAACTGATCAGTAACATGCATCTCCACCTGTTCTAAGGAGCCGCATACTTGACACAGGTCGTTCAACCCTGAATGCGGACTCAAGGCGAAGTTCATGCGCTTATTAGGTAGGGATCGCGGGATATTGAGCTTATGCTTGATCAATAAGCTCTGCTGCAGATACTGTTCACCAATCAGTAGTGGAATAATCCGCCCCACCTTGGGGCTAAGTAAGAATACTTGAGAGGACTTCTTTGAAGCTTAATGGCGATTGTTCGAAAGGTCGCAAGTCGTGCAGATACGAAGATGTAGCAAGAAGACAGAGTACCATAGAGTGTTAGTAAATATCAAGGACTGAGTCTGTTCACGGCGTACCGGGCAATAGTCGAAAATTCTCCTTCATAACTTTCCTTGGCTCCCATCAAATGGGCAAGGGCGTAAACTGAAACGCATGAGCAAAGTAGTTTAGTGGCTCAATGTTTGCAAACAAATAAACCGAGATGAGGTTGATTTAGGATTCCCAATATATATTATTCTCAAATGAAGAGAATACGGGAAATTTACCTAGACAAGCAAAACCAGCAGCAGAAGAGGCCAGGCCCGCAGCCGTGGGAAAATTATTCTTGGAAGCAACGTGGACGTGCAAATCTTTCCAGGACTCTTTCTTCACGACCAATCCAGTCTTTTCGTCAACAACATCAGTTGCTCTAGAATGGATCTGTTCCAGGCAATTTTTGTATCTCTTGCTTTCCATTGAAACTTCCTGTGCGCGACAATCAACCTCGTCAGCTGAAGATCAGTCTACTTCGACGACTGCGGTCTTGATCAAATCAAACTTCCTTCTCTGTAGATACAAACATTTCCAGACACTGGAGAAACTCTTCTAACACACGACTTCGGCACTTAACTAAGCCAAGCTCTAGCAGCAAAATTGCCAGATCGGAAAATCTACCAAGAACCCACGTAATTGCACTGCAGCTCCTACCATCCGGCGAAAAAAGCAGACCATAATCACCTTGCCATTGAGCCAGAGGCGATCAGAGGTAAAGGAAGGACTGACGGCGACCGTAGTGGTGGCAAACAGATAATCCAATGTCACACTGATGCTGGAATTGATGGGCAGAATCAGGTTCTCATCACGCTTGCCCCAGTACTTAATCACAGCAATATTGCTGGGCGCCCTGGCTGTTTTCATCAGCACCCAGTCATTTCCGTCGATCCCCATTTCTCCCAACCAATTTCTCTATCTGCAAAATTCCCACACTCCCCCTGCAAAGGCGTTCAAACGCCCGCCCAAGACCAACTCGCGAGCAAGTTCCTAACAAACAACTGATAGATCCAGCTCTCGCGGGAGGGGATAAACCCCTGAACACGAACCCTACGCTCCCTCTGGGTCCCAATGCTCTCTGTCCGAGCACCGACTACCAAAAGTCTTCGAACTTGTTCCTCCTGACCTTCTTCTATTCCTGCACGTGCTGCTCTGCCCTGCCTGCTCCCAATGCTGCTGATGCAATGCCACCCGCGAAATGGATCCAGATCACAAGATCAGCGTCCACCGCCCCGAGTCCTTACCACAGATCTACACTGTCCGTCAAAGATCAGAACTGAGCCAGTATACAAATCACAGCGCAAGATGATGAATGAAAAGGAGGTATTCGATAATAAACAAAGCGCGAACACGATGTGATCGTTACCTGACTTGGGGGTGCGACAAGTGGCCTAGAGTGACAGATCCAAGTCGTTACAATAATGGACCCAATGAGCGGATTTGGAATGCATCAACGCAAGGCTCTAGACTTGACTCTCGACCGTGGCTCTTGATTCCAGCGGCCCCGCACGAGCTCTGCTCAGTGCTCACCCACTTCAGCCGACTCCCTCTAACTGTTACTTCTGCTGTCAGAAGCGAGAGTAAGGCGCGAGTAAGAGAGGTACTTCTCCTGTACCTGCTACTCATTTCATATTTCATGTCTACCTTAACTTTTGCTTTTGTTCAGTCTACGCGCGATTCCCTTCTTTCTCGTGCTTCCTCCCCGTGGCCTAATTTGATTATTTTTTCCTTCCCTAGAGGATTTTTCGTTATTTATTATTGGAAAAGGACATTCTTTACATTTGTTTTCTGATACTCTGTTGGAGTAGTATTTGGTCGTCAAGGAATCCTTCTTGTTTTTCAGCCGTTGGCTTCTTTAAAATTATACTTGCTGGTTTCGGGTTCTATATTATAATATGCTATCCAATTGTATTCCGGGAGTACTGAATAGCCAATAGCATCTTCGAGCAAAAGTCTGACATTTGTGGATCTTCAGAGAATCTTTTATATTTTTCTGTTTTATATCGCATTCCTTGTGTGTAGTTTGTGTTCACAAATATATTTGTCTTGATCTACCCGTGGATTACAAATAATGCTGCTTCAAATAGAAATGCTTCTTTTTTAAAAAAAAAAATCACGATTGTCCATCATATCAGAGATCGAAAGCTTTGTTGAAATCTTGAACAATGTGCATTTCATAAGTAAGTTGATGGAATGTATATGCAAATTTTAGGGAATATAATTTTCATCATATCTTCTATAAAATCATATATTATGAAACTCTGGTACTTCCTTTCGCGTGTGCTTCATTTGTACATGTCCTATATATTTCTCTATATCTCCAGTATCTTATAAATGAATCTCAGTTTACATCTTGTCAATATCACATTATTATGCATAAGAATAACATTTCATTCATTGCAGTCGCATCTTATAATTGTCTAACAACTCTAGCGCAATTATTATATGCATTTTGGATTTATCACCCTTTGATGTCATACTTTGTTTATTAAGTTTTTTGCTTGCAAAAAAACCCTCCATTCGTAATAACATTGATGAAGTATTTCCTTTTAGTGGCTATGATCATTGCTTCTTCTAAAACCTATAAAATTAAGAATGAATTTAATCGGGTCCAATACAACTAATAGATGGATGTCTTCAGCATATAGCATGTCTTTAGATTTAAGTTAAATAAGTTGAAACATTTTTTACTACGTTGCATTGCTGAAAATCATGATGAGATTTTAGAATGCATATAAATTTTCAGTCAAAAACTAAATAAGTGCATTCGGTACCTGGCTCAAAATCTACCGACCCTAGTCAAATTTTTTTACTTCAAGGATGTCATGATCCCATCATAAGTTGTATCATTTTGAACTAGATATTGGATAAAGAAAAACGATAAGGATGCACTCTAACGTACATGATGCACTAAATGAAATATCACTATTGGTTGCTTCATATTATGACGTCGCACAAACAAAATCAACAGAGTTACAAACCAAAAAAAATAAAATTTAATATATCATAAGCTAGGTTTGACATAACCACAAGTGTATAAGCACCGTTGTATATGACATAACCACATGTGTTTGATAATTGAGATTTGAATAAGACAAATATTAGGAAAGATTAGACAGAACCCCAAAAAAAAAAAACCATATGTATAACAAGTCATTTACATCAAACTTAAATGATTAATGGAATTGTTTTGTTTGTCATCACTGTATTTTCCATACTGTGAGCACCAATTATGAAATAATGGTTATTGTTGTTCACCGACTAACTCACAAACATTACAAAAAACACAACATGCTATGATATTAGTAGCTCGATATCAAGGTGAAAATTATGGTTTTTTCAACATTCACATACTTTTCAACACTACAAATGTTTTCTCTATTTTAACTCTACCTACTGATAACGCTTGTTGCTGACATGTTGATACATTATCAAAACTTTTCATGACTGAATGGATATGTTCTATCTCACAAATTCCCTTATTCCAGAACATTAGTATTCCCAGCCCAGAATAATGCAGCTACAATGTGTGAAGACATTGCTAGGCGATGCAAGAAAAATACAATTATTTTTTGCGTCTCCAATAGTTTCTAAATGGTTCTTTGATAACAAATGGACAAATGTGTTCACGATAACACATGCGACGCTGATTTCTCCACTGTTCATTACCCACACCTCTCAGAAATGTACCAAAAGACATGCAACCCTGATTTCTCCCTTGTTCATTACGAACCTCTCCAACCGTAGCCATACTCCTATACTCTCTAGGATCACATCTCAAATTGACAAGGAAACTTTAGCATTCATGTAATTTTGTAACCTGGATTGCAGTGACAAAACTGATGCATAGAAAGAGGGTGGGAGTACTTGTTGAATCATCCATTATAATGTATTCCATGGTCAGCTAAATGTTGAAGGAAAAAAAATATGAACAATGTGACAAAGAAAATAAGTAATAAAAAGTGGTTAGGCTTTAAAAGTTACAAGAAAAATGAGCATACAAACAAACGATAAATTGAAGTCATTCTGTCGAAGTAGGAAGGATAACATAAGCAAAGAGTTCTCGCATGAAATTGTACCGAATATCATGTTCGGGTTGTACCGTGGTAAAACATTAGAGATAATTTGTTAATTTCAAAAGAATAACTAAGCAGTTTAAACATGTGACAACTCCCACAAGAGTGAAGGTCAAACAAAATGTTCCAATCTTATGTAGTACTGAGAATTGAAATTCAACTGAGCGGTTGCATTGTGGTCCGGTGTACCCTGGTAAACTACTGAAGATAATTCATTTGTTTCATAAGAATATCTGAACAGTCAACATGTAACAACTCCCACAAGAGTGAAGGTCAAAACAGATGTTTCAATTTTGTGTGGGTACAAACTGAGAATTAAAATATAACTGAGTGGTTGCAATGAACAACCGATCACTCTCTTCTTTCACACATGATCCTCCACATGGAAATGTTCTCTACAAGCTCCAATAATTATTGTACTCAGTATTATCCTCCAATAGGATAATTTCAGGTATTATTTAACAGTACTGCAGGTATTTTGACAGTATCAAAGCTAATTACATGGGTAGCTGGTTCCTGAAACTTTGAACCAATCATCGAATTCTGGTCAGAGGATGCATGATGAATTCAAATGATGCATTACTGATTTACATATGTTCAGCTGTAAAATAGCACCTAAGCTTATGCACATCTGTCACAGGACGGAATTCCACGGGTTTGTGCCTCTTTATCCATCTTGCTTTCGTGAGAGCCAGAGTTATCGAGAACAGTTTCAACAGTTTCAAGATGGAGTAATAGACAAGGCATCAAAAACTGCTGCATCCGACAAGTCACGCTGGCATGCCACACCCTGCCCAAGTTGGAACATATAGCTTTCTAACCACGTTGGAATCGAAGCCAACCATTATACACTTGAAGAGTGTATTGTAGAGTTTATTCCAACGGAGGAGGATAAGCACATTTTGCAAATCGCCCCGGGTCCTCCTTTTGACCCGAATGGACCCAGCTAAGATAATGACTTCCTACTCAAAACATAACTTCTGCAGTAATTTAACATCTGACATGATTTTCATGTAAGATCATTGTGACTATTCCAATGAGATATTGAAAAGGGACCAGGCAGCATATCTTAATCACAATTTCACTACTAAATACTCACTCGATAATTTGAACTGACTTGTCACTCTCCCAAGTAGGTCCCCTTGATCTGGTTTCAAGAGATTTTCTATCTCTCAGATTTCTTGGACCTCCCATCCGAAAATCCTGTGAACACGTTAACACTGGCTTTAGAACGCTTTCTCACTATTTATTTCTATCTCAACACAGGTATCTGGCTGATGCACGCTGGAGAATGGCACGTTCGCATTAACACGAAGGTAACACCAAAATCGCCGATCATGACCATCAAGAAAGAGATATATGATACTAATGCATAAAAAACGTACACAACACTGTGCCCCCGCTGACTAGGAGAGACAAACCTCCAGTACACCTGGCCTTTTCGTACTTTTGATAATTTCAAACAGTTTCAGGCAGAAATACAAAATCCACAGCGATTCAGATGACAAAAGATAGAATCCAAACATTTCAACAAAGGTGACGTAAGCAAACTGAATAATGGGGAAAACTGAAGCTAAACACACAGGTAATCTTAAGTTAAATTGACAAATGTTAACGCATCAAGACTACAGCTTCATTCTCTGTGCAATAACCTCTCTTCCAAGACAAACGATGGAAAGAGGAGCCGCAAAACAAACCTTAGTGCTTTGAGCCGCTTTCATGATTGAAGATTGCCTCTGTGTCAAGCACATCTGAGCAGTGTGAGCCCGACAAGCAAACATCCGCCATCCATCAACAGCTTAAGTCGACAAGAACCAAGCTCTCCCACGGTCATCCTTATCCCAAGGGGCTGGCGTCACCCTTACGCGTCCTTAGGAGAGAAAGTAACCATTTCCAATCAAGTAAAGCCAGGGGGGAATCAATGGAACCTCTCCCACCATCTTCTTCTACTTTCGGCATCTCTTTCGTCGTGATACATCAAGTACGATAATGAGAAGAAACCCTGACTACAGCGTGGATGAGGCCAGGAAGGAAAGGAAAGGACATAACTGAGTATTTCTGACAGTTTAAAAACAGTAGAGACCAGTAAGGATGCACTGGACACTCTCTTGATAATCAGTCTGAAGAGCTTAAGAAAGGCATCTATCTAACAGGAAAGCTTCTGCCGACTTCAAAATATAAGGGAGCGGTGTTGACAGCCGCGAAAACAAACCTCGTGGCTGACCTTAGCGACTTACATGGAACGTTTTGCAACCTCTGGCATCCACAGGAAAAGTCTCAATCGAACTGCACATCGGGATGCCTCACCCAGTTATTGTCCAAGTTGAAAGAGATCCAGTTTTCAGGAGCACTTCTCCTCACTCTTCGTAAATCTAGTCGTCCCCATTCAGGCATTCGGGCCCTAGTCAGCACATTGTATATCATCGCAAAGTTGACATGCAACCGACATTTATTTCAGCACATCTAGCAGCACTCCACTAGGTGAGCAAATTGGTCTGAAGTCGATGATGAAATTGGTCGGCAAAAATCCAAACCCAAACCTTCCACTTGCATACTGCCAAACCCTTCCTTCGATATTCTCGGCATCTGACCGAGATGCTCTAAAGTCCAAACCTGTTATAGGAAGGGTACACAACATACCAACGACTTCCTCATCACATCCATCCTGAACATGATACTTCCCATTCACACCAGTAGGTGCAAAATGTTGCCTCTCATCAAAAGAGTGCTGCTCGTGCAGCGATAGAGGAGCCCTGATAGTCGAGTCAGACTCAGCTGTCCAGCACACAGAGCCACTATGGGTTGTTCCCAAACATTCTCCTACTCTCCTGCACACAATTCCACCCTTGTCATCATACGAAAGAAGCACAAAATCGAGGCCCTTGGAATCGCAAATCCCCTTCCAAAGGCCTTGAAGGGGCCGGGCTCCTGTAGGTCCCACATCCCTAACTTTGACAAAGTGCTCAGGCTCGCAGGCACGGCGAAGAATAGCACGTTCTCGTTCTCGTCTTCTTTGCTTCCTGGCTATGCGATCCCCGCCTTGGCTAGTCACTTTGCTCGCCAAGAATTGATACATCTCGTACTGAAAACTCCCAGGTGGACTTTGTCCATACCTATCCATCTCCGAAGACGATCCAGGTGACGAGGGGCTCAGACTAGTCGCTTCTGCTACACTACCACCACGGGAGCCGAAAGAAGCGACGACTGCCGCTTCCGCTAGACTCCTGTTCCCATAAAACTGGGGCTGCTGTAAATCTTCCATAACAATATGTAGCTTCCCCACAAAATGCAAATCAACAGCAATAAGTCCCACGGGGAGAGACAGGTGCTCAAGGTCCCAGTCGGGATCCAATTCTTCAAACGGATTTCTCCTTCTAGATTTTACAGGGGAATCTTGGCTCGAATGCTCGTTCGAGGAACACATACCCTCGCAAAAAAACGGTGTGATTGTCCTGTCCGGATCGAACACACAAACTTGAGTCCCAGTCTGTGATACGCCAACCCAAACGAATGGAATTTTGCAGACCTCGTAACAACTAGGTCGAGATGGTGTAACTCGGTAACCCACAACATAATGAGGTCCCCACTCAAAAGTGACGAGAGAACCATGGCCTCCGTGCCCCACACCTCTCCAGAACCCCACCAAATTTTCCAACTTCATCAAAATGGCATGCAAAACCTTGAAAGGAACCCTTCCTCGGCCCCACTTCTGTACCGACGTTTGAGCGCCCCACTTCCGCTCGCACATTGGAAGCCAGACTTTATAGTCATCTTTGCAAAAAGCTCTCAAATGCCGGCACACCCCGGCACAGGCAACAATATCGGAGGGCGATAGGAAGGACAAAACTGCGGACATACAGTCATCCCCAATATTGCACAAATTCCATTCGCCCTGCTGCTGATGCTGCTTTTCGTCGTCAAAATTCGGAGAAGATGAAGAACAAGAAGAGAAAGTCGAGGAGATTCTAACCTTGGCAATGTCCTCCATCACATTGACAGCCTTCCCTTCTGCACTCCGACGAGGCAGAAGCCGACCTGGCCCACCCCCTCGGGCAACGCATGGCGAAGAGAAGGGCATGAAACCTACTTGCAAAATCCCGAAATCGCCACTCGACCGCTGCCTTACACGAAAACGGAGTCGTGCCCTCCTCCCTCCGCCGATTAACTTTCCCCCGATGATGACGAACCTGCGCCCGATCTACAGACCCGCAACTCTCAGCTATCCAACTCACGTAAGAACAAAGCGATCCCGCCGCGTGGTCGCTCTCGTCGCTCGACAATTTTCGCTCGTTTCATCGCCCTCGAAGCATCATCATCCACCTCCACCTCCCTCTCCCTCCCTCACCGTGCGAGCCAAAGTTCAAATCTCCAGGGCATCAGCGCACTTTGCGGCCTTGCGTGAGGCGCACGCGCCACGGGCGAACGACGATCCCCGAATAATGCTGCGTGCTCCGCAAGACAAATTGAGTTGACCAGCATGTGAGCCCCGGAGTGCTGCTGTCAATGAGCTCCAAGAAGTCCCCGTCCGTCCTGACCTTTTCGATACGATGCTTCGGGGAATCGGGGATAGGTCGCCAGTGCTACGAGATAACACCCGTTCGTTCTTTGTGTAAATGTTCGCATCTTGCTCAACATTCCACGACCATCCAACAAACTGTAAAATTGATGAGAACCAGTGGCACCAGAAGCGGATTTGCCACAAATACGCCTGCAGCCTTCTCGTGCTGATCTTTTCTCCATGCAGCTTTTCCTGCACATGCCGTTCCGAGGTTTACGCCTCACGTTCCTCACCGTCGAGGTCCAGGATTTCCCTCAAAGGATCTCCATTCTGTAATCATTGTCGGGCACCATCTGTTTACCTTTTATTCCGTCGATTTCGGCACAGCTTTTCCTTGCTATATTAGCTCTTTGCACAAATTTTATGCTCCTATATCCACTGGTAGCTTCTTTGTTTCAAATTTATGTGCTTTTGATTTAGTTTCCCAATTAATTAGTGCACCATCAAATACAGATTTTGAAACTTTTTGGACAAACATATTTTGTTGAACGCAGGTAATTAAGCCTGGATATCTCCAATTAATTAAATTCACATGGAATCAAAATCTACGTATTGGTTGTATCCAATGTGTAAGAGGTTGTATTAAAAATGATTCTTGATATGGATGGTGAATGAATGAATGAGGTGGAATACCCTGATGAGCGTATTTGCAACAAATATGAAACGAAATTTCTCGGGCCGATATTTTCTCCATGAAGCTTTTCTTGAACATGCGGTACAAGGTTGAGAGGTTGAGGTCTAGCATTTCTCTCCAAACATTTCCGTACTGCGTTCACTGTCTGGCGCCAGGTGTCCAGTGTATGATTTGGTGGATTTCACCACCCCTTCTGTCCTGTACGGTTATACCTTCCCTGAAACATTGGTTGGTGCATTTTAAGTGAAGTACAGTAGTTGGTAACGGTGATGCTCTGCGTGATTTTTTGAGGGTGCTGTCGCAGCCTTGCGCATATGTCTCCTGCCCTCCTCCTTTATGGCAAATTTCTGGTCATTGTGCGATGATTTTATTTGATTCCTGTATGATTAGCTTTCTACAGGAGTATATTGATATGATCATCTAAGTTATCATGTTTCCGACGGTAACAACGAAAATTTCAACAGTCATATACGAATTTTAATCAAAACAAAACTGGAAGATAGATTTATAACTTTGTTGAAACCCATGGGACGCATTTCAGAGTTTGAGGCTAATTTGTAAATAAACTTTAGGTGGTGCAAGTTGTTTTGAAACATATTAATGTAGTGTTTTGACATCATACCCGTATATGGCTTATTACACATCACTGCATTTTTTTAACCGTTCCCCATGTAGTCCTACACCTCGAATTTGTCTAATATTTCTAGACGTAGAACGACCAATGGTTTTCTTACAATCAATTACACCATTTGGACATACAATTTTTCGCTGATTCTAATTTTTATTTACTTCCTTGATACATAGTTCTACAGACTTGGCTAAGGAATATATAATCTAATAGGCCAAAGTCATAAAATTCAATGAGAACCCAATCAAAAGCAACAGAAAATAGGTCATTGTTTTGTGATAGAAGCGTAACTATACCTTCAAAACTTGCTGCACAAATTGAAATTTGTTTCCAATAACCAGATGAAGATGAAATGTAGGTGAGAAAAAAAATGCAAGCTTATGTAGCTTTATTGAATATTGATATCTATTTATTGTGCCATAGCATGAAATAAAATAATTAAATTTATGATTGATTTTATTTGGAAATTAATTTCAAATGAAATTTCATGGCAGAAATCATTCAATTATATATATCTATGTGGATCATATAAGCTAGAAATTCACCCCTAAAATCCAATCAGCTCTATGAATTTTGATATTCAAAAAATAACATCTATGTATGAATATTAGTTTAAAAAATTTCCCCTAAAACGTCACGTGTTTGATATCAAAAGTGTGATCTCATCATCACAATTACATGCACATGCAGTTGAAACCTTAGAACAACCTCAAATCTCTAGAACATGGTCGGGTTACAACCTAGGATCTAGCATTTTGAATAGGAGTGATTTAACCTTCCAACCAAGTGTGTTGGGCTGAAATGTGATATAACTTTATGATAATATTCAATGTATGTTTGAAGTAATTTTTGTTGCTTTGTAGCAAAAAGAAGTGCAAACAAAGATGTGTTGCAACGCTTTTAATACCTCTCGCTAAGTAACATTTGTCTTGGGATCACAATATGTCTCCCTATGTTCATTAAAATCAAAATTTTGAATATTAGCCTCACCATTCTTTCACTTTTCTCTTATCTATTTTACACAAAAAATCATCATGTTTAGTAAGTCAGTCAAATAGTTGACAAAAAAGTGACAAAATATTAAACAAACAAACCTATTCATTAATTTCATCATCAATCATTAAGTGGAGGTTCTCTATGGACAATAACCATCAAAGTGCTTGGCGCTAAGCCACAAAAAGACACCAAATTATATAGCAAAAAAGATGGGAAGACCCCATCAAGTCTTACATGGATGAATCCAAAGGGATAAGATGGGCCTAGGTTCCATTAGAATCACAATGGAAAATATGCTCTACTATATCTAAACTATCCGAAGTATCTAGATCAAATGTTCAACACACTACATGAGCATCCAAAAAATCATCCCCTAATGTGATTGCTCTTTTATGAATTGTACCAACTAATTTTTTTTGTTGAACAATGGATACATGTTGTCTAAAATAAGTTATATAATTTCTAAAGAAAGTTATACCCATGTCATCTAGTATGGTAAGCTCTCATGAACTCTCATTCACGAATATGTCGAAGTCAATATCCATAGCTCCATATAACTCCAAAGCTAAAGAAACAAAGAGATTATCTCTTTGCATCCCCATATACTTAGCAACCTTGGCCTATGTCGCTCCACTCGCCGCCCATCTAAGAGGATTGGTAATCATCCCCTCATTGGCGCTAAGTAATAAATCACTTGTATGACTATGAGAAAAATGTATGATCGTCAAGTTAGATGTCAAGAATTAACATCAAGAATGGTGAAGTGTCTAATTCTACTACATCGGCATTAAATATTATAAATTATTTATTTTATGTATGCGCTATTATCGTTGTCATCCATTCTTGGATGAAGTATGGTATAACTCCTTGCTCCTCATCATGTAATTCCATATTGTTATGGCTTCTATCCAATTGGAGTAAATATTTGCTATATATCTTGTTATACTTGTGGTTGATCTATGCAAATCAATTCCTTGATCATGGACGTGGAAGCAACACAAGATTATCTTCCCTAATCTTAATTTTTGATCCATCCAATCCCCAACTCCCGATGAATTTTTTCATATTACTTCTTGCAATTGTTGATGCATTTGTGATTTTTTTGGAAATGTCCATCTCTATTCTTTGAACATATATGACTGTAATCGCCTTAAGATGTTTTGTTTTGTCTCACAAAAGTGAGTGTTGATTCTATTGAAAACCATATGTTCCTCATACATCATATAATCCATAAAGATATTCCCAAAGTATGGTGTGGTTTTTCATATGCAATGGTAATATCTTGTCCAAGATTGCATGTTGAATTCTTGGTTTTAATCATACGGCTCTTCAACATGTCATTGTAAAGAGTGTATTGGTTGATCTTCATATCTCTTGTACATTGAACCATAAGAATGTTGGTAGCAAGGGTTAGGAGTGGGATAGTGGAGAGCGGAGATTAGCCTAGGAGTATGTGAGTAATTTGTTAACCATTGTAAGATTATACTTTGACTAAAGTTGAGAATCAATAGACAAATTTTGGTTCCATTGATATCTAAGTTGAACATTATTGTAAAAAGAAGTATTAGTGAATTTGATCATTTTTAGTGATTTTTCTCTAATCCGAAATATGTATCAAGTTTTCTTAATTCCAATCTCTTCATTTTCCTATATTGATTATATTGGAACTTAGTTGGAAAATTATGGAAAATACAATAGAAAGTTATTAGTGTTTTTAGATTTTAAAGTTTCTATGGGAAATATACTCAAAGATTATGATTGGATTACTTGAGATGCACATGTGAGGCGAACGATCACATCTACATCTGTCATTTTGGAAATCAAACATGTTACATCAATCACTTTGTTGATTGTTCCGTATATATCGATCATGTCATATGAGTGATTAGCATCTCAATCATGTTCTATTATGTAATTTTTAAAGACTACTTCTCAAATCCACATTTATTCCATATGCTCACTTGTGTACTCCATGACGAACCTAGATTAGCTTTCCGATTAACTCTCAGTTGGTTGGCATGAGATCCCATTGATGAGTTAGCATGATTTTCTAAATGACACACCCTCCGTGATCACTGCTTTGCTTATGCTCTACGAAGTTGGACAAAATCACAGTCTGAATAAATAATACAAACTCAAGTCAACAAACTATCTTCCACATTTTCACGTGGACGGGTGCATTTGTAGATTTGATGCAAAAGAATAGAAAATCGGAACTCTATTGACCCTCACGAACCATGGGAGAATTCATCATGTACTTACAGGAAAGCTACTAAAATCTGTCGAACATCATCACAACAAGCAGAAACATGAAAAGTTGCATGTGTTACTCTAGGTTTCAGCAAAGTCCAGAAAGTTCGGGAGATTCTTGAAAATTTTTATCAGCAGAACACCTGGTGGAAGTAGAGAGTCAGAAATTACAGTTTCGCATCCCAATGGATTTATCTCTACTTTGGAAGCCAATCAATGCAAGCACGCTAGTACTCCTCGTGAAAATCAGAAGTCAAGTTTCTCTCTCCTGTCACATGCGATTATGTCGCAGTATGATTCATGGCCACTGTGAATTTTTGAGTCCCAGTCAAACACGAGCTTAAAATCCTTGGTAAGTGCAACTCATTTTTTTGAGCAACTAGGTCCTTCTTGATGTGGGTCAGTTATCACTTTCAGTAGGATAAAATTTGCAAGGGCTTCCCATTTTTTTCCTTCGCCTGCATTTTTTCATTCTTGGCTGATTTGTTGAGTTCAATGCTTTCTTACTCAATCAAGGTATGGATCTGGCGAGCATTCCAATTCCGTTCACGTTCTTTTGTACGTCGAATCTAACTGTCAGGAAGTTGAGAATCCATATCTATTTTACAGAAAATACAATTTGTACAGCACTGCAACGATCTGGTCTCAAACCTCGGTCTGCAGAGACCGTCCATCCACTTTCTCTCACCTCCCGCGAACAGAAAATATTTTCAGAACGGAATATCCCTGGTTGGTAATGTCAACGCAGTGCTTACGTCAGAAATTGGGGTGTTGCACGAAAGAACAATGTTACGTTACAGATAAGCATTCTGACAGGCGCATGCTGGCTCTAAGAGCAGACAAGCATTGCCAAGAAAGACATGTTTAAACGTGGACAACAGTTCTGTACCTTGAGGTGATATTGCAACCGACCTTTATCGGACTAGGGTTGGATTCCTAAATTGGCAGGAGCCCTGGAGCAAGCATATCTCGTATAACAGTCACAACCAGGCCAATATTGCTGAAACATAAATGCTTTATTAGATAAAATTCGCATATTGTCTCCCACTGTAAGAGGGAGGAGGTATAAAATACGCCCATGAGGTGATATAATTCGTGATAACTACTCTGTTTCCACCTCCTCTGACTCAAGGTCTTCGGTTTCCTTCTCTTCTGGGGTAGGAGCTTTCTTAAAGAACTCTGTGTGTGGGAAGAATTCGCGATATACCTGCACGGATCACCAACATGGAAAACACATAGGTTATGCACTTTAGGATAGAGACTGCACGGATAGAAACAGAAAGCAGAGGAATTATAAAATGCTCCGTAAAATTCCACGTGGATGGCGTTCCTACAAGTTACAGTTTTCCTAATCGGAAAACAGTACTCAAGAAGTTACAACGTGCAAAGGTACCTTCTCTGTTGAAGTTAAAATGCCCTCGCAATCCAAAGCTCCGTCCGGCATGTCAAAGACTGCCAGTCCAGGTCGTGCCTGCAAGATGACAATAATTAAAACGAGGAGACGAACATCAGTTATTTGACAGAAGTTGAATCAAAAGAAAATCAACCCTCAAGGAGTCCATGGTGGGTGGAGATTAATGGTTTAGATACAGGCATGGCAAAGTCAATAAGGTTGTTCTTTCAGCAAACTTGCTACATTACCAGTTTCCTTGCATCTGTATCCAAAGCCTGTTTGAAGTAAACGGACCACAGTATTTTGGGCTTGGGAATTGGCAATGATTCTTCATTCGACTCCGAAGAAACCAAAGTTCCTTCCCCAGGTCTTGACAAGAGTATATCAATAGCTGCTTTCAATATCTCGTGTCCATCTGATGCATCTGAGCATAAGGTTGATAACTGAAGAATGAACCTGTTGGAATAAGCAAGTATATTTAGTTAGCCTTACATCCCAAGACACAGTTTGTCCCATCAAAACATTTCAAGTAAACTTTTCATAGCAACCTATAATGAAACAACAAATCTCGACTCTTAAAACAGACAGAACAACTCGACAATCAAGAGACTTCAAGCCTAAAACATACTGCAGTACATGGCCTAAACTTCTGGTCTGGAGCGCGCAGGCTCATCCAGGGGCCGCGACACCTATCACTTCCATAAACCGGCACCACCTGAGACAAATAGTCTTCAAAGCTATGTCTACGCTTTGAGAGTGAAGTAAGTACGAAACATCGTGGATAGAGTAAACTTACTTTCCATCTGGGCAAACGGATGCAGCACTACTCAGCTGCAAGGCTCGTACAACTGTTGAGTGATTTTCAGAAATCACTGCAAGAGACAGGTTGACAATTGAGATAATGGTTATATTTACTTCCAAAGAAAACACGAAACCAATCGGGAAAAAAATTGACAGCCGACCAAGAGCGGATGGACTTATCACAAGCCGGACACATATAAGAGAGTGGAGCGTGGACGTACATTTTGGAGGGAAAATGACCAATAGAGTGGTCTGTCCTTCGAAAAGAGATTTATCAGTGATACATACGTATCTGGACACTTTCGGATAAGGTCCTTCTGAGGAAGACAAGAGTGCAGGTTTTTGTGAGGACTCATCACCAGGAGAATGTACACTTTCATTCTCTTCTTTGGCTAAAGAAAGCAGTCCACCCTCCTGCTCGCGTTTGGGTACGACACTCGGCCCCATAATCAGTTTCTTGCTATACAAATGCTGGCCGGTAAGAGTTTGGACGCCTCGGTATTCATTGCATTCCTGTAGATTGATCGCACAAGTTCCAACTGATCAGATGTAAGACCCTGCAGTTGTATTGAAAGTGAAATGCAAACTCCGAATAGAGAAAAACCTTATCGTCGGAGCTGCAGCGCCATAGAGTTCCAAAAGGACAAGCGTACAACGAAACGTAACGTAACAAACGTACGAGCTCTTCACATCCGCCCAAAATATTCAAGATAACGAGAGAAAGGTAGCATACCTTGTCCACGAGCAAAGCCTTGATGGGTCGGCGCAAAACCTAGAACATACATTTTTGACCCGGTAGGAAAAAGACGAAAGATCAGAACACACCAAATTGACACGCAATCTCGATAAGGATAATAAACTTGCTGAGGACAAATATTTCTCCGTAAATTACAGAATGGAAGTAAAAATGGATAAAACAATAAGAGCTTAAAAACTTCCACATACATAAAGGGACCCATTGACAGCAGCCGAGCGGCAAAACGCTTGAGGAAGTTCTCCTTGACCGTAAAGAGGGTATAAAAATGCTGTCGGTGCATTTGCGAATCTGTACCAGAAGGTGGTCGCGTTTGAGTATGTAAATCATCTGATGTATCCACGACATTTACTTATCCTGTCTAAGGAAGGTGGTTAAATCTAACAGACCCCTCCAACATCCTTCCTTCACACATCACGAACTTCCCATACCCTCGGAATGGGAAGTTCGTGATTTGTGAAGGAAGGATGTTCACTCAGATGTCTCAAAATGCGGTTAAGGTGCTAACTGATCCACAGCGGACGCTTATTGATCAATTAACTGACCCCGAGCCTCGTCTTAGGACTCCTAACGAATACTGCATGCGCTTTTGCTTCAACTGTGCCAGTGTATGAATAAAAATGATATTTCAGACCCAGGACTAGCTTACCGGCCAACGGACGAGAGGTACAAAGTTAACTTTCGAAAGCCATCCTCAGTCTTCAGAAGAGTGGAGGAATGCTTGGAATCTTGATCAGTGTCCACAAGAGCTATGGCATAGAGGATAATTCTGCGCACAATCGAAAAGTCGGATATCAGGGAAAGTTCCTCTCAACGAACATCCAGCAGCTACCTTCACCTTACAGAATCTTCCCTACTTTGAGTTGAACCTCAATCAATCCTCAAGAAAATATCGGGAAAGCAAACAGGAGCAGACCGCCGCCGCCTTCTTTTCTCCAATTCAGAATTCAGGAGAAATGCTGCGGCAATTGTTACGATACAAAATCTACAGACAACACAGGTGAGGACGCACAGAGTCCACCAAAAAAATCATGGCCTCCAATGGGTGCTGCTTTGTACGATTGCATAGAAGTTGGCAGATTTTGGAGGCGCATGAACTCCACAAAAGGACTTTCGAGTATCTCCCGTGAAATCTCCGCACCCTCAGCATTGGCGTGATCAGTCACGAGCTTGAAGAATCTCATCAAAAAACGTTTGTCGGAAAGACTCAAAGATTTGTCTTTAAACACGTCGGCTCGTGAGGATGGAACTGCAGAAAGAACCGTCCCTGTCCACATGTAGGTGGCCTCTACGCCCTTGAATTCCACGTAGTTACTAGCCCCAGATCGCAACAGTAGATTCACTAACTGACTTCCGCAAAATGTCAGTCTAGGTCCGGCAAGATCCAAGTTATAAAATCTGGAAGCTCCCAGATCGACTCCTTCGATATCCTTCAATCTGACGTCGGAGTATAATTGATTTTCATAATCTACTTCAACGACTTCTAGACCTATCTCTCTGTGGTCTCGAGGACGAGCACTCTCAGTCTCCTCACTGCCAGCATTATCACTCTCAGCGATTGTAGTTTCAGAAACATCATTCGCCTTTCCGTTGGGATGATCGACCAGAACACCAGCCCCAGCCCCAGCCCCTGCCCCCGACTCATCATCAGCTCTCAAATCACACGCCGTCCCTAACAAGTTGCCAGAGGAGGCAGTTGAAAGTGGAGATTCTTCACACTCCTCTGCGAATGAAGAATTGGCAAGAGTCGGAGGTGGAGCGAAACTTCTTCCCGATCCAGCCCAAGAGCGGAACTGCGAAAAGGATAGGGAGGTCCAGTGAGCTCCATAAAAATCAAGATGATCCAAATGCAAAACACTGTGTCCAGCGTTAGCAGCCGCAGCTGCTAAAATGGACTCCGGTAAGCCCGTTCCAAGCACGATCAAATCGAATGTATCCGGTTCCACCAACCCATCCATTGCCATTTCTGCCCTCCCTCCTCCCTCCCGTCCAGTCTCGTCTCGTCTCGTCTCGTCTCGTCTCGTCTCCTTCGCTCTCCTCTTATGCTCCGACCAGATCACCGCCCATGAGAAGATGATCCAGAAGCGCCTCGAAGCCCAAAACGAAGCGACACAACAGAGCGGAAAAAGCACTGGAGAAGTTGCGATGTTCTGATCGAAAATTTATTAAAAAGGCAGACCGCAAGAAGGAATCCCGATACAACAACCACAATGGAATGAGAAGAAAGGGCTGCGCAAGTCAAAGGAGAGAGATGTCTCTCGATCGAACGAGCAAGACGCTGGCTCGTTCAAACGAAGTGCACCTTACCATCCCCTCCGGCACAGCAGCTGTCTCGTTCACCCTGGACGCCACGGTCCCTGACCTATCCTGCGCTGCGCCGCTCCCGCAGGCGCGGAGGACTTCTCCCGAATTTCACCGAATTGATCTCTCTCGCTCTCAATTTCGCATGCGAGAACGGAAAACAACCTCGCGCCTCGAGCCTTAAAAAAGGATTTCTTTCGCTGCACTTTTCGCGGAATTGTTTTCTGAAAGAATTGCTGGAGAGGTCCACTTGTCAAAGTCTCGGCCTTGCTTGGTGCACTACGGTTCTGTCTTGCTGTCCCACAGCCAGCTCTCTTGGCCTTTAACCAGATTAATGCTATAGCTGTCTGTCTACCTTGTCGAATAAAAACTGCATGTCAAAACCATCAAAAGAAACAGGTCTTACAAAGGTTGATAAGAAAATCAACAAAAAACACAACTCGATGTATCAATATCTAGTATACTTCTCTTATGCATCTGGAACAAAATTTCAGAGTTCTCGTAATGAGATGGAGCCAAAAACCTATAGGGGTTCATTTATCAAGAATTACAGATTCTGTCTAATGTCACCATAGCATCTTGGATTGCAATAACTACAGTAGATGGATATGAAGTTTTCATCTCGATAGGAAATACTTTTATTCCAAGCTTACATGCGAGGAAAATACAACCTATGCAGATGCTCTTACCACCCCTTTATTTCTCGGGAAAAGAAAGGTACGAGAATCTCCACCTGTTAGCGCTAATATTGAATTTCCAGAAGACATTTAGGCTTCACTGCTAGTGAAGTATTTTCAGATTAGGGTTAGTGAGGTTGAAACTAGAACTTGGGGTTTGTTACCCCTGCTCCAATATCGCGTGAAATGAATTTGCTTTCGACGTGCTTTTGAATGCCAAAACCGAAATAATGGGCACAGATCCAACACGATGTGAGAAATGACGGCATGTTAGTCTGAGTAAGAGCGAGACACGGTATAATAACAAAAGGGATGGGAAGACCCCATCAAATGTTACAAGGATAGAACAGGGTATAGCCCAAATATCTACGTCACATTAAGATATCCGAATTATCTATGTCAACTGTTTTCAAGAAACATAACATCTGAAGAATCATCACCTAAGGCGATTGTTCTTTCCTGGCTAGAGTTCTCTATATAACCATGGAAACACATTAATTAAAATATACTGTACGTTAATCTAAATAAAATGATACCCCTTCCGCCCAATATGAATGCTCTCGCACTCCCAATAATAGAGTCATGGTAGTCAAGCTATCTTAATTTCTAGCTCGTGTATGGAAAAGTGTTCACGCTAAAACCTACAGTTCTTTAATACGTATTTAAAGTAGACCAGTATTATTTTGTCACTTGGTCAAATATGAGAGTTTGGATGGGATGGGATACATCGCAACGATAGAAGCCTCCTACAGTGTCCCTGTACGACTTGATGGGGTCTTCCCATCCTTTTTGAAATCTTACTCGCGCCTACAGTATGTCAAAAAGTTATGTACCTCTTGTAATGAACACAATATGGTCAAGAGTGTTCTCAATTTTACCATGATATGCATGACGGAGTATATGCATCGTTGTCGTTTTTGCATTCAGTACTTCACCAGCTTATCTGCATAGCGTTATAGCGTGTGATTCATACTTCGATAGTGAAATGAAGATTACTTGGATTGGTGATGCTTGTTGTGTACCCCATTATAAACCGTACTCATGAGTTGCATCCGGGCGACATTATTAGGGCTTACGGTTTATTTTGGCCATTGGGTTTGCCTTTCTTTGTACTGCCTCCGATGATTTCCCATCTCATTTTTTGGTCCATGCGTTCCCCTTTATCTTTTGTAATTTCTCGCAATGTTTCATAACAAACTAACGTTTTCGTAGAACAGCCCGACACAAACCATGGGGAGAGGTAGGGACCTGGCAGCGGTGAACCTACAAAGAGATGAACAACACTATGAAAGATATATATCAAACATAATTGTGCTGAAGCGCTCAATATGATAAAAGTGAACCTAACCTACTTAAATATTCAGAGTATGCATCAATATTCACTCTCTACGTAAGAATTTTCACCCAATACCCGACAAGGGCCATTTGCATGGGAAAAGTATCATACTTGAGCTTCAAAGATTGCGTAATAGTTCAAGCTCCTCATACATAAAAAGTTGAAAAAAAAATTCACATTTTTGTTATAAAAGAATTCTATTGATTAGTAGAGACCGCATTTGAACGATAAAAAAAAAAAAATCACATGTAATCTTTGTATCTCACTTAGGGTGAATTAAAGAAGAGAAGCTTATTATGATATTGTAAAGACATGAAATACTAATACTACAGAAGAAGGCATGTTCTAGAGAAAGGGGAACTCGGGCAAAAATTTGACCCAAAAGTGGGAAGTATTACCTATAAGTACGGGAAAATATTCCAAACATAAAAAAACAGTGGATGCTGAGACTAACTTGCCCACCCACACTTTCAGCATCCATCTTTCCTATCTGTACCAAGGAATCAAAAGCAGAAAGAAAAATCGAACATATTTGGTGACGATAAGCTCATGGATGTCATCACCTGTCATGCCGGACAGAATGTGGGAGACGAGCCAAGCCCTCCACGAAATTGTTTAAGTTTTTTCCTTATTGTAGTCGGTCGTGTTCATAAACAAAAACCTGATGCTTAATGTAGATTGCCACATCCCCTTTGGATGACTTGAATCATAAGGCAGAATCTCTGTTTCCTCGACTACTCTAGTGTGTCCATGTGCAGTCTTCACTTTGGTAAATTTCCCATTTGAAGCAATCTAGTAACGTCTGCAAACACATGAGTGTGGCCAGGTTCGCCAGACTTGGGCAGTCGCTTCGTGTTTGTATGTAATCCTCTCTTCTGTAAATTATGATCCGAGACTTAATCCCTTAAAGCTCACAGAAGCCTTCATGTATGATGAGGGCTTCAAACTCTAAAGTCAAACGGAACACTCGAGAAATCATCATCCAATTTAAATCACCTTCAACACCCAAAGATAAAGGAGATTTTCAGTCTCAAGAATGTCTTCTGCTCGGTCAAAGGAGCTGAGAAGAGTTCGTGTGCAGGATCAGGATCAGACGATTACGAGCGACGATAGACACAGATCGTATCATCATGACATAACATCCACTGTCACCAAAAAGTTAGAAGCTCAAAATTAAGACTGCAAACATCCGGACCTTTGTAGTCTTTTCACAACCAAATTTGGATTCTGCGCGGTGTGGAACTCAAGGGAGTAAAGTAATCAGAAGGGAGGGGGAGCCAGCGGACACGACTTCCCTGACTCTGTGGTGTACATTAGCCTCCCTGTCCAGTCATTGGGCTTGATAGGATATAATGTACCCAGGTGAAACTTCTGCGTCCTAGTGTGGCATTACCGAACTGCTCGAGGATTTGGCAAGTCCCCGCCTCGAGAATATTTGCTGCTGGAATCGTCGGTACGAACTGCCGGGACCCTGTCATGAGTGAACTGGTGCACCTCTTACTGCGTTTTGCGAACGATTCCTTGTAGAAATCCTTCGTTCTGTCCGCTGTGAACGTAGAAGAACCTTCCATAACCGGGGGTGGTCTGGGCTGCTGTTCAGGTGGCAATTCCCAGCTAGCTGAGGGAGCTAAGGGAGCAAAATGCAATCCTTGGCGGGGCTTCCGTGTTCTGCTGCTCTTCTCCGCTCTTCGATTTGCCCCTCGTGTAGCCAAATCGGCTCCAACCTTACGTCTTCGCGAGCGTCTCAGGCTCATCACTCCGGCGTCTCCTTCAGGACATGGAGGAATCCTCACTCCGAGGCACCGAGGAGGAGGGCTCACGCTCGAGCATCCAGCAGTGACGACCAACAGAATTCCGCAGTCACCACCTCGGAGTCCGAGAAGGAGGAATTAGCCGCGAAGCTGGCAGCTGCAGAGGCCGAGGCCGAGGCTCTGAAGAGGGAATTGGCTCTGAGGCGAGCGGGGTCCAAGGATGGCGACTTAGCAAAACTGAAACCGGCGACTCCCGAGAAGCGAATCGACGGAACGGGATTCCGAGAAACCATGTTCTCGGTCCCCGGGCAGAACGAGAAGCAGTCGTCCAAGAAGTGGGGCCTCACTGAAGCCGAGCTCTTTATGTCCAAAGGGGCGCCGACCGAAGGCATGGGCCTGCAAGGCGAGGCGATGGAAGAAGGGGCTGAGAAATTGGTCACCAGACGCTTGATCGGTGGAATTGGCCTGACAGTCGTCGCCTTGGGTCTGGCAACCGTGAAGCTTCCGGCAATTTTGAGCAGGCCATCGAAGCCTTTGTTCTTCTACCTCGCTTACATTCTGAGGCTGAAGGAGACGTTGGAGACCCTGGAAGCCACGGGATCAGATGCCAAGGTCGTGGAGTCTCAGCTGGCCAGGGCTTACGGATCATCGGACGAGCTGAAGGACAACTTCCTGAGCGCAGCTGCTCTTTTAGACGGAGGTGACGTTGATCAGGCCACTAAACTTTCTTATGACATTTTTGAATACTTATTCCAAGCGAATTCCAGCAAATACTTTGATGATTTCGGCCAGCCCACTGTTGCTCAGCAGGCCGAGTTCCTCAAATTCAGCCTGCAGTCGATTCAAGCTGCGCGCTCGAAGATTCAGGAGTTTCTACGGCTCGTCCCCGCCGATGCTTTGGACGCATCCAAAATGCAGCTCTCACGATAAATTTGTACTCTAATCATTATTTTTGTGAATTAAAAAGCCCCATTCTCTACGAGAAAGAGTCTGCTTTCTCTGTATATATCTGAGTCTCGTCTTTCTCTGAAGCCTGATTCAGGCTTTATCTCATTCCTGAGTCATGCTTACTCCAGGAAGACTTGTCCACACATAAAACCCTCCTGTTGTTACATTTCGTTGGCTTGCCCTCCATCTGTAGCTTCATTTTATAGACTCGCTTGTTTGTTGTCTGTTCACGGAGACCTTTGTACTGCACGGAGGGTTTTCATCCATCTATTTTAGTGTTTCACAGGGAAAGCAAAATTATGAGCTGAATTTTGCCGGGATTTTCTTCAGTGGAGACATCCGTCTGAAGAGCTTGCTAGTCACCACAAAATTTGCTGTATATATTATCATCAGTTTGCTGAGGCACACCATTGCAGCATTGCTACTTATTAACTCTGAGCAACGGACATTTTCTACTACTCGAGAATAGAGAATGGTACGTTCATATTGAATAAATGCCCATAACGTCTCCGGCCAGACTCTGAATTCTTCCGAGACTCCTGAAGTAGGAGTCTGCTGTATTGTGTCCAAAATCTTCAATACTGGAGGGCCGAGGGGTAGAAGTTATTGTCAATCACTGCCACCTTCTCCATACAGCGCATATGAACACTTTCAAAACTGGATCTTGAGTCTTTAACTCAAGTAATATCCAATGTGGTGCACTTGCCACATTGGATGTTAGGGCTGTGGCACATGAGGTTTTAACTTCTATACTTTTGGTATTGGAATGTCGTGATGGTATGATTTGGAAGGATTATGTGCGTAATTTTGCACACCTTCCAAGTATTGATGGTATTATGGATCCAAGCGAAGCAGTTATAATTGCAAGCTTGAGATGTATGTTATGTAGAGTAACCAGTATGTTGATTTGTAATTTTTGTTTGAGAATATGGCATATGTCATGTTTGATAATTTATCTCAATGCGATGTCCAATGGGTGGTGGAGATGTACTCGATGAGTTTAGGAGGGAAGCAGATATGACCATTACTTGATATGGATTCATGTACAATGTTAGTATAATTAAATTAAGACACACAAGAAAAGCTAAAAACAACAAAAACAAAAATCAAAAAAAAATAAATTAAGGATGTTTATTACTGGCAAGCACATCTTTTCCAAATTTAAAATAGGTCAGGGATGTGAGGTGATGGGATGGGATGGGATGGAGGAAGAACCTCGCGCGCAGGAATGGAAGGTGACCATGAAGAGTTTGGCGATGGCGGGGGAGGAAGGGGAGGTTCCGCAAGGGGGAGAGACTCAGAGGATGGAGGGAATCCTGGGATGGCTAATGGTAAAGGAGTGCCGTCATCCAAGAAACTGAAGCTGGATCCTGATCGTTCACCCGTAGCAATTGCAGCAGCAGGGGCATCAGAGGATCTGGGTGTGGACCGCACTATCAACACAGCCTTCGCATGTCTAGAGGCTGGGAAGGAACTCGAGAAGGAAGCAATTCTGTGCATGTCCAAGCACAAAGACAATCAGCCTTGAATCGGACGAGGCTCGCTCCCGAGTTTTGCAGGCAGGCAATGCCGTCAGCAGAGCCGAGGAGGCTGCACGAATCGCCAAGAAAACCCGCCATGCGCGGTATCCTCCGTCATTATATTCACACCAGAGCCGGAATCTATCGGCACTTTCCTTAGTATACACCCGGCGATCTCTATCTCGATCTCCGGGGCTCCCAGGTCTTCCTGCTCCACAGAATACACTGCAGGGAGCTTCTCCTTCCGTCCTACGCGTCCTCTGCTAGTCTTCAAGGCCTTGATGAGCATCCGTTTATACGCCTTGTTATCGTCGAGCAGCTGCTTCATGGTGATATTCGCTTTCACCCCTTCCAAGTCTGCTACGGGGTCGTAATACCCCGAATTCCGCTTGGGGTCTAAGCAGTATATTTGTTAGGCCATGTCGTCCAGGCGTGTCTACCCCTGTTTCTGGTGGGGCCAACTCCTTTAAGTAACCCTCTACCTCCTTCCGAATATCAGCGGGGAAAGTAGAGGAACTAGCTTGGGGAGCGACCCCTTTGGGACAGGGGCGGCCGTATTCGCCCGAATAGCTTCCCGCGCGGCTCCCTTCTTCCCCTTCTTGACTTTTTCAGTGAGAGGAGGGCGGCACCACTTCGGGTAGACAGCTTTCAAAACCTCGACCACTTCTTCCGGCCATCTTTGGTCCCATGGGCGGTCGGTCTTCGAACTTTACCTGGTTTACCTCCACGTCGTGACCGGTGGGGTCACAAAAGCGAACCCCTTGGTGGTCCCTCGATTCCCCTCGGCTTTGTGGGGGTTGATCGCACTCCACATTCGTATGGCCCGGCCTCCTGCAATTGCTGCACATGGGCTAGTAGGGTATTCTCTTTCTTGGTTGAGGACATTGGGGGGACCAATGCCCCAACGCCCCGCAGTTGTAGCAGGCATTCGGCTTAGCGACCAGAGGAGGCCCACCTCCCATCCTCCTATGCGGAATGGTGGTTGCCATGTCCACAGGGGCATATCTTTGGATATGCACCGGTGGGATGGGAGTGCCCTCCTGCACTCCGTAGGAGTAGTCCTCATGGGTTGGTTCAAATGGTGGGGCCTCACTCGAGCTTCCCCAGCTTATTTGATGTGCCGGGTAGCTCTCCCTCGGCTTTGGTGCTCCGAGTTGGTGTGCCCGGTTTCCTACATATAGTACACCGACATTAAGCCCTACTACGCATTGGCGATTTTAAATGCATCCTTATTATTGACCAAGTGCACCTTCAACTCCTCCAAAGACTTGGTCAGTTCTTCCACTTTGGAGGAGATCCCCTTCCTTCCCTCATCGCCTCCCTTCATGCGATGATGTTCCTTCTTCTTGAGGTATATCTCCATTCCTCATCCGAAGAGCTTGTAGCTTCTTGGGACGAAGAGGAGCTAGTTGTGGGCCGGACTTCGTCGTCTCCTTCCCTTACCCCGGATCTTCGTCCTGCCCTTACCTTTGGAGGATTGCCCTGAATGTCGATGAATATTCGACAATTAAATGCCTCCGCCGCTGGATGGCTGCCTCCCGCGTATTCGGATCCGATCTTGGCGAAGGTCTCTCGATCGTCATGCTTCCCCAACCACGACACGTACCACTCGATGTAGCCATTGCCGCCCGAATATGGCTTGGTGTTGGCAATGGTCGGCATTCGGTCTAGAAGGCTCGAGAAGCTACCGGTATACTCCTGAGTTTCGGTGCTTCCCCTCCGGATAGCACCGGTCTTCGCAGTAACACCTTGTCGTACCCCATCTCCACTGAATCGGGCAAGAATCGGCTCTTGAACCCCTCCCATGTGGCTATTTCGGCCACATGGTTCTCCTCTGATTATTCATCCATACCGGGCCTTTTCGAAGGAGTCCGGGGAAGATTCGTCTCCGGTCCATGGGATCTTGCTCCTTGTTAGCCGTGGAGATGGCTTCAAAAGTCCGAATGTATGAGTCGGCATCATCTTCATCGGTAGTACCCTTAAACTTGGGGTATGCTTGGTAATGTCAGACCCGCCATTTGTGGTGATCGTCGATCTTGGGTCATTCACGCGAAGATCCGTGAACGCGGCTCAAGGTTCATTTGAGTTTCGTTCAACTTCGGCCTTCTTGGTAGCAACGACGGTTGTGGGCCCTTCTTGAAAGGCCGACCAACGTTCCCCTTCGTCGGATGCTTCGTCTCCCGAAGGCGTTATTGCCCGGGTGGAGGTATCGGTACTGGTGCTTACACGTTCCTCCGAAGAATCAGAGCTACTGCCCTTTTGTCGAGTCTCCAAACGCCCAGGGCTACTGGTTCGACTTCTTCCTCTAGGCGTGGGCGCTTTTCTTTGGGGACCGGCGGAAGAATGTGACCCTTCACGTTTGTTATCACATGCAGGTGCATGGGAGTCTTCTTCCTTCGACGACCCAAGGGTCGGATCCACTCTTGCTCACGCTCCTTCCTTCTTAGTTCTTGACGTGCAGCGGCACGCCGTCCTCTGGCTGTGAGTTCAGGGGTGTTCTCTCCTTGATCCGTCGATAGGACCTGCACCGTTGGCTCCCTTTCAGACCGACTTGTGAGAGGCCGGTTCTCCGTCATGCACGATTGGAGATCTATAGAAGGCGCTGGACATACCCAACAATTTCTCACCCCACCCTTCTCTCCCATAAGGGTCGAGTTCTTTCACAAGCAATGGAAAGGTGGGCTATAGAAAAGCAAAATTGTGGTCACAATTGCGACTTGAAACTTCCCTTCCTGGCTAGCTGTCGGATCACTTCATTCCCCGGCAGCGGCGCCAAGAAAAAGTTAGACTTTTTATGTAATAGCACAGTAGGTACTATTCAGTCCGAATTCGTATAGATTGATTCGTTCCCAAGGGAATGAAGGATCAAACCACACTAGCGAGGAAGGGAAATAAGCATTTAGACATCTTTCTAACTGCAAATTTGGAGTCCGAAGAGCATTCACCAAGAAGGCAATTGCTTCAATCTCAATTCCTTCACAAGCCCATCACAACACCAATTTCACAGACACAGCAAATGTAGTTCAGCAATTTGCTTTACTTCGGGATGGGGATCTCTCTCATTACAAGTTTGCGTCTCGGCGAAACACCTCTAGAATTTCTGATGCTCTGAGCGGGAGGCTCGGCTTCGTGGGCGAATATCCGGGTAACTTCACGGATACACGCTTCGATCGTCACAACGTCGGCCTGCGGGTCACCAGCTCTTCGAGTGCTCGTTCTACCCTGACTACAATTTGCAGTCCAACAATTTGGACACTTGCAAAGATGAAAGATCCATCACTTTATTTCCTCGACTATTTATAATGAATGTTCTATCTTGCTACTCCTAAGCATCAAGCTAACCGTCTTCTACGGATCGCTCTCTCCTAAGTCTTCTACTCGATCTAAGCCGCTCGATCGCACCTCTGCTTTTGCGTAAATCGCGTCGATTCCTAAGCGCATTTCTGTACATCTGCTTTGCGATCTCACATCGATGAAGAGCCATGGCTTCCCCTGAAATCTCGACCCAACGCTTTATACATCTCTTTCCTTCTATCCTTGAGTCCCGAGGATTCTCCATTCTTTGCCACCAAGCTGTTCTAACATTTGCACTTCAACTTCGATCACATCGTGTGAGCGGATGTTGCGCACATCTGTTAGCAAGGTTCTCGACTTAGCGGCAGTGCCTCCACATCCACACGAATCAATCTTCGTTTTAAGTCTGCCTTGTTTTCGAAGATGAGCATTCTCCTTCTCCACAAAATGGATCTCCGCACCCGAATCTGACAGATCTCTTCGTAGGCCTTCTTCGCCTCTTCAACCTTCTTCTCCATCTCGGTTTTCTCCTTGGCGGCTTGTCCACATTCTCTGTTAACTCTTTCACCGCGATGGTGGTCCTCCCTTTCCCAACGCCCGGACGGTTCATCATCTGAATCAACTCCATATACCCGTGCGCTTGAGGGTCCCACCGGCATATACATCGGTCCCATCTCATTCAACTCTAGCAATCTTGGGACCACCACGGCTTCCAACACGTGACGGTGGAGTAGTGATGCCATGGGTTACGCAATCTCCTTTGAGGCTTTTGGCCCCGGCTTCACCGCCATCATCTTGGGCGAGAGGACTTGGCCGGTCCTACTTCTTCTATCTTCTTCTTGCCCACGTCTCTTGAACCGCTAGAGTGGCGGGGGGTGTCTTCTACTACTCTCTTCCTCTTCCTCGATGTCCCAATCACTTCCAGTGCGAGTCCGAATCGGGGCTTGCTTTGTGCCGCCCGGTCTCACTTCTCTGTTCTCCTCGGCTCGGGAGGTGCACTCGTGCCTAGACTCCTTGTCGACCCCCTTGCTAATGGCTTTGTCGATGTCCCGCATCCAAGTCCGACAACCCACTCTCCAACCGATGGCACTGCTTAGCTCCAGGCGTCGGCCCCAACTTTCGCATACGAGGTGTCTTAAGAAAGGCGAGAGATATGACTACACTCTTATCGTCTTCTCTTAGCTTCGTTGCCATGGCTTGCACATTCCTCGCAAAAGATCTCTCCCGGTTCACTCGGATAGTACCTCCGATGAACCCTTCCACGATCCTTACCTTATGCATACTCACATACGTTGTTCTACTGCGGCGAAACAGGTTGATTCAAGGTGAGTGCCACCTTCCTTACGAATACATCCTTGATCAAGTCGAGCTTGTAGCCATTCGTTCCCTTCCTCTCCCTAGGGTTGAACCACTTCCGCTCGTCGAAGGTAAGCGCCGTATGCCTTTCCGATCCCTCCCAATCGACTCCGCCTTTGTCCTCTTCGTGATTGCGTCCTAAGGCCTTCGCCCATAGCCTCGCATCCCACTTCTCGGATGTCTTTCTGCTCCCAATTGATGTAAGCGGCTTCCCCCTCCGGACTTCATCGCCTGACTCCGGGCACATAATCCCATCGCCATGCAAAAGCGCTCCACCGGGTTCTTCAGCCTCAACAACTCCGCGGGAGTCCAATCCGTCGTGAGAATAAGCGGTCGAATTCTTCCCATTGTCGCATTTCTTCCTCTTTGGAACTCCTCCCGGTTCGGCGCTCGACATTGCAACTCGCTTCCTCTCTCCGGCCCGCTCGGCAAGTTCTTGGCATCGACCTTCGCCGACAATTCTTCAACCCAAACCGCCCAAGCAGCTTAAATTCCTTACACAACTCACTGCGTGTGAACTCCACAATGGTATTCCTAGCTAACAACCATATATTCGGACGAATACCTCCAAGAGAACCCGAATATAACTCATTATTCACAAAAACCAAAAAAAATCCTACTTATCCTAAGAACTATGCTCCTACATTCAACACACGGTGTGAAATCTATTGTGTGTACCATCCTAAAGCTATGTTTTGGAGCCTAGTTATTAGAAACTTTGGAGAGGAGTACTACCACAAGGTGATAGCATTACCTATTCCTTTTGTGTTGCCAATCTTCAAAAATTGGAGAGTGTTCATCTTAACCCTATACTGAGAGAGAGTGGACGTAGACGAATCATGGAGGACACTTTGAGAGAAATGATTCAGGAATTGAAAGATTTGAGAAACGCATTTGAGCAAAGTCAGACTCAGGTACAAGAGTTAGCTCAAGAATTGACAGCAGTCAAAACGAGAGGAATAGAAAATGAGAGAATGAGAGAAACTCAAATGGAGATAGAGACATCACCATCCATGATGGAGAGTGAAGAAACAGTGAGAGCCCGTGCTCTTGAAGCCAAAGCGATACAACGAGCAAGAGAGCTAGATCTTCAGACATCCATGATTCTGAAGATGACAAAAGCTTGTAAGATAGAACCTTACCAAGGAAGTCGCACCATGGGAGTTTTGGAGGGTTGGATAGAGAGAATGGAGTATCATCTTGCTTTGTTCAATATCTACGATCACATTGCAGGTCTTTTTGTTCGTACTTTATTGTTGGAGAAAACGTCTACTTGGTTTCAGGGTTGGATGATGGAGCTCAATGAGTCAAGCCAACAAGTTACTTGGAGTGTAATGAAACGAGGTCTTCTTCAGAATTTTCAAGCAGTGGATCCCATCATCATGGCGCGGATGAGGTTGTGAAACTTGAACAACTTTGTCAGTCGTACCCTTAAACGTCATCTTCGTTAGTCAAACTATTGCTTAGTGATAGGGGCCGCCATGTTCTCTTAGGCTTCTCCCCTTCCACTTGATGGAGCACTTGGAAGGGAGGCTCAAGATTAATCTTGAGGACCTTCAACTCTTCTGCTATCTTGGCGATAAAGATCTTTGGCTCTTCTTGAAATACCGACCACAGTTCACCTTTGTCGCTAGCTTCGTCCCCAAAAGGCGTTATTGTCCTAGTGGAGGTATCGGTGCTTGGGTTTACTTGTCCTTTCGAGGAGTTCGAGGTACTGGCATCAGACTGAGGTAGAGTCTCTAATCGTCATGGATTGCTAGTTTGACTTTCTTGTCGAGATTTGGAGACTTTGTCCCTTTAGGGCCATACTTGGAGGTTTTGGGACTGTTTTTTTGTTTTTGGATAAGAAACGCACGATATTCGGAGGAAGTCTGGGCCGCCGAATATGAATAGGAGGAATAAGTACGAATAAGTCCAAGACGAATGAGTCGTTAAGATACGTCTGAAGTGTCGAACTGATTAGGACAGTTAGTAACAACATCGACGAGTGCAACGAGCCGCGGAGGAGCAAGCATGAGCCGACGAGTCAAGTAGACGAAATGAAGAGGAAATCGATCATTCGATCGGGGGCTCGTGAAGCTATTCAATTGCCGGTGAAGAAGATGCCGACAAAAGTATATCGATCTTTGGTGCCAAAGGCAGAGTGATCACCCGGTGTGGTGTTGTGACGTGGCTACTATGAGAAGATGAAGACATGTGTCATCTTCAGAGTTGTTGTCATGACGGCGATACTTTAGGTAAGGATAACCGACGGCATTGCTAAGGTTGTAAAGAGCTAGGGAGATCTAGACACATTACCTTGCTGACTAAGGAGCTTATTTGATTGAAATGGAGTCGACGTAGGACGTGGATATGGGACAACATGATTCTCAAGATGTACCATTGTCGAGTCCATTTGTGATCAACATCCGGTGTCTTCATCATGATCGCTTTTGGGTATACTTAGCTGGTTTCAAGTTGTCATTTTAACTGTTATTAGTTACAACTCATATTGTGTATAGGATGTCTAAAGAGTGTTTAGGATAGTTTTAAAGCTCTAAGTTTCAATGGAGTTAATTTGGCCACACTAGAGGTCAAAATAGCATTCTCCATTCCCATTGGTCTAGGAGTTTTGACCAATGAGGACACTATGGTAACTTTTCGAGGTTTTTAGGGATTTTGGAGACCTTCTAGGGGGACATTCGGGAATCTGAGGAAAGCGTTGGGAAGCTAACGGGACGGGCTACAATGTGGGCTCAAGAATGGATGGATTTGAAGGATTTGTCACTCTGAAATGGTGATTCAAAGTTAGAGAGAGAAATTTTGACCTTTGAGTGTATTTGGAGTGTTTGTGAGAATCTGACAAGGGTTTTGGGAGATCTGAGTCAACAGAGATAGAGTTTACAACTCAAGCTTGTGTTTTAATTGAAGTTTTGACTCGATTGGATGAGAGTTGAGTATGGAGTGATAGGTTGAAGTTTGTGTAAGCAGTCAGAGTTGCAGGATTGCACTGACTATTACAAACTTAGTACATCAATCGTATCTTTTGATAGTAGAAAGTTATGTCAATAAAACTTTCTTGAGTTGAAGTTCCGATGATAAGTGACCTTTTCATGAAATTTGAAAGCAATTGGAGTTAAGGATTGGGATGTGTGATGGGTTTTGTACACAGGGGTCTGCATATCACTTTGTGATATAGTGGGTAAATTAACAATTGTTTTGAGAGATCTAGAAAGCAAAAACATCTTAAAATTTTCTGACAGATTGAAAGGGTTGTGAAGCAATTTTCTGTAAAGTTTTAGCCAAAGATATTGGCTGAATCATCGGATATCATGATCTTCTTCCGCTAAAGTTTTACAGGTTGTAATGTGGAGTGTTCAAGAGAAGAAGAAGAGATTGACAACTCACACAAGGTTCTAGAGGGTTCTTCTACAGCCACGCGCTCGGGCGTTCTCAGAGCAAAGAATTGTCCTTTTGCGACATAAAGGTGGTGAACTCGACGTGAAACCTCTGAGGTGGAGGAACTTTCATGAGTTCTCTTGTTTTGAGTTTACAGATTCATTGGTTTCGGTTTATAGTTTAGTGTTTGAAGTTTAGAGCAAGGGTTGGTTGCAAGCTCGGAAAGTGGATTAGCCTTGAGATATTAGGGTGCAAGTTCAAGTTTTGTTTGGACTTGAGATATAAAATAGGTCAGAAATCAGGTTGTAAGAACTTTATAGTGATAGCTTAACGCATAACGTTGAGCTTTATGATATGTCAAATGCCAGGTGATGGCAAGAGTCAGTCGTGGGTGGGTTGGAACAATTTGAGTGTGGAGGGTCATTGTTTGCTTCTTGTGTTTGGATCCCCTCCATACTGGCTTCTTGTGTGTGCGCCATGCTAGCTTTGTGTGGGCGCCTGATTCAATAGGAGTGCTCCGGACTTGATCACCAGTTACCACTCTAGAGCGTGCTGCGTATTTCTCTTGTGAGAAGTTGGAAGTGATGACCAACTCTCCCAATAGTGCTTGAGGTGATGGCAGGTTAGGTTGCCCAATACATTAGACATAGACTACGGGGGATCTAGATTTAGATCAGAGTAGATAGACGCAGAAGGTTGGATACTTGGGAGATTGGAAGGGTTAGCGATCAAGTCAGCTTTTCATCGACAACGAGCTGAGTGGATGTTCGGGATCACAAGGACGGTTACAATGAGTGGGGAGGGGTCGAGCAGAGCAAGCAAGGTACCTAAGATGCAGCTCAATCTGGCAACATCGGAGATGTTTCAAGCATTCACACTCTTCCTTCAATAGCAACGATTGCAAGATCGAAGGGAGGATTCAGCCACAAAGGCGCTGCAAGCTGTGGTAGGGAAGATGGATCAGTTTGATAGGAGGGATGTCTCAAAATACTTGAGATATTACGTCAGGGAAATGGAGGTGAACTGTGTTCCAGAGAAGGAGATGATTGAGATATTTTGTCTTGTTGCAGTGCCAGAGATTAGAGACCATATGAGGTCTCTATAGGAGCAATTTGGTGAGGATTGGAAGACATATTCTCGTGCTTTGAGGGATGAGTACTTCTTAGAAGATCCTGATAGAGTCACTAAGAAGTCCTTCATGGAGTGGGTCGAAAGGCCCAATAAGAAGTCTCATGCAACTGAGCTTCTTAGGGAGTTTGAGAGACAATTCTCACAATTGTCTCGATTGGAGAAGATAACCTTGGAGTCACATAAAACAAAGTTGTTTCTCTGAGCTGCTGATGTTGAGTTGCAAGAGAAGCTAGAGTTGCTTCTCAAAGACAAAAATGAGGAAGAAGGGCTCACAGGTAGTTGGAAGGATGTTGAGGAGGCAGTTGGACTCTTGGCGAAGAGAGAAAGAAGGAGAGAGAAGATTATGATGAGAAGACCCCTTCAGATGGATGCTTCTATTGCTCCAGCACCTGTTACTAGGCAAGTGGTTCCAACCTCCAACATTCAAGCTCCAACTGTGAATTACAGAAAGGAAGAATCATCCATCGATGAGATCATGCGAGGGATGAAGGAGCTTTAGATCAAATTTGCGATGTTGGAAGAGAAAGACATGGGAGGGGAGAAGAAGACTTCCACCAAGCAAGCATATGTGCAATAGTGCATATGGTGTGATAGCACTAATCATGCACGAAGGGATTGTGGAGATTTTGCATGCATGCTGCAGAGTGGGGACATTTTCTGGAAAGAAGGGAAGGTAGCCCTCAAGGACACTGGAGTAACCATTCAAACCAATTTTGGTAAAGGAGGGATGAGAAAATTGGTGGATGATTATCATAGTGCACATGCAGTGGCATCAGTTGAAGCTTTTAGCTATGGTGTTAAGGTTAGAGGAGCATGAGAGGAGTTTGAAGGCCACGTACCACTTAATGGCCTATGGTCAGGTGCTCTCGCTACGATGAAGAAAGGGAAGATAGCTAGAGAGACTCTTCTAAGAACAGCGGCGGAAATTCGTGGTACTATTGGATGGGAAGATCCACTAGAAACCATGTCGATTCATGCTTATATTGCTAAGACTCAATATGAAGCATCGGTGGAAGAGAAGAGACGAAGGGAAGAGGAGGGTTCTGACGAAGGACTCTCATTGAAGAGGGTGGCTAGAGAACGTGTCAGAACGATACACCTCTCCCACTGATCACACTATGGAGGAAGCGTGTCCTTCGAGGTCGAAAAGAAAGAATCAAAGGGGGTGAGAAGGACAAGGGAAGGTACCGGCTTACAAACTACAATCGATATTGAGGCAAAGAACAGATTTGAAGGGAGTATTGGAGGAGAGGATTTTGAATGCCAAGGTAGAGTTTACCTTGAGGGAGATACTTGGAATAGCAAAGAGGGAGTTTCATGATGTTATCATTGATATCATCAAGAGGAAACGACAGATTTCCAATGACATTTCTCTACTTCATGCTATGGGTACAAAGGTAACAAAGGATGAAGAAGATCTTATTTGGTAGAGTGTTGTGGATTGAAATCTCAGAAGGTTCGCTTTGAGGATGAGGCAAAAGTAGAAGGTGTGAAGGTGTCTAGCCACTACACCCGATCGCATTAAGAAGAGCGACTCTTTGAAACCCTTGTGAAGCTAGGGGATCTCAGTGAACCGGTGTTAGCACTAATTGATCATGGATCGGAGATCAATATAATGTCGAGAGAGCTCTACATGAAGGGGAAGTGGCCCATAAACACCAATCATGGTTGGGTGATTAGGGCAGCCAACAATACTCGAGGGGACTTGTATGGAGAGTGCCCTGATATTCCGATGAAGGTTGGGGATGTAGTAGCTAAGCAGAATTTCTTCGTGCAAGACTCTCCATCATACCCATTGATTCTTGGGCAGCCTTACATCATAGCACTGAGGATGGAGACAAGAGTGCTTGATGATGGATAGGCATATGCACGAATTCGCAGCCAAGATGGGAAGCGGTTAGTGCAGTTTCTAACAATTCCAACTGTAGGAGCGTAGTTCTTAGGATAAGTAGGATTTTTTTGGTTTTTGTGAATAAAGAGTTATATTCGGGCTCTCTTGAAGGTATTCGTCCGAATATATGTTTGTTAGCTATGAATACCATTAGGGAGTTCACACGAGTGAATTACGAGGGAATTTAAGCGCTCGTTTGGGTGGCAGATTGAGGAATTGTCGAGAGAAACTCGATGCCAAGAACTTGCCGAGCGGCCAGAGCAAGGAAAGCTAGATGCAATGTCGAAGTGTCGAACCGGAGGAGTTCCAACAGGAAGAAGTGCGACGATGGGAAGGATTCGACTGCTTATTTTGATGGTGGATTGGACTCCAACGGAGTTGTTGAGGTTGAAGAACCTTGGTGGAGCGTTCCTGTCATGGCGATGGGACTACGTGTGCCCGGAGCTGTGTGATGAAGTCCGGAGAGGGAAGCCGCTGACAGCAATGGGAAGCAGAGCGCAGCCGGAGAAGTGGGATGCAAAGTTATGGGCGAAGGCTTTAGGACGCAACCACGAAGAGGACAAAGGTGGAGTCGATTGGGAGGGATCGGCAATGCATACGGCATTCACTTTCGACGAGCGGAAGTGGTTCAACCCTAGGGAGAGGAAGGGGACGAATGGCTACAAGCTCGATTTGATCAAAGATGTCTTCAGAAGAAAGGTGGCACTCACCTTGAATCAGTTCTTCTCACCGCAGCGAACCACCTACATGAGTATGCATAAGGTGAGGATCGTGGAAGGGTTTATCAGAGGAACTATCCGAGTGAACTGGGTAGAAATCTTTGCGAGGAATGTGCATGCTATGGCGACGAAGCTGAAAGAAGACGATAAGAGTGTAGTCTATCTCTCGTCTTTCTTAGTACACCTGTATGCAAATTTGGAGTGGCTGACGCCTAGAGAGATGCAGTTGTATCGGTTAGAGAGTGGGTTGTCGGACTTGGATGCAGACCTCGGCAGGCGCCAATAAAGGAGTCGACGAGGGAGTCTAGGAGGCAGTGCTCCTCCCGAGCCGAAGAGAACGGGAGAAGTGAGGCCGGTGCAGGCAAGCCTGATTCGGACTCGGACCTTGAGGTGATCGGGACTTCGAGGAAGAGGAAGACAGTGGTGGAAGATAGTCTACAAGCCACTCTAGCAGTTTGAAAAGATGTAGGAAAGAAGAAGATGGAAGAAGTAGGACTGGCCAACTCCTCTCAACCTAAGATGATGGCGGTGAAGCCGGGGCCGAAAGCCTCGAAGGAGATTGAAGAACCCATGGCATCGGTACTCCAGTTGTCGCAGAAGTTGGAAGCTGTGGTGGTCCCGGTATTACTGGAGTTGAACGAAATGGGGCCGATGTATATGCCTGGGTGGGACCCTCAAGCAGACGGGTACATGGAGTTGATTCAGATGATGAACCGTCTGGCGTTGGGAAAGGAAGATCAATCCATCACAGTGAAGGAGTTGGCAGAGAATGTGGACAAGTTGTCCAAAGAGAAGGCTGAGATGGAGAAGAAGGTTCAGGAGGCGAAGAAGGCCTACGAAGAGATCTGTCGTATTCGGGGTGCGAAGATCCATTTTGTGGAGAAGGAGAATGCACATCTTTGGGAGATAGTGCAAGACTTGAAGCGAAGACTAATTCAGGTGGATGTGGAGGCGCCTGCGAAGTTAGAGAACCTCGCTAATAGATGTGCGCAACATCTGTTCACACGGTGTTGAGACGTAGCAGTTAGAGCAGTTGGTGGCAGCGATGGAAAATCCTGAAGATTCAAAGGATCGACGAAAGGAGATGTACAAGGCATTGGGTCGAGATTTCCGGGAAGCCATGGCTCTTCATCGACAGGAGATTGCTGCAGATGTACAAGAGATGCAATTAGGAATCAATGCATTCACGCAGGCAGCGGAGGTGCGATTGAGCGGCTTAGATCAGAGTAGAAGACTTAGGAGAGAGCGATCCGTGTAGGAGACGGTTAGCTTGGTAGTTAGGAGTAGCAGTTAGAACATTCATTATAAGTAGTCGTAGGAAATAAAGTGATGGATCTTTTCATCTTTGCAAGTGTCCAAGCTATTGGATTGCAAATTGTAGTCGAGGGAGTAGAAACGAGCACTCGAGGAGCGGGTGTCTGCAGTTTGACATTGTGACGGCCCGGGCGTGTATCCGTGAAGTTACTCGGGTATTCGTCCTGAGCTGAAATGCAGCAGTAGCATCAGTACTCTAGAGAGTGTTTTCGCCGAGGCGCAAACTTGTAATGAGAGAGATCCCATCCAGTAAAACAAATTGCTGAACTCTATTTCTTTGTGTCTGCAGTGGAATTGGTGATGTGATGGGTTTGTGAAGGAATTGATGTTGAATCGATTACCTTCTTTGTGAATGCTCTTTGGACTTTGCAGTCCAGAGTAAGAAAGATGTCTAAATGCTTATTTCCCTTCTTCGCTAGTGTGGTTTGATCCCTCATTCCCTTGGAAACGAATCAATCTATACAAATTCGGACTGAATAGTGCCTACCGTGCTATTACACCAGCAAATCATGTGAGAAACGGCATAGGTTGAGAGAGGGAGCTTTCCCAAAATCTGAAGATTTTGGAGAAGTAGCGCTGTAGAGAGAGGATATAGTGGTACGGAGGAGAAGGTACTCTCACCTACACAAGAGAAAGGTATATTTTGTACGGGATTGAGGGAGATTTCGCATGATAGATATGCTACATATAAGGAGTTTGCTTATTTGAAAAGATGGGAGAAGAACAAACTGCACATATATGAAGAAGACCTTGCAGATTTGAAGCTTCTTGAGG
Source organism: Marchantia paleacea (assembly GCA_014180765.2). Taxonomy (NCBI): domain Eukaryota; kingdom Viridiplantae; phylum Streptophyta; class Marchantiopsida; order Marchantiales; family Marchantiaceae; genus Marchantia; species Marchantia paleacea. Next base: position 351,237 of record MUAA02000007.1, on the reverse strand, counting down.
AAGGTGAATATATATCGGTAGTTTATGAGGAGTTTGGGTTGGGAGATCCGTTGAAGGAGATGATGGAAATTGGATTTGGTGATGAGGATAAGATAGTGGAGGTTCACTCTAAAGAGCTCTATTCCGCTATCAAGGCGTTCCAAGCACCTGAAGTTCGAGTGGAGACCAGGTATAAAACGGTTGATAAGAAGGTCAAACCGATAGCTGTTCCTTTACCCAATGACTCAAGGGAACAGGTGCAGCAAGCGAGTAGAGAAAGTAGCTTGAGGGATCCTAGTAAAATGGGACACAAGTTTATTGAAACCACTATGAAGGAGTTGAAGGTTGGATCTGATGGTTTACTTCTTGCAAATGAAGAAAGATGTTTCAATGAGATGCTTGCTAGGCATGGAAAAGCATTCTCTTTTGAAGCAAAGGAGATAGGGTGTGTGGATCCTAATGTAGTAGCTCCCATGATCATTTTTACTGTGCCTCATGCGCCTTGGAACTTGAGACCGATCCCAATACCTAGGGCCCATCTTCCAAAACTCATTGAGTTGTTGAAGGAAAAGATGACGATGAGGATTTTGGAGCCATCCTTTGCACCATATTCGAGTCGATGGTTTACAGTGCCAAAAAGGAATGGATCATTACGATTCATTCAAGACATGCAACCGGTGAATCAAGTGACTATCAGGAATATTGGGGTAGGACCAATTTTGGACGAGTTTGCAGAAGCATTTGCAGGGAAAGCTATCTACTCCATGGGAGATCTTTACTCTGGGTATGATCAGTTTCAACTATCAGAAGGAAGCAGGGATGTTACCACAATGAGAACACCCTTGGGCTTGGTGAGGATGTGCACATTGCCACAAGGTGCCACAAATTCAGTAGCACACATGATGAATGGGATGAATAAAGTGTTGAGGGACTTTATTCCGGAGAAGACTATGCCTTTTCTAGATTATGTGCCAATCAAAGGATGTACAGAAGAGGAGAAGGATGGAACCATTTATCGAAAGGGCTGTCAAAAGTTTGTGAAGGATCACATTGAAGATTGTGAGAGGATATTATCTCCGCTAGAGGAGGTTCATCTTACATTGTCTGGAGAGAAATCTATATTTGGGATGCGGGAGGTTGTCATTGTTGGTCATTTGTGTGGATGGTACGGTCGAAAACCGGATTCCAACAAGATGGATGTTATTCAAAGGATGCTTGAGCTGCAACTCCTTGACGAAGTGAGGCGGTTTTTAGGTGCTGTTGTGTTCTATCACATATGGATTCCTCACTATGCTCATATAACAGATCCATTATATGGGTTGTTAAGGAAAAATCAGAAGTTTGTATGGGAGAATAGACATGTAGAGGCCATGAGGAAGTTGAAGAGGTGTATGTCATCACCTCCGGTTTTGCGAAAGATAGAAATATTGACGGTGGATACCAGTCCTATTGCCATAGGATGGGCCGTGGGGCAGGATGACAAAGATGAAGGGAGTAGGTATGCTGTGAGATTTGGAGCAAAGGTCTTGAGTGAAAGACAACGAAGTTATCCTCAAGTGAAGAAGGAGTTGTGGGGTGTCGTTACAGCTATGAAGTCAGAAAGGAACTACCTGATTGGAGCACATGTGATTGTTGAGACGGATTGTTTACCGTTGTTGGGGATGATCACCAATTGCAATACACCAGATATTGCAATGTTGAGGTGGATAGCTTACATCAAGACACTTAATCCGGAGTTCAGGCATGTGGCAGGAAAGGATAACAAGGTGGCATATATGTTGTCAAGAGCTAGATATGAGGGAGAAGAAGAAATGATTGATGATACTGATGATATAGGAACGACATTTTATTCTGTGGCTCATCAGCAAGGAGTAACACAAAGTTTGGAGATGTTTCGGAGGATTTGTATGAGGGTGAGTGGTTAGATATTGGAAAATATCTTAGCACACTAGCAACAACAGGCAGGCAGGGTGATCATGAATTCAAACATGTAAGAAGGAAGGCCTACAACTACATGTTACAAGATGGATACCTATGGAAGAGACCGAAGCGGAAGGGTGACAACGTGTGATTTGTGGAAAGGAGGCTCAACGGGAGTTGATCTGGGGAGTTCCATGAGAGCTTATGGGCGGCCCACAGGGGATATATGCCACTTTCATGAAATTGAAAGAGAGATATTGGTGGAAAAACATCTACAAGGATGTGGTAGGATTTGTGGAGACTTGTGAGACATGCCAGATGTATTCGGTAATCCGACACCGTGATGGTTTGCATCCTACATATCCATTTGCTATCCATTACAAATGGGTTGTGGATTTGGTGGTCATGCCGATGGGGTTAGGGCAGATGAGGTATCTGGTGTTAGCAAGGGAGGATCTATCCAATCAAGTGGAGGGAAGAGCACTACGATCAAAAGCAACAGAAGGGGTTTGCAGGTTTCTTTTGGAGGATGTTGTGTGTCGTTATGGATGTGTTGGGAAGATAACCGCTGATCGAGGAGAGTTGAATGCTCAAGAGGCACGTGATTTCTTTGAGAGATGTGAAGTCAAGTTGTCTCTCACCACTGCTTATAATCCAGAAGAGAATGTGAAGAGTGAGAGGGGTCATCCACCTATTATCAAAGCAATTGTGAAGTCATGTAGAGGGAAGGCTGGACAATGGCCTCGTTTGTTACCTTTTGCATTATGGGCTGATCGTGCAACCCATAGCTCTGTGACCGGCTATATGCCATCAGAGTTAATGCAAGGCCAAAAGCCAATTATGCCAGTAGAGGAAAATATTCCCACATGGAGTGTGTTGCCTTGGGAGGATAATCTGAGAAGAGAAGATCTTTTGACGATACGCATTCGACAGCCGGAGTAGAAGATCAGGTTGATATAATCTGACGCCGCGCACACCTTGGTTAATTTTTTGGTGCATACCGGAGGATGCACAGGTTTTGAGGGGATGGATGTCATGTTGTGACGCGGCTACTATGAGAAGATGATGACATGTGTCATCTTCAGAGCTGTTGTCATGACGGCGATACTTTAAGTTAGGATAACCGACGGCATTGCTAAGGTTGTAAAGAGCTAGGGAGATCTAGACACATCACCTTGCTGACTAAGGAGCTTATCTGATTGAAGTGGAGTCAACGTAGAACGTGGATAGGGGACAACATGATCCTCAAGATGTACCATTGTCGAGTCCATTTGTGATCAACAACCGGTGTCTTCATCGTGATCGTTTTTGGGTATACTTAAATTTGGTTTCAAGTTGTCATTTTAACTCTTATTAGTGACAACTCATATTGTGTATAGGATGTCTAAGTAGAGTGTTTAGGATAGTTGTAAAGCTCTAAGTTTCAATGGAGCTAATTTGGCCACACTAGAGGTCAAAATAGCATTCTCCATTCCCATTGGTCTAGGAGTTTTGACCAATGAGGACACTAGGGCAACTTTTCGAGGTTTTTAGGGATTTTGGAGACCTTCAAAGGAGACATTCGGAAATCTGAGGATAGCGTTGGGAAGCTGACGGGACGGGCTACAACGTGGGCTCAAGAATGGATGGATTTGAAGGATTTGTCATCCTGAAACGGTGAGTCAAAGTAAGAGAGAGAAATTTCGACCTTTGAGTGTATTTGGAGTGTTTGTGAGAATCTGACGAGGGTTTTGGGAGATCTGAGTCAACTGAGATAGAGTTTACGACTCAGGCTTGTGTTTTGATTGAATTTTTGACTCGATTGGATGAGAGTTGAGTATGGAGTGATAGGTTGAAGTTTGTGTAAGCAGTTAGAGTTGCAGGATTGCACTTACTATCACAAACTTATTACATCAATCGTATCTTTTGATAGTAGAAAGTTCTGTCAATAAAACTTTCTAGAGTTGAAGTTCCGATGATGAGTGACCTTCTCATGAAATTTGAAAGCAATTGGAGTTAAGGATTGGGATGTGTGATGGATTTTGTACACAGGGGTCTGCATATCACCTTGTGATATAGTGGGTAAATCAACAATTGCAGATTAGGGCAGTTAGTAACAACATTGACGAGTGCAACGAGCCGCGGAGGAACAAGAACGAGCCAACGAGTCAAGTAGACGAAATGAAGAGGAAATCAACCATTCGATCGGGGGCTAGTGAAGCTATTCAATTTCCAGTAAGGAAGATGCCGACAGGAGTATATCGACCTTTGATGCCAAAGCCAGAGTGGTCAGCTGGGGAGAGATCTTTGCTCGCAATGTGCAAGGGATGGGCAAGAGAGTGCGTGCAGGAGAGAAGGGAGTGATCTACATTTCCTCCTTCTTAGTGCACATGTATTCGCGCATGGGGTGGTTGACACCACAGGAGAGAAGGCGATATCAAGTGAATGTAGTCAGCACTCTCGTTGGGCCAGTGGCAATGGGAGCAGTGGGTCGACAAAGAGTGTGGGACCCCACCAAGATGATGGTGTGTAGTCGTCAGTGTGACTGAGTCAACAGGAGATATCTTCTGGGGGAAAGAGCTAAGGCGGTAGAAGATGCAGAGGAAGCTATATTCGGGAGAGACGACTCCGTGGGGACCACTAAGAAGAGAAGTCCAAGTGTGGAGATAGTAGCGGAGCCTGTCAGCAAGAAGCGGAAGCTGAAGGAGATTGCTTGGCCAAGTAGTCCGATACTGAAGGTATCGCGGCCTAAGGTAAAAGCGACGAAGGTAATAGTGGAGGAACCGATTTCTTCGGTGTTACAGTTGGCGTAGAAGCTGGAGAATGTGATGGTGCCAGTTCTCATGGAGCTGAATGAGTTGGGAGGTAGTTACATCCAGGGATGGAACCCCCAAGAAGACGGTTATATGGAGCTGATTCAGTTGCTCAACCGCACAGCACAGCTCAAGGGAAGAAGAACCAGATAGAAACTATAAAGCAATTGACAAAGTCAGTGGAGCGTCTGGAGAAGCAGAAGAAGGAAGCGACGCAGGAAGCACTCACCGTGAAGCAGACTTACAATGAAGTCTGTAAAATCAGAAGCGCTAAGGTGAAATTCGTCTACATAACTACATAACTCTAAGCATCACCCTTCTCTAGGCTGATGCTCAGAGTTAGAGTGGCCCGGCTTCCTGCAGATGGTACACCAGACATTAGCTCTCCCCTGCATGGGAGATTTCCTCCTATCTTTATTATTTACCAAATGTACCTTGAGCTCTTCCAAACTCTTGGTGAGCTCCTCAACTTTAGTTTCTATGCCCTTCCGGCTAGTTTCCACGTGCTTCATTCGGTGCCCCTCCTTCCTCTTCGGGGTATGTTTCCATTCCTCGTCTGAGGAGCTGGATTCTTCTTCTTCCAATGTAGTGGACGCTTCACTACTGGAGGGACTTCGGCGTCTTCGGGTCTTCGGATGTTTAGCCCGTCATCCCTTATGTGACGACCGATTTTCCTTCAATCGGCTCCGATGGATGTTGGACAGCTTGTAATGACATGAAGGGACATTATTGGAGTTAATTGCACGGTAAAGTTCGTTCCCAAGAGAATGAGGTACCCAAGTAACTGTCCAGGAAGAGGAATTATGCATTTAGTCATCTTTAAAGACTCTGGACTGCAAAGTCCGAAGAGTGTAAGGAATAGGTTCGAATGAAATCTAATCCAAGGTCACAATCCCATCGATTCACAAGACACCGGTATGCATTGGCAAATTCGTTTACTAATAGATGGGGATCTCCCCTCTTACAAGCCTAAGACAAGGCGAAACATTGGTGAAGTCCTTCTGATCACACTACGTGGTCACAGCTCATGGCCGCCTTTGTCACCTCCGCCTTCTGCTTCTCCAAACGCTCCACAGACTCTGTCAACTGCTTTATAGTGTCCGCCTGATCCTTCTTCCCACGAGCAGTGCGGTTTAGTAACTGAATCAGCTCCATGTAACCGTCTTCCTTCGGGTTCCACCCCTGAATATAACTGCTTCCCATCTCATTCAGCTCCATCAGAACTGGCACCACCACATTCTCCAGCTTTTGCGCCAACTGTAGCACCGAAGAAAGTACCTCTTCTACTGCTACCTTGGTCGCTTTTACCTTAGGCCGCAATGCCTTCAGTACTGTAAGACCCAGGGTTGTACATATAGGATAAAATGAAAGTATATCTAAATTGTGCCTAAGTTTATCTTAGTCATGACTATGTTTAGCTAGTTATGGTTAAGTTGGAGGAAAATATAGAGTAACTTTTGGTGTGGTAGATGAGAACTACTATTTTGTTGTTTAGTATGAGTCAAGGAATAGATTCCATCACATGGGTATCTTGACTTCCCTTGACTTGGACTAGTTTTCATTGGTTGGACTTGGTGAAGACCCTTAAATCTAGGGGCGAGATTGACTTGGTACACTAGAAGTCAATTAGGGAGTAGTTGGGCTTCTAGAAGATCCAAGTGGACCAATTGCATGTTGCCATGTACCCTTTTCATTGGGGTTTGTGATCTCTACCTCGTTTAAACTTGGTAAGAGGAAGTTACATGGTGATTACTTGTAGTTACTAGGGTAAGATTCTAAGTAGTATAAATAGAGGGTTGAGAAGCACCTCTCAAGTAGTTTTCAATGGAAGTTAGTTTTTGGGAGGAGATAGTGTGGTGATCTTAGTTTTTAGGGAGCTTGGTTCTTGGAGATGTCATGTTCGGAGTGGAACCTTGATTCAATGAAGACTTTGATTACCAAAGTATCCCTTTCCTTTTGAGTGATATCTTACTCTTGGTGATAATGTGCATAATAGAGCTTGGACTTTGAGAGTTTGTGTAAGAGTGAGCAATAGGATCATGGGCAAAGGGTGGGACTAAGTCCTTCTAGATTCATGATGAGCTTCCAAAAAGCCATCGGAGGTAAACCTGAGTGAGAGTCAGCCCGGAGGTCACATTTTTGGTTCCGTTGCGGGACCTCGGTCTAGAAGGAGAAGAGATGTTCGAATCCAGTTTATTGCCCGTGAGGCGCAACGATGAGAACTCATATGGAGAGGACTGTGGGGGAAGAGCGAACCGAGATCATGATGCATAGTAATGTACCATTTGTGTATCCGGTAGTGTTATATGATAGCCTGGAAGTTATTTTGTACATTTTGTTTACTTAAGTGTTGTTTGGGATGAGGCGAGAGTGCTATAGTATGTATTTGGGAGGAAAACTTTATTTTCCAAAGTTTTTCTGATAATTTTATTGATTTTAGATTAGTAGATGGGATACGTTTTGCACTTGAAATAACAGTCATATCATGTCTAGATCAAAAGTTATGATGTTTAGAATTTGCTAGGGTCTTGACGGGTTTTGAAAGATAGCTCTCGGGAAAAAGTGTACAGAGCTTATCAATTCGTGCAAGAATTGAATCAGGATTTGAAACTTTGCACGATTGTATATCAAGAGCTAAGCTACATGTGGGTTTAAATTTCGTTGAGAGATCATTTTATAGAAAAGTTATGATACCTGAAGTATAGGGGGTATAAAAGTGAGCAAAACTGCTTTACTTTTCAGATTTACTTTTTCCTTGTTTATGGTCATTCCGAGAGAGTGAGTGCATGAGTGTTTTGCATAGTGAGGATGACTTGACACTCATTGGAAAATGGGAGATCAACCTCTTTGGAAGATCCGGTTATCTAAGATACCTCAAGGGCTGGGCGTGATTGTTTCAGCGGATTCGAACACGAGGGAGTTCAGAGTGGAGTTTGAAGAGAGGACACTAAAAAGTTCCCGAGGCGAAACGTGAGGAGTTGCTTCTATTGTGGAGAGGAGGGACATAAGCTTGTGAGTTGTCCTTTGAGGACCAAAGATCGGAGGTTGAGAGAGAGACGAAACGTGGGAGAGCTAAACCTTCATCTGGGACCATCATCTCCCCATGAATCCAAGAGTGGAAACTATTGTGAAAATTGTGGAGTGACCGGACTTCCCTTAGGACACGAGTGTAGTGGCGTGAAAGCTCTGTTGGAGTCACTAGTGGAGGGCTTTGAAGATAAATTGAGTGCAGATACCGAAAAGTTGAAATCTCCATGTGGCTCAAGTTCTAACTGAAGATGGAGATCATTTTCAGAATGATCGAGAAGATGTCGATGAGGGTAAGGCTCATAGTGTGTTTAGGAGAGGAGAGAGCCATGGCAATCTTGGACCAACCAATTCCGTTCATTTTGCCATTGATGAATTACTCTAGAATGGAGCTAGTTTTGTTTGTGTTGTATTAGGGAGTCCGTATAAATTTCCAACAACAACGACAAAAGGAGTTGGAAATGGGGAAGCTTCCGGTGTTCTATGGGAGAGAGAAGAAGATGTAGAATCTTTTTGTGAGAGACTTCAAGAGGGCATGCATAGGAAACAATGAGAGAAGGAAACCGAATGGGCTATCCTTTTGCCCGACTTCTTGGAGGATTCTGCATTGAAGTGGTACAATGAGTACAAGAAGGAGCATGTGGAGGAAGACACTTGGGAGAGTTTGACGGAGAATCTTGTTGAAAACTTTCTTCGGATGAAAGTTACGAGAGGCTGATGTGTGAAGTCACCTTTTTTGAAGCAAGGAGAGAGTGAGAAGGTGAGATCATACGTAGAGAGAACGGAGAAGGCTGGAGTCACGCTTTCGTGTGGTGTTGAGAAAGAGTGGAGACGAGGTCGAGCCAACCATGGTGGGGATTGTGGCGATGTTGACAAAGAACTTCATTGGAGGTTTGAAGCCTCAGATTCGAAGCAAGGTGAGATATGAAAAGCCCTCTTCTAAGGTTGAGGCTATTCGCATTGCTATTCGAATGGAGGAGAGCCTAGAAGACGATGATTCTAGCTTGGTGGCTAGAGAAGCATCACCACCTGTTGTGGTTAGAATGGCAACTCCTACTTGTTGTTGCTGCGCCAATAGTAAATTCTCCGATGGTAGACTTGCACCATGAGTTGAAATCTATCACGTAAAACACTCGCTGATCTCAAGATTAACGTAGTACAACTATGGGAGAGGAGGAATCGAGAATGTAGGGGGAGGATCTAGAGGGTATGGGAATTATCCTCCAAAAGGAAATCCACCACAAGGGAACTTCACGGTTTCATGCTTTAGTTGTGGAGGCCCTCATTTCCAACGAAATTGTCCTAATCCTCGACAACATGATGGAGTTAGACACAACAATTCTACTCCTGCTCCAAGTCAATCGAAGGATAAGGGAGTAGCGTCTATTGATGTGTTTCCTCATCGGTGCACGTTTGAGAAGGGAGAGAGCTCTATAAGTTCGAGTTGATATTCTTGCACACGAGAAGAAGAGAGCAAGATTTGCGAGAGGAGTCCATCTCAATGGAAGATCAACCAAGCCGGAACACTTTCGATCGATTGGTGTGAGTCAACCGAGAGCACCGAGAAAGAAGTTGGGAATGGATGATTTCTCCATTTCATCTACCCACTCAAATACGGCGTGGTGGAGGATGTGGGGAATCAAAAAGCCAATATAGCGTTGGCCAATTGATTGCTCTAAATCCTACGATAAGAAAGGAGTTGAGGGGAGGCCTAAGCTCCAAAAGGACCAAGAAGCGGCGATCCAAGGGAAAGCTTCCATGGCGAATGTTGGAGTAGGAGTGGTGGATGCCGCTGCCTCGGAGGTATGCACTCAGGCTTGAAGATTGAAGTGCGCATTAATGGGCGTGATGTTTCGGATGTACTAGTGGATGGTGGATCTGCGGTGAATGCCATGTCGAGCGTTTGTTGAAGAAGTTGGGGATGAAGCTTTCAAGACCTTCCAACATCATTGTTGGGATGGCCAACAAGCAAAAGGTGCGACCCATTGGAGTGGTGGACAAGGTGGTGGTAAGTGTGATGGGAGTTCAAACCTTGTTGTCCTTTCAAGTGTTGGAGGAGGCTAGCTACGACTTGTTGTTAGGAAGACCTTGGTTGAGGGCTGTGAGGACAACTGATCGGTGGCATAAGGGTTACCTTCGTATAGGGCCGAAAAACCATCGAGTGAAGGTCCCTCTCACAAGTGGCGGAGGAGGGCGGTCTCGGACTTCGGATAGACCTACAGTGACTTACTCGAGTGCGAGAGTGAAGAAAGTGGTAGTTTTTCAGAGGTTGACACCAACATGTCGGCCGATGAGGAGACATCATCTGAAGATACCTCGGACGATGATGTTCAAGTTCAAGTTCTTCTTTGCAATGGATTTACTTCCTAGGCCGGGGGTGGTGAAAGATCCGACAAGATGAAGATGAGTGAAGATGAGATAACTCGACGGCTCTCCACTCTCAAGTTTGGTCCCAAGGTTACTATGGAGGAGAAGTCAAGGTTCTTGGATATATTTCGAAAATATATCCATGTCTTTGCCTTTAGCTACAAGGATTTGAAGGAAGTAACCTTAGAAACTCATCGCATTGAGTTAGAGGAGAAGGCTCGTCGATGCGTCGGAAACAACGTCGGATAAATCCACCAACGGCTGTGGTGGTCAAGGAGGAGATCGACAAGCTAAAGGATAGTTCTATCTAATTCATCTATGAGGTAGAGAATTCTGAATGGGTTTCTCCTATTGTGATAGTCAAGAAGAAGAATGGTAAGCTACGTGTATGCGTAGATTACAAGAAGTTGAATGCTGTCACAAAGAAGGATTACTATCCTTTACCTTTCATAGATGAGATTCTAGAGGAGGTGGCAGGTCATGAGTGGTATAGTTTTGGAGATGGTTATAGTGGTTATAACCAAATTCAAATTGCTCTTGAAGATCAGCTCAAAATCACTTTTACCACGCCATGGGGAACTTTTGCCTTTAGGGTAATGCCCTTTGGTCTATGTAATGCTCGGCAACTTTTCAGAGGTTCATGAACAAGGTGTTTGAACCTTTTATTGGGAAATTTGTGCGAGATTTCATAGATGATTTTTGTGTTTTCTGGGAAGAAGGAGGATCATTTTGATCATTTGATCAAAATTCTACAACGGTTGGAGAAAGCCAAGGCCTCGCTCAATCCAAAAAATGCATTTTTGGATGTGAGGAAGGTTTGTTGTTAGGGCACATCATCTCCAAGGATGGGATAGCGGTGGATCGAGAAAAAGGTGAAACGCATCCTCGACTTACCTTTTCGGTGGCGTTGACCAAGTTGAGGCGGTTCCTTGGAATGGTGGGATACTATCGGCGGTTCATCTTTTCCTTCTCCAACAAAGCTTATGCCTTGACGGTTTACATGAAGAAGGGGACGGATTACGATTTAATCCTCAAGGATGGAGAGGCGGTTTGGGCGTTCGAACTTCTTAAGAAGGCGTTGGTAACGGCTCTATTTTAGCCAAACCAAATTGGGGTAAACCTTTCATTCTCTACACGGATGCATCAAACATTGCTATAGGATGCACTCTAAGCCGATTAGATGAAGATAGCCATGATCATCCAATTGCTTATGCTAGTAGGCAGGATGGTGCGGTGAGAGAAATTATTCGGTGACCGAAAGGGAGGCTTTTAGGCGTGATCTTCTCACTCAAGAAGTTTCGACACTATCTATTGGGAGGAAGTTTACTATCGTTCTTGACCACAAGGCTTTGAAGTACATTTTCAACAAGCCTAATCTTTGAGGGTAGGATAGCCGGATGGAAGTTGTTCTTGGCGGAGTTTGATTACATCATTGAGGATCGACCGGTAAGAAACATGCCAATGCTGATTTGATGTCTCGAGCATACGATGAGGAAGGAGATCAACCAGGTGGATGATACATTTCCAGATGAGGATTTGCTGATGATGGACACCATAACAAAGGTACCGGCTGAATACAAGGGGATATGGGATTTCATCTCGGAGGAGAGTTTCCCCAAGGCATGCATTCACGGGAGAGGAATGCATTGGTGAAGCGATGTGAACCTTATACCATCATAGAGGGCGTGTTGTTTCATCAAGGAAGCAGATGGACTACTCGGAAGGGTTGTTGGAAGGGAGGAGTCAATTCAACTTATGAAGGAGTTTCATGAAGGCTCGGTATGTGGAGGACACTTTGCAGGAAAGGTAACTGCATTTAAGATCCTAGATGCAGGCTATCATTGGAATGGCATTTTCAAAGATTGTGTGGAATTTTGCAAGAGTTGTGATGTGTGTCAAGCTTTTGCTAAAAAGTCCATGAAAACCCCTCCTTTGACATCAGTTCCTATTTTAGGTCCTTTTGAAAAGTGGGGAATAGATTTTGTAGGACCCTTGAATCTTACTCCTCGGGGTAACAAGTTCATTGTGGTAGCTACAGTTATCTAACCAAGTGGGTAGAAGCTAGACCTCTAAAATCTACTAGTGAGGAAGAAGTGGGTAGATTTCTATATGAGAGGATAATAACTAGATTCGGATGCCCTCTAGAAATTGTATCTGATAGAGGTGGTGAGTTTGTTGGAAGCATTATACAAGCCATGCTAGGTCATTTCTCCATCAAGGCACGGGTGACTACTTCCTACAAACCAAATGCTAATGGGTTGGCGGAAGCGAACCAACTATACGCTTTGCATGATGTTGGCCAAGGATGCGGACATGGGCGGGGAGCAAGCAAAATTGGGACAAAAAGGCTGCATGCTATCTTGTGGGAGTATCGGACGACTTGGAAGACATCAACAGGTACTCACCTTTCCGTATGGTATATGGTGTCGAGTCAAAGCTTCCAATTCAATTTGATTTGACGACCTTCTTAACTATCCAACGGAAGTTAAAGAGGAAGAATGGAGTAGAAGCTATCAAATCAAGACGTCAACAACTGTTGGAGCTGGAGGAGGCTCGAGATGTGGCCATGAATGCGTGTGGAGCGGGCTCAACAATTGCGAAGAAGAAGTATCATGATAATCGATTTGGGGCGAAGAAGATGAAGATTTTCAAAGAAGGTGATTGGGTAATGCTTTTCACGATTCCATTAGATATAAGAGAGCAAGAAAGAAATTTCTTCCAAAGTACTTTGGTCCTTTCATAGTTCACAAGGTGTGGGAAACTTTACTTACGATTTGAAGGAGTTGGGAGGGCGACATTTTGACCGGGTGAATCACGACAAGTTGAAGCCGTTTCATCGGCGATCAGATTCTTTCACTCCGGGGACGGAGTGAAATCTTGGTCGAGGGGTAAATGTAAGACCCGGGGTTGTACATATAGGATAAAATGAAAGTATATCTAAATTGTGCCTAAGTTTATCTTAGTCATGACTATGTTTAGCTAGTTATGGTTAAGTTGGAGGAAAATATAGAGTAACTTTTGGTGTGGTAGATGAGAACTACTATTTTGTTGTTTAGTATGAGTCAAGGAATAGATTCCATCACATGGGTATCTTGACTTCCCTTGACTTGGACTAGTTTTCATTGGTTGGACTTGGTGAAGACCCTTAAATCTAGGGGCGAGATTGACTTGGTACACTAGAAGTCAATTAGGGAGTAGTTGGGCTTCTAGAAGATCCAAGTGGACCAATTGCATGTTGCCATGTACCCTTTTCATTGGGGTTTGTGATCTCTACCTCGTTTAAACTTGGTAAGAGGAAGTTACATGGTGATTACTTGTAGTTACTAGGGTAAGATTCTAAGTAGTATAAATAGAGAGGTTGAGAAGCACCTCTCAAGTAGTTTTTCAATGGAAGTTAGTTTTGGGAGGAGATAGTGTGGTGATCTTAGTTTTAGGGAGCTTGGTTCTTGGAGATGTCATGTTCGGAGTGGAACCTTGATTCAATGAAGACTTTGATTACCAAAGTATCCCTTTCCTTTTGAGTGATATCTTACTCTTGGTGATAATGTGCATAATAGAGCTTGGACTTTGAGAGTTTGTGTAAGAGTGAGCAATAGGATCATGGGCAAAGGGTGGGACTAAGTCCTTCTAGATTCATGATGAGCTTCCAAAAAGCCATCGGAGGTAAACCTGAGTGAGAGTCAGCCCGGAGGTCACAGTACTGGACTTCCTGATTGCGCGATTTCCTTCAACTTCCTCTTCTTACTACTGGGCTCCGCAATTATCTCCACACTGGAACTTCTCTTCTCTATGGTCCCCACAGAGTCCTCCCTTCCGAATATGGCCTCTTCCTCATCTCTCACTGCCTTAGCTCTTGCCTCCAAAGTCATCTCCTGCTGATTCGGTCTCATCGGTGATTGCACACCGTCGTCTTGGTGGGGTCCCACGCTTCTCGTCGAACCACTGCTGCCATAGCTCGCTCTTTGGCCAAAGTGCTGACCACGCTCACTTGATATCTTCTTCTCTCTTGTGACGTCAACCACCCCATACGCGAATACATGTGTACCAGAAACGAGGAGATATAGATTACTCCCTTCTCTTCCGCTCTTAGCCTTTGTCCCATCGCTTGCACATTCCGAGCGAAGATTTCTCCCCAATTGATCTTGATTGCTCCGCCGACGGATCCCTCCACTATCCTCACCTTATGCATACTTACATAAGTAGTTCGTTGTGGTGAGAAGAGTTGATTTAATGTATACATTATCTTCCTTCGGAAGTCGTCCCGAATAAGATCGATCTTGAAGCCATTTGTACCCTTCCTCTCTCTAGGATCAAACCACTTTTGCTCGTCGAAAGTGAATGCAGTGTGCATTGCCGACCCTTCCCAGTCAACTCCGTCCTTCTCCTTCGAGTAATCTCTTCCCAGGGCTTCAGCCCAAAGCAACGCATCCCACGAGTCTGGATGTCCTCTCCAGCCTATCGGATTTGGTGTCTTCTTGGCTCGAACTTCTTCACACAACTCTGGGCACACATAGTCCCAACGCCATGCCAAGAACTCTCCTCCCAAGGTCTTCAATCGTGCTAATTCTTCAGTCGACCATTCTGGCTTCGGCACCAAGGGTAGATATACTCCCGTCGGCATCTTCTTCACAGGCAATTGAATCGCCTCACGAGCTCCCGATCGAGTGACCGATTTCCTCTTCATTTTGGCTACTTGACTCGACGCTCGTTCCTGCTTCTCTGCGGCTCGTTATGCTCGTCGATGTTGTTACTAACTGCCCTAATCCGTTCGACGCTTCAGACCTCTTTAACAACTTATTCGTCTTGGCCATCTTCGTGCTTATTTCTCCTATTCGTATTCGGCCAACTGTACTTCCCCTGAATATCGTTCATTTATATTCCAAAAACAAAAAAAACAGTCTGAAACCTCTAACCATGCCCCTACAATTCCCATGTTTGTTAGTGACGAAGTGCTGCAAGTTCTGTCTCCATGGCTTCAATCCACTCATTTTTGTGCATCGCCTCCTCAAGCGTACTCGCTTCTATAAGACCCAGGGTTGTACATATATGATAAAATGTAAGTATATCTAAATTGTGCCTAAGTTTATCTTAGTCATGACTATATTTAGCTAGTTATGGTTAAGTTGGAGGAAAATATAGAGTAACTTTTGGTGTGGTAGATGAGAACTACTATTTTGTTATTCAGTAGGAATCAAGGAATAGATTCCATCACATGGGTATCTTGACTTCCCTTGACTTGGACTAGTTTTTATTGGTTGGACTTGGTGAAGACCCTTAAATCTAGGGGCGAGATTGACTTGGTACACTAGAAGTCAATTAGGGAGTAGTTGGGCTTCTAGAAGATCTAAGTGGACCAATTGCATGTTGCCATGTACCCTTTTCATTGGGGTTTGTGATCTCTACCTCGTTTAAACTTGTTAAGAGGAAGTTACATGGTGATTACTTGTAGTTACTAGGGTAAGATTCTAAGTAGTATAAATAGAGAGGTTGAGAAGCACCTCTCAAGTAGTTTTTCAATGGAAGTTAGTTTTGGGAGAAGATAATGTGGTGATCTTAGTTTTGGAGAGCTTGGTTCTTGGAGACGTCATGTTCGGAGTGGAACCTTGATTCAATGAAGACTTTGATTACCAAAGTATCCCTTTCCTTTTGAGTGATATCTTACTCTTGGTAATAATGTGCATAATAGAGTTTGGACTTTGAGAGTTTGTGTAAGAGTGAGCAATAGGGTTATGGTCATAGGGTGGGACTAAGTCATTCTAGATTCATGATGAGCTTCCAAAAAGCCATCGGAGGTAAACCTGAGTGAGAGTCAGCCCGGAGGTCACAGTTCTGGCTCAACAAGAACGTGAGTCATGTATGCATGATGATCAGCAAGGAAACTTTCATGCATAGATCGCTGAACAGGATGCCGAACTCTCTCAGATTTTTTTAAAGTAGTATCAGATGTATTGTTTGTCTCCCCTTGCTTTGGATCTGAGGTACCAGCAGCGTCGTTCAGGGACGCTTCATCCAACGGATGAATATCTGTAATCCGTGGTGAGGACATCATATGTTGCAAAATAACATGATCCTCAAGACTAGGAGTTGGTCTGGATGGTGCTCGGTGAACTTCATCCGTAGCGACTCAAGTACGAAGACTTCGGCTCTAGGCGTGTGACTCCAAAAACTCCACTTTGTAAAAGTGCATTGGATGAACTCCTTGGTGCGATTTCGGCGGGGAAGAGTGGGTATGACCCGGAACAATCGCGAGTGCATACCAAGATTGCAATTCTTCAAACACAACATCTCTACTGATATAAAATTTCCTAGACGAAGGATTATAGCATCTATATCCTTTCGAATCTGAGGAATATCCAAGGAAAATACACTTCTCAGCTTTCGGATCAAGCTTCTTACGCTTCTCATCGGGAATGTGTACATAGCATATACATCCGAAAACCTTCAAGAAGGAGTAGTCAGGCTTGTGGCCTGTAAGTACCTCCATCGGGGTCTTGTTGTGGACTGCCGCTGTAGGAGTCCGATTCATCAAATACACCGCGACGGAAACAGCTTCGCCCAACATGGTCTAGGCAGGTTTTTCTCGTTCAACATAGCGCGGCGACTTACGCTATGTGATGATTCTTTCTCTCCGCAACGCCATTACATTTGTGGAGTATAACCGCAAGTCTTACATTTGTATGCCATGCTTACGTAGGTAAGCGATGAAGTCTCCAGACAGAAACTTGCCTCCTCCATCCGAACGTAGAGAAAGGACAGATTGTCCAAAGCGTTTCTCCACCAAGGTGTGGAAAGTGCGGAAAGGCGACAACACATCTGAAGAGCTCTTGCTCTTAAGGAAATAAACCAGTGTAGCGAGAAAAATCATCAATGAAGGACACGAAGTACTCAAAACCAGATAAACTTCGCTGAGAAGCAGTCCATACATCAGTGTGAACCAGCTCTAGAAGCTTGGTCGCTCTCCCTACGATCCCTTAAAGGGTTGTCTAGCTTGCTTGCCGAACCCGACAAGCGGGACACACTACAGTGGGCTGAGCAGAAGTGAAGTTGGGCAAACCTGTGACTAGATCTGAACTCTGAAGAGTCTTCAGTTTCTGAAAGTTCATATGCCCAATTCGCTTGTGCCAAATAACTATGTCAGATATTACAAAGACACTTTCTGTAATGATCGGAGTTGGGTGTTTACTGACATTAACTGTAGCATCTAGCTTGAACAGTCTACCACTCGTGCTACCTCGAGCTACAATAGTACCTGTGGAGTCTTCAACAAAGCATCCATCTTTGTTGAAACGCACTTGGAAATTTTGTTCTACCATCTCCCCCTACCGATAACAAATTTAAGTCGAGTATGAACATGTAAAACATTTCCGATTCCAGAAAGATTGGATCCTAGAATATCAAGCGGAATTTTACCCTTATGCTTGATCTCGTGCTTCGTATCATCTCCAAAGTGACCATGAACGGGGAGTCTCCACGATGTCGGCGGCGCAAACCATTCTTGATGCGGCGGCATGTGGTCGTAGCTCCTCGAATCGATCACCCAATGCAGATCAGTGCGAAGGCGGCATAACTCTAGTGCGTCACAATGAGTAGGCGTTCTTGGCGGCTACATGGCCTGTTGGCCCGAAGGGCGCGAGATCGTTCGGCGCTTGTAACAATTTTTGGCATAGGGACCATTTTTGTGACAGTAGTTGTAGGTGTTAACTTTGTCTTCGACGGCGGTTGCGCACCTGGCTGGTTGGGTGCCTTGTTCTGCACACGACCTCTACCACCACCATATCCGGCTCCTCTGCCACGACCTCTACCTCGACCTCCGGAACCTGCAAAAAACAAACATTCTTGCGGGCTGGACGAAGCACTAGTACTGCCCAAAATTCACACTTCTTCTCCCAACATCATTGGGACTAGTTCGTCGAACTTCGGAAGAGGTTCTCTGGTCAAAATTGACGTAATGAATTGCTTGTACTCGGCAGGCAGTCCTTGCAATGTCGCACCAATAATCACAGTCGGATCAAGTTGAACATTGACAGATGCTAACTGATCTGCCAGTTGCTTGATGTGATTGACGTAATCACTAGCACACATCGAGCCTTTCTTGACCGTATTGAATTGCTACAGCAATTGCAGCTTCCGAGCTTCTGTTCCCGAATGAAACATATGTGACAATGCGTCCCAAGCTTCCTTGGGTGTGTCACAATCTTGAATGTGACCTATCATCAAGCTTGAAATCGTGAGCGCAATGTAGTGGATGGCTTGATACGACCGTTTTCTCCACTCACGCAATGTCTACTCACTACGAAGATCACCAGCAACCACGATTGGTGCTTTCTCCTCCCCGGTCACAAGCTCCCATAGCCCCTGGCCTTGAAGGAAGGTCTTCATTCGAAATTTCCACGTTTGGAAATTGTTCTTGTCGAAGTTTCTCTCCAAAGATCATGCTCACGGATTCTGCCATGGTTGTGGTCACGAGCGGAAATCACGACCCCAACACGGCAAGTACCTGCACAGACACAAAAAGAACACCTCCGCGACTATGGCGGAAAAAATAGCTCCTCTGCACCTCGATCAAGAAACATGCAAAACTCCAGAAACTGGCGAAATGCGCCTGTCTTCGAAGAAGGAAATGTGTTCGCGATTCTGCGCCTGCGCAGTACTTAAGCAAAAATGACGAAGAAAGCTCGGATTGAGCTGAAATTTTTCATGGTAGGTGCTTTGACAGAGGCAAGAAAAGTTCAGTTTCTACCTGCGCTTAGGCAGAGTTTAGCAAAGGCAGAGCCTTTGCTTCGGTAGAAACCCTCAAACCTCTAAAAAATCTCGTTTAGGCCTCCAAACAGCTCCTCAAAGATTTTGGAAAAGGCGATAACTACCACCAACAACTCCAAATCGCACGAAAATTTCATGGCCACCAAATTCGACCATTCTGTGCAAGACAACTTCCTTTAGGGAGTTGGGCGATCAGAAAGAGGTCGAAGACGATCATCTTGACCTCCGAAAATGCGATTGAAGATTCTGAGAAAACACGAAACGGTTCCCCAACAATCTAATCACTTCAACGTGACAGCCTCCAACTTTGAGGCACACTCCTCACTGATCTCCAGCACTCCTCTATGTCTAATCTACATAACTAATGCTCCCACCAAGCTCTGATACCATGTTGAGAAACCGACTCTTCAGGAATCACTCCAAGAAGAGGAGAGCACACCAAAGGGACAAGAGAGAGTGTAAGGTAATGAGATGAGGAAGGCTTTGCCTTCCCTTGTATATATAGGGTGAGTACATGGAAACCCTAATTTTGGGTTAGCCCTAATCTTGGATAAACCCTAAACAGATCTGTACCATCGGTACATAAGAACTCTAGATCAACGGCCTGTAGTCATCAGGCACTAATCGACCTATATCAACTAGATGAGCTTGGGATATTAACACTTGGATGTACAGCGCCAAGGTACTCACAAATTGGCAATTCCAATGAAAGATTTTGTCTTTCTTTGATCTTGGTGCTACCTCCGCACGGTGAGTGACGATTACCTGGAAACACTCCAAGTACTAGGGGGAGACCTCTTCGGACTCAGGAGTGACTGACCTAAGCGACGAAGAGATCGAGTCCAACTATTCGTCTGAAGATCACGTTAATTATTTGGAGTGCTATGAGGTAGACGAAGACCTCCTTACCGACGACGAATAGCAATTACAATTCAGTGTGGGGAGGAGTGAAGCCAGCCACACTGACGGCGTAGTCGGGACGGACGCATGGGAAGAAGTAACGGTAACACCTGGCCACCAGCTCAAAGTCAAACGAGGCTTGCATGCCAAAGACCTGCACCAACTGTTAAGTCTCCTCAGCAGGTTCGAAGATGTCTTCGCCTGGAAAATAGAAGATATGAAAGGCATACCCCAGAAGTGGGGAGAACATCGTATAGACCTCATAGAGGGGTTGTCCCTGTAAGGCAGAGGCAGTATCGGTTAAATCCGAAATACTCTTTACTAGTTAAGGATGAAATTGATAAATACCTGCAAGCAGGTATTATTTATCCCGTGTTGAGCAGTGAATGGGTTGCACCAATTGTGATCGTTTCCAAGAAAAACACGGGCAAGATTAGAGTTTGCCAGGACTTTAGGAAGCTTAACGCAGCCACAAAGAAAGACCACCATCCCTTATCTTTTGCGGATGCAATTCTGGATCATGTTGCGGGGCATGAATGATATAGCTTCTTAGATGGATTTTCTGGGTACAATCAGGTGTCCATACGAGAGGAAGATAAGGACAAGACCACCTTTACCACTGATTGGGGGACATATGCTTATCATAAGATACCGTTCGGGTTGTGTAATGCCCAAGCCACCTTTCAACAAATGATGATGCACATTTTTCAAAACTACTTGAGGAAGTTTCTGGAAATTTTTATAGATGACTTCTGTGTATTCGGGTTGAGGGCCGACCATCTGAATCATCTCCAGCAAATGTTCCAAAAATGTCGAGGTAGTCAACTCGTGTTGCATCCGGAGAAATGTTACTTCATGATGACGGAGGGTATTCTGTTGGGTCATCTAGTGTCAGCTCGTGGATTAGAAGTAGATGAAGATAAGGTTAAAGTTATTAACTTGTTGGAACCCTCTAGTAACATCCGGGAGCTCGGAACCTTCCTCGGACACACCAGTTATTACCGAAGATACGTGAAGACGTATGCGGCTATAGCAGCACCTTTAACCGGATTACTTAAGAAAGAGGTAGAATTTGTGTGGACCACGGAACATGAGGACACATTCCAACAGATGAAACGAGAATTGGTCATGGCACCAACTCTTGTTCCACCTAACTGGAAAAAGCCGTTTCATGTGGACGTGGATACTTCATCCATAGCCATGGGTGTGGAGTTGGGACAGAAAGACGAGAAGGGAAAGGACCATCCCATCTATTTTGCCAGTCGTATGTTAATAGCAGCCAAGCGGAATTACTCGACTACAGAGCGCAAAGCATTGGGAATGGTCTACGTAGTAAGAAAGTTCCAGCATTACCTCTTGGGCTATGAATTTGTGTTCTATGTGGATCATTTCCCTCTAAAGTGTTTGGTGTAGAAGGCCGATCTTTCGAGACGGCTGGCGCGGTGGATGTTGTTATTGCAGGAATTCTCTTTTACTGTGTAGACCAAGAAAGAAGTGCAGCACACGAATGCCGACTTCCTGTCACGACTGGGTATGAAGATACCGGCCGAAGCGGTGGATGATGAATTTCCAGACGAACAGTTGTTTCAGCTCACGGAGTACATGGATACGCAGTACCACGACTTGTACCGTTACCAGAGAACGCTGGAATTACCTGAGGGATTGTCAATCGAGCAGCGCACGGTGTTTATACACAAAGCCTTGCCATATCAACTTGATAGAGGGGTACTGTTCAAACTGGGGGCAAACGACGTTTTACGCAGATGTTTGGAGTTGCATGAAGTCACCAGGATGATCGGAGCGATGCACGAGGAAGCGGTGGGGGGCCATTATGCTTTGCGCAACACAGTGAAGAAGATCCTGACGGCTAATTATTGGTGGCCGACCATGTTTAAGGATACACCTAAGTTCATTCAGTGGTGTGATGCCTGCCAGAGAATTGGGAAACCATCGCAAACCACGCGGTGGCCTTTGAAGCCCATTTTACACTTAGCAACTTTTGAAAAATGGGGGATCAATTTTGTAGGACCCATTTCACCTGCTAGCAGAGGAACAAGAAAACGGTACATTCTGATTGCTACCGATTATGCCACGAAGATGGTGGAAGCGGTCGCAACACAAAGAGATGATGCGAAGACGGTCGCCGAATTCTTTTTCAAACAGGTCATTTGTCGATACGGTGTCGCATGGACATTTCTTTGCTCTGAGAACGCCCGGCGCTTGGGTCAGAAGAACCCTCTAGAACCTCGTGTGAGTTGACAATCTCTTCTTCTTCTCCACATCACTCCACATTATAGCCGGTAAAACTTCAGCGGAAGAAGATTATAATATCTGATGATTCGACCAATAACTTTCGCTCAAACTTTACAGAAAATTGCTCCACAACCCTTACTATCACTCAAAAAAGTTTTAGATGTTTTTCTTTTCTAGATCTCTCAAAACAATTGGTGATTTACCCACTGTAACACAAGGCGATATGTAGACCCCTGTGTACAAAACCCATCACACATCCCAATCCTTGACTTCAATTACTCCCAGATTTTATGAGAAGGTCACTCATCATCAGAACTTAAACTGTGCAAAGTTTTATTGACAGAAATTTCTGATATCAAAAGATATGATCTCTGTACTAACTTCGTGACAATCAGTGCAGTCCTGCAATTCTGACTGTATACACAAACTTCAAGCTATCACTCTATACTCAAAACTCGTCCAATCGAGTCAAAACTTCAATCAAAACACAAGCCTGAGTCGAAAACTATATCTCTGTTGACTCAGATCTCCCAAAACCCTCGTAAGATTCTCAGAAACTCCCCAAATACACTCAAAGGTCTAAATTTCTCATTCTAACTTTGAATCATCACTTCAGAGTGACAAATCCTTCAAATCCATCCATTCTTGAGCCCACATCGTAGCTCGTCCCGTCAGCTCTCCAATTCAATCCTCAGATTTCCAAATGTACCTCTGGAAGGTCTCCAAAACTCCTCAAAACCTCGAAGAAGTTGCCCAAGAGCCCTCATTGGCCCAAACTCCAAGACCAATGAGAATGAAGAGTGTTATTTTGACCTCTAGTGTGGCCAAATTAGCTCCATTTTAACTTAGAGCTTTACAACTATCCTAAATACACTACTTAGCCATCCTATATATAATAAGAGTTGCCACTAATAAAGAGTCAAAATGACAACTCGAAACCGGCTAAGTATGAACAGAACTACAAATGGAACCGGGGAGTTTATAACTTGAGAATAATACTCCTTGCCAAAGTTCCTAACAATCAACTCCCTATGGCTTGTTTTCGGTTAGCAATAGTGATGGATTGGAACCCATGTGTTGAAAGCCACAACTACTGGTAAGTTCAAATCCATAGCGCCCAAACTAAATCAAAAGCATTAATTTATTCACGTCCCAAATCGCGCCGTAGGAAACAAGCGGAAGAATAATCGGGTGCGGAGAGTTTATCACTTGTTGCGAAAAGTTATCTCCAAAATGATACACTAACCACGCCCGAAAATGATCACGATGAAGACACCAGATGTTGATCACAAATGGATGAGGCATCGGTACATCTGGAGGATCATGTTGTCCTCTATCCATGTCCTCGTCGGCTCCACTTCGATCAGATATGCTCCTTAGTCAGCAAAGTGATGTGTCTAGCACTCTCCCATACCCTTTCCATCATTGCGCTTTATATCTGATAAGGTCCAAGATAATATCTCTTGGAGCCTTTTCAACATCTTGACCCTACAAAGTAGATCCAATGGTGGGCTCTTAACAGCCTTACAGTGCGCCGTCGGTTATCCTAACCTAAACTATCGCCGTCATGACAATAGCTCTGAAGATGACACATGTCATCATCTTCTCATAGTAGCCACGTCACAACACGACAACGGATGTCCTCTCGAACTAGTTAGTGACAAGGGCACTCATTTCTTGAATCATCTGGTGGAAGAATTGACCACTTACTTCCAAATCAAGCATCGGAAGACTACCCCATACAATCCCAAGGCTAATGGGTTGACAGAAAAATCTAACGGCTTGCTATGTAAAATTCTCAATAAAGTTACTGTGAATCACATCTATGACTGGGATACCAAAGTACCAGTAGCTTTATGGGCCTTTCGCACTGCCGAGAAGATTATAACTAAACATACACCTTTTTATTTAACCTATGGAATGCATCCAAATACTCCAGTTGAGTTTGAAGTGCCAACCTACAGAGTGTTGGTGGAAGATCGGTTATCAGCCAAGGAAAGTCAACTCCATTGACTCATGGATCTTGCTATGTTGGAGGAATCTTATGATGACGCGGAGGAATTGACCAAGGCCATTCAAAGCAAGAGAAAGGAGAAATATGATGGTGGATTACGACCTCACAAAGTAGTCACTGGAGATAAGGTTTTACTCTATGACAATCGACAATTGAAGTTCCTGGGGAAGCTACATCTTCGTTGGATGGGACCTTACGAGGTCAAGGAAGTCTTTGATAATGGGTCGATGCAGTTGTTGGATCTCGATGGGGTGTTGTTTGCCACACGAGTTAATGGATGGCGAATAAAGAAGTATTATGAGTAATGATGTTCCCGGGGCGCTCACAACTAGGGGTGGACATATGTAGGACCATACTTAGAAGTTTAGAGACTATTTTTTTGTTTTTGGAATAAAAATGAACGATATTTGGATGAAGTTTGGTCTGCCGAATACGAATAGGTGAAATAGGTATGAATATGGCCAAGACGAATGAGTTGTTAAAAAACGTCTGAACTATCGATCTGATTAGGGCAGTTAGTAACAACATCGACGAGTGCAACGAGCCGCGGAGGAACAAGAACGAGCCAACGAGTCAAGTAGACGAAATGAAGAGGAAATCGACCATTCGATCGGGGGCTCGTGAAGCTATTCAATTGCAAGTAAGGAAGATGCCGACAGGAGTATATCAACCTTTGGTGCCAAAGCCAAAGTGGTCAGCCGGGGAATTAGTACGATTAAAGAACTTAGGCGGGGAGTTCTTGGCATGGCGATGGGACTATGTGTGCCCAGAGCTGTGTGAGGAGGTTCGAGCCAAGAAGACAGCCAACCCAATAAGCTGGCGAGGGCATCCAGATTTGTGGGATGCGCTGCTTTGGTAAGCTCTTCAACCTTGATCTCTATCCCTTTCCGTCCGCCCTCCGGATGCTTTATCCGGTGCGTATCTTTCTTCTTGGAAGCATATTTCCAATCTTCGTCTGAGGAGCTAGACTCCTCTTTAGCCAAAGTTGTCGACGTTCCACTACTTGAAGGACTTCGTCGTCTTCAGGACTTTGGATGTTTTGTCCTCCTTCCCTTATGGGAACTCCGCACCTCCTTTAGTTGCTTACGATGTATGTTAGACAACTCGTAAGCTTTTGCGGCTTGGATGACGGCGTCCACGGTAGACGGGTGTGTCCTTCGGCAGAACGTCTCCTGGTCCGAGTCAAACTTACCCAAGCCAGACACGTACCATTCGATGGCTTGGCATTTTGGCTTGGCTTGGCCGAATATGGCTTGCCATTTGCTGCTAACGACAGCATCCTATCTAATAAACTAAGAAATTGTTCAGTGTACTCCCGCAATTTCTGATGCTTCTCCCTTCTGATGGCTCCCAGCCGTCTTAGGAGTACCTTATCGTACCCCATCTCTCGGAACCTTGCCAGAAATCGACTTTTGAGTCCATCCCAAGAGCTGATCTCCGCTGCATGACTCTCTTCCTGGTTATTCATCCATATTCGAGCTCCCTTTCGAAGAAGCCCTAGGAAGATGCGGCGACGATCGGCTGGATCATTCTCCCTTTTCACAGTAGAGATGGCTTCAAAGGTCTTAATGTAGGAGTCAGCATCCTCATTGTCCGTGGTTCCTTTGAACCGGGGGTATTACTGCTTGGTAATTGGAGCCGTCATGCTTGCTGGTCTTGGCGCCTTCATAAGATGAGCGTTAAACTGATCCTCTAAGTTGGTTCTTAACTTAGGCACCCGTTAGAGCTCGGATCCCCGGGTGGCCGAAGTGTATTCGGTCCACAGATCCCCGTCGTCTTTGTCCGACGGGCTTACGTCTTGAGTTGAGGTTCCTGGCTCTTCTTCACCAGACGATTCCGAAGTTGGGTATGAGGGAGAATGCTGCCTAGTTGCTAATTGAGCAAGGTTACTCGCATGTTGTAACCGAGTCTTAGCTCTGCGCGTAGGAGAGGCACTCCCTTCTCCTTCCGAACCGATTGTCTTTGGTTTGGCAAGACGCTTCTTATTCTTCCTCCGACCCAAAGGCCTTACCCAATCTCCTTCTCTTTCTTTCTTCTTTCGTTCTTCACGCGTAATGAGGCATTTCTCGCGAGCAGAAGGTTCGGCTGGTTCCCTGGCTAGCTCTCCCGTTGGATGTTTGTCTGTCATGCATCCCCGGGCTCCTACCTTCCCAACCTTTCTTGCACACTCATGCTTCTTGCGGGGTCGAGAACTCGAACTTGATTGTCTGTGTCTTACAACCTCTTCTTTCTGCTTGGCAACCACTGACGTTAAATTGGTTTCTAGACTTATAATACACCCACCGTGATCAACCTACTAACAGATCAAATCCCCGGCACTGGCGCCAAGAAAAAGTTCGTCTACAGCTTAGTTCTTATGTAATAGTCAAGTTACATGAGAATTGGGCGATTGTAGTGTTTATTGATTCGTTCCCAAGGGAATGGGGTGTTAAACAAATATCTGGTGGAAAATGTGTGTGTTTAGTCTTCTTTAATTAACTCTGGACGATCACAGGTTGGAACAGTGCGTTCAACTCACATCTCATAAGAAACCCATCAAAACATAAAGTGCTAAGAAGTTCCAAAGGAATTTCTTTTATTGAAGTTGGGCGATCCCAATTACAAGAGTTAACAGTCACTATGCGTAAGCTCACACAAGTTCTCCCGGCAAAATCCTCGATAGCCAAACTCGTGGGTCGAATTCTTGGGTATCTTCACAGGAATCAGATCTCCAGTCAGGTAGGCCATCGCGACTTCTGCTCGGCTTCGTGAGTTTTCGTTCTACCCTATCTACACAGGAACAATTCCTGATTCTCTCTTGCAAATTGAAGATGTTCCTACTAACTACTCTAGTCCTATTTATACACAATCCTAACGTCCTATCCGAATCGCTACCTACATGGATCGCGTCCGACTACTACTTCAGCTGCACCCTTCGATGATGTCTCTTCACGCCAGACGAAAGCATCAACGCTGATTTGCAACTCTCTGATGTCCTCCGCAATCTCCCTCCAGTGGATTCGCATCGCTTCCTGACAGTCACGACCCATCGCTTTGTACATCTCCTTTTGCTTCTCCTTCGAATCGCCAGGAGTGTCCATCGCTTTTGCCAACTTCTCCAATCGATCAGCTTCCACATCATCACACCGGGCAAAAAGATACTTCACACACTTACTAGCCAAAACTTCTAATCTAGCTAGTCTCTCCACATCGACCTCGTGCAACTGGCGCTTCACCTCCTTCAACTGATTCCGAAGCCGCTCATTCTCGACTTCCACGAACTTCAATTCCGCTCCCCGGATCTTGCAAATTTTCATGTAGGCCTTCTTCGCTGCTGCCACTTCCTTTTCCGGCGATCTCAACACCCTCGGTACCGGGCTCCTCGGCTTAACAACCTCCTTTAACTTGCGCTTCTTATTTATCAGCGTTCGAACTTCCTCTACACTTGGACTTTGCACTCGCTTATCCGAAGTTCTTGCAGACTCTTCCTGTCTGAATACAGCTTCTTCAATACTCCGTATCACTTTGTCCAGCTCTTCCGAAGGCATCTCATCTCCTTCTTTTGCCACAGGTGACTGCAGAGTGCTTCCCTCTCCTGGCCCTACGCTTAATCAAATCGATCTTCAAGCCATTGGTCCCCTTCCTTCCTCGCAGATCGAACCACTTAGACTCATCGAAATCAAAGCCTGTATGCAATGCTGAACCCTCCCAATCGATGCCGTCCTTATCCTTTGCATAATCTCTTCCTAAGGCTTCCGCCCACAAGATCGCATCCCATGAATCCGGATAACCTCTCCACCCGATTGGATTGGCGACTTTCCTGGCCTTCACTTTGTCACACAGCTCCTGACACACATAGTCCCAACGCCATGCTAAGAACGCTCCTCCCAATTTCTTAAGTCGTTTCAATTCTTCCACCGTCCAGTCCGGCTTCGGCACCAAAGGTCAAATTATGCTCGCCATCTTCTGCTACGGAGGCAATCAAATAGCTTCTCTCGCTCCCGATCGAATTGCCACTCGCTTCTTCATCGTGTCACTTTGATGATGCTGCACCCGTCACTGCTCGTCGATACGGTTACAACACTACCCTAACCTGCACTTTTCCCGCTAGATTTAATCTACTCGCGTTCACGCACATCATGCCTATTCGCCTTGAGAGCCATATTCGTATTCGCTCGTACTCCTCTCACAATCTGTCTTCTCACGCGAATTCATCCTAACAGACATATTCGTATTCGTCAATAGACTGTTCCGCCGAATATCATGCGTTTTATTTCGAAAAATAAAAAAACAAGCTTAAAATGCCTATCTAGGGTCCTACATGTTGACTGGGAAGGGTCGGCGATATACACAGGCTTCAACTTCGACGAGACAAAGTGGTTCGACCCGAGGGAGAGGAAGGGTACCAATGGTTTCAAGATTGATCTTATTCGGGACGATTTCCAAAGGAAGATAATGTAAACCCTAAACCAGTTGTTCTCACCACACATGACCACTTATGTAAGTATGCATAAGGTGAGAATAGTGGAAGGATTTGTCAGAGGGTCCATTAAGGTCAATTGGGGAGAGATCTTCGCTCGCAATGTGCAAGCAATGGGCTAGAGACTGTGTGTAGGAGAGAAGGGAGTGATCTACATTTCCTCCTTCTTAGTGCACATGTATTCGCGCATGGGGTGGTTGACACCACATGAGAGAAGGCGATATCAAGTGAATGTAGTCAGCACTCTCGGTGGGTCAGTGGCGAGTGATGGGAGCAGTGGGTCGACAAGAAGTGTGGGACCCCACCAAGATGATGGTGTGCAGTCGCCAGTGCAACCGAGTCAACATGAGATATCTTCGGGGAAAAGAGCTAAGGCGGTAGAAGATGTAGAGGAATCTTTATTCGGGAGGGACCACTGAGAAGAGAAGTCCAAGTGTGGAGATAGTAGCGGAGCATGTCAGCAAGAAGTCGAAGCTGAAGGAGATTGCTCGGCCAAGTAGTCCGATACCGAAGGCATCGTGGCCTAAGGTAAAAGTGACGAAGGTAACAGTGGAGGAACTGATTTCTTCGGTGTTACAGTTGGCGCAGAAGCTGGAGAATGTGGTGGTGCCAGTTCTCATGGAGCTGAATGAGTTGGGAGGTAGTTACATCCAGGGATGAAACCCCCAAGAAGACAATTATATGGAGCTGATTCAGTTGCTAAACCGCACAGCTCAAGGGAAGAAGGACCAGACTGAGACTATAAAGTAATTGACAGAGTCAGTGGAGCGTCTGGAGAAGCAGAAGAAGGAAGCGACGCAGGAAGCACTCACTGTGAAGCAGACTTACAGTGAAGTCTGTAAAATCAGAAGCGCTGAGGTGAAATTCGTTGAGAGTGAGAACGAGAAGCTTCAACAGCAATTGAAGAGGGCAAAGCAGCAATTGCACGAGGTTGATGTAGATTGGCTGGCCAGATTAGAAGATTTGACGAGTAGGTGCTCGCATTACCTTTTTGCTCGGGGTGATGATGTGGAGGCTAAAAGGTTAGATCGTTTGACAGTGGCGTTGAACACCCCTTGTGATTCGAAGGATCAAAGGAAGGAGATGTACAAAGCCATGGGAAGTGAATGTGCGTCCATCAAAAGGAGATCGCAGAAGACATCAGGGAGTTACAGATGAGCATCCATGCTTTCGCATTGAGGAAAGAGACACCATTGAAGGGACCATCGACTTTTCGGAGAAGTAGTAGGGCGCGATCCATGTAGGCGACAATTAAGAATAGGTGCGAGTTGATTGTATAAATAGGAGTAGTGTTAGAAAAAGATTATCGCTTTCTTTATGAGTGTTCATTGAGAATCGCAAGTGTAGTCAGGATAGAACGAAGTGCTCGGGAAGCTGTTGAATGTTGCGTTCGATCGGCCTAGACTGGTGCATGATACTATGAAGATACTCAGGTATTCGCCCATGAGCCATGGTCGAATTCACTTCACAGTAGAACTTCATCGAGGACATCGCCTCGGTGACAGCTTGTAAAGGAGTGATCAAACTCCCATCAGTAAATCAGGAGTGAAATTTCAATTACATGTGTAATTCTATGCCATGTAATGGATGTGTAATGGTTTGACAATGTGACTAAGTGGTCTTGGACTACTTTGTCGTAGCACTCTTCGGACTGTGAAGGTCCAGAGTCTTCAAAAGATGTATAAACTCACATATTCATCGCTTACAGAAAGATAACATCTCATTCCCTTGGGAACGAACTATAATTCTGTACAAATGACAAAACCTTTGTGTAACTTGTTTGTTACATAAAGAAGGAAGTTTAGACAAACTACAGGCTGCAATGCCTTTGGTACTGGGCTTCTTGGATAAACGATCTCCTTCAGCTTCCTCTTCTTGCTAATAGATTCCTGAACTACTTCCACACTGGGACTTCTCCTTTAAGTGGTCCCCATTGAGTCTTCCCATCTGAATACGGTCTCCTCAATATCCCGCGTCACTTTGTCTAGCTCCTCCGAAGGCATCTTATCCTTGTTCTCCTCTACATGCGACTACAAGCTCTCTACTCCACAGGATCCCAGCCTTCTGGTCAAGCCACTGCTTCCGTCATTCTCCTTTGGTCCACCTTAAGCATCCTCAATGTTTATTTGATATCTCTCTCTCTCTCTCTAGTGGTGTTAACCACCCCATTCTTGAATACATGTGCACCAAGAACAAGGGGATGTATACCACTCCCTTCTCTCTTGCTCTCAGCTTCTGGCCCATCACTTGCATATTCCAGGAGAAGATCTCTCCCCAATTTACCTTGATCGATCCTCCCACGAATCCCTCTACTATTCTCACTTTATGCATACATACATATGTAGTTCTTTGCAAAGAGAATAGTTGATTTAGGGTATACATGATCTTACTCCTAAAATCATCGTGAATAAGATCAATCTTAAATCTATTCGTGCCTTTCCTTCTTTGAGGATCAAACCACTTCGATTCATCAAAGTTAAATCTTATATACAATGCCGACCTCTCCCAATCGATGCCATCTTTCTCCTTCAAGTAGTCTCGACCTAACGCTTTAGCCCACAGAAGTGCATCCCACAAATTTTGATGCCCTTTCCATCCTATCGGATTTTGCTGTCTTCTTCGCTCAAATTTCCTCACACAACTCCAGACACACATAGTCTCATCGCCATGCTAGGAAAACTCCTTCTAAGTTTTTCATTTGTAACAACTCTTTAGCTGTCCAATTAGGCTTTGGCACCAATGGTCTATACACTCCTATTGGTATCTTTCTCATCGGTGGTAATTGAATTACCTCCCGAGCTCCCGAACAAATGATTGATCTTTTCTTCATTTTTCCTAATCGCTTCGTTGGCTCATTCTTGCTTGCCTGTTGCTCATCTCACTTGTTAATGTTGTTACTAACTACCCTAATCCGATCAATACTTCAGACATTTTCTAACAACCTATTCGTCTTGGTCATATTTGTACTTATATCACATATTCATATTCAGCAAACCAAACTTCATCCGAATGTGTAACGTCAAAGTTGCACAAAGGAAGATCGAAGTTATAACAAAGTGAAGTTCGTTCCCTTGAGATCGAAGGGTAATTTGCTTATAGAAGAAAATATTTAGAGTTTACACGTCTTTTACCCCTTTGGACAATGCTGGTCCGAAGAGGATCACCGAGTGCATCACTAACTCGTGCACACCACCCGATGAATCACACACACATACATTCACAAGTCATCCACCAGAGTCCAATTATTCTTGAGATTGAGGAACTGCTGTATTTACTGATGGGAAGGGTGATCTACTCTATTACAAGATGGAGTCGAGGCGGTAAACTCTAAGGAAGTTCTACTGAGACCAACCGAAGGTAATTGCTCGTGGGAAGATTCTCGGGTAACTTCTCGAGGAATTTCGCCAGTCTATGCAATTTCCCTTTGTCAGGACTCAGCTTCGCAAGTTCCCGTTCTATCCTGACTACATTTGCAGTTCAACAACGAACTCTTGCAACAGAAGAAGATCCCCTACAGACTAATGCTACTCCTATTTGTACAAAAAGAATGTCTAACCGCTAAGTCTAACTGATCTACACCGAGCTCCGATTCTTCTCCTCTCGGACATCATCTCTAATTGCCGTTTCAAATCCCCACGCAAAAGCGTCCACACTTACTTGCAATTCCCTGAGGTCCTCTGCAATCTCTTGCCTGTGAATTTGAAGTGACTCTTGGCACTCTCGCCCCATGGCTTTATACATTTCTTTCCTTCCTTCCTTCGAATCGACAGGAGAATTCATAACTGCCCTTATCTTCTCTAGCCGCCGGATCTCTTCATCATCGCACCGCGCAAGAAGGTAGTCAGCACATTTTCTTGCTAGCGTTTCTAATCTCCTCGGGCGCTCGACATCTACCTCTCTAAGTTGTCGCTTTGCCTTCAGCAATTGTCGCTTCAATTTGGCAATTTCTGTCTCAACAAATCTAGCGTCCCCTCTCCTGGCTTTGCATACCTCTTCATACGCCAATTTCAGTTGTTGATGCTCCTTCTCCATGGTAGCTTTCTGACTCTCCAACCGCTTCAACGACTCAACCAACTGTTGAGTCACCTTCGTCTGGTCTGTGATCTCCGGGCTGACTCTCACTCAGATTTACCTCCGATGGCTTTTTGGAAGCTCATCATGAATCTAGAAGGACTTAGTCCCACCCTATGACCATGATCCTATTGCTCACTCTTACACAAACTCTCAAAGTCCAAGCTCCATTATGCACATTATCACCAAGAGTAAGATATCACTCAAAAGGAAAGGTATACTTTGGTAATCAAAGTCTTCATTGAATCAAGGCTCCACTCCGAACATGACGTCTCCAAGAACCAAGCTCCTCAAAATTAAGATCACCACACTATCTTCTCCCAAAACTAACTTCCATTGAAAAACTACTTGAGAGGTGCTTCTCAACCTCTCTATTTATACTACTTAAAATCTTACCCTAGTAACTACAAGTAATCACCATGTAACTTCCTCTTACCAAGTTTAAACGAGGTAGAGATCACAAACCCCAATGAAAAGGGTACATGGTAACATGCAATTGGTCCACTTGGATCTTCTAGAAGCCCAACTACTCCCTAATTGACTTCTAGTGTACCAAGTCAATCTCGCCCCTAGATTTAAGGGTCTTCACCAAGTCCAACCAATGAAAACTAGTCCAAGTCAAGGGAAGTCAAGATACCTATGTGATGGAATCTATTCCTTGATTCCTACTAAACAACAAAATAGTAGTTCTCATCTACCACACCAAAAATTACTCTATATTTTCCTCCAACTTAACCATAACTAGCTAAACATAGTCATGACTAAGATAAACTTAGGCACAATTTAGATATACTTACATTTTATCCTATATATACAACCTTGGGTCTTACATTTACCCCCGGACCAAGATTTCACTCCGTCCTCGGAGTGAAAGAATCTGATCGTCGATGAAACGGCTTCAACTTGTCATGATTCACCCGGTCAAAATGTCGTCCTCCCAACTCCTTCAAATCGTAAGTACTGTGACCTCCGGGCTGACTCTCACTCAGGTTTACCTCCGATGGCTTTTTGGAAGCTCATCATGAATCTAGAAGGACTTAATCCCACCCTTTGCCCATGATCCTATTGCTCACTCTTACACAAACTCTCAAAGTCCAAGCTCTATTATGCACATTATCACCAAGAGTAAGATATCACTCAAAAGGAAAGGGATACTTTGGTAATCAAAGTCTTCATTGAATCAAGGTTCCACTCCGAACATGACATCTCCAAGAACCAAGCTCCCTAAACTAAGATCACCACACTATCTCCTCCCAAAACTAACTTCCATTGAAAAACTACTTGAGAGGTGCTTCTCAACCTCTCTATTTATACTACTTAGAATCTTACCCTAGTAACTACAAGTAATCACCATGTAACTTCCTCTTACCAAGTTTAAACGAGGTAGAGATCACAAACCCCAATGAAAAGGGTACATGGCAACATGCAATTGGTCCACTTGGATCTTCTAGAAGCCCAACTACTCCCTAATTGACTTCTAGTGTACCAAGTCAATCTAAGCCCTAGATTTAAGGGTCTTCACCAAGTCCAACCAATGCAAACTAGTCCAAGTCAAGGGAAGTCAAGATACCCATGTGATGGAATCTATTCCTTGACTCATACTAAACAACAAAATAGTAGTTCTCATCTACCACACCAAAAGTTACTCTATATTTTCCTCCAACTTAACCATAACTAGCTAAACATAGTCATGACTAAGATAAACTTAGGCACAATTTAGATATACTTTCATTTTATCCTATATGTACAACCCTGGGTCTTACATATACCCCCGGACCAAGATTTCACTCCGTCCTCGGAGTGAAAGAATCTGATCGTCGATGAAACGGCTTCAACTTGTCGTGATTCACCCGGTCAAAATGTCGTCCTCCCAACTCCTTCAAATCGTAAGTAAAGTTTCCCCACACCTTGTGAACTATGAAAGAACCAAAGTACTTTGGAAGAAATTTCTTTCTTGCTCTCTTATATCTAATGGAATCGTAAAGCATTACCCAATCACCTTCTTTGAAAATCTTCATCTTCTTCGTCCCCAAATCGATTATCATGATACTTCTTCTGCAATTGTTGAGCCCGCTCCACACGTACCATGGCCACGGCTCGAGCCTCCTCCGGCTCCAACAGGTTGTTGACGTCTTGATTTGATAGCTTCTACTCCATTCTTCCTCTTTAACTTCCGTTGGATAGTTAAGAAGGTCGTCAAATCAAATTGAATTGGAAGCTTTGACTCGACACCATATACCATACGGAAAGGTGAGTACCACTGTTGATGTCTTCCAAGTCGTCCGATACTCCCACAAGATAGCATGCAGCCTTTTGTCCCAATTTTGCTTGCTCCGTCCATGTTCGCATCCTTGGCCAACATCATGCAAAGCGTATAGTTGGTTCGCTTCCGCCAACCCATTAGCATTTGGTTTGTAGGAAGTAGTCACCCGTGCCTTGATGGAGAAATGACCTAGCATGGCTTGTATAATGCTTCCAACAAACTCACCACCTCTATCAGATACAATTTCTAGAGGGCATCCGAATCTAGTTATTATCCTCTCATATAGAAATCTACCCACTTCTTCCTCACTAGTAGATTTTAGAGGTCTAGCTTCTACCCACTTGGTTAGATAATCAGTAGCTACCACAATGAACTTGTTACCCCGAGGAGTAAGATTCAAGGGTCCTACAAAATCTATTCCCCACTTTTCAAAAGGACCTAAAATAGGAACTGATGTCAAAGGAGGGGTTTTCATGGACTTTTTAGCAAAAAAGCTTGACACACATCACAACTCTTGCAAAATTCCACACAATCTTTGAAAATGCCCTTCCAATGATAGCCTGCATCTAGGATCTTAAATGCGCTTACCTTTCCCCGCAAAGTGTCCTCCACATACCGAGCCTTCATGAAACTCCTTCATAAGTTGAATTGACTCCTCCCTTCCAACAACCCTTTCCGAGTAGTCCATCTGCTCCTTGATGAAACAACACGTCCTCTATGATGGTATAAGGTTCACATCGCTTCACCAATGCATTCCTCTCCCGTGAATGCATGCCTTGGGGAAACTCTCCCTCCGAGATGAAATCCCATATCCCCTTGTATTCAGCCGGTACCTTTGTTATGGTGTCCATCATCGGCAAATCCTCATCTGAAATGTATCATCCATTGGTTGATCTCCTTCCTCATCGTATGCTCGAGACATCAAATCGGCATTGGCATGTTTCTTACCGGTCGATCCTCAATGATGTAATCAAACTCCGCCGGTAACAACTTCCATCGGCTATCCTACCCTCGGCATTAGGCTTGTTGAAAATGTACTTCAAAGCCTTGTGGTCGATAACGATAGTAAACTTCCCTCCCAAAAGATAGTGTCGAAACTTCTTGAGTGAGAAGATCACAGACTAAAGCCTCCCTTTCGATCCTTTGAATAATTTCTCTCGGCCGCACCATCGTCTACTAGCATAAGCAATTGGATGATCATGGCTATCTTCATCTAACCGGCTTAGAGTGCATCCTATAGCAATGTTTGATGCATCCGTGTAGAGAATGAAAGGTTTACCCCAATTTGGTTTGGCTAAAATAGGAGCCGTTACCAACGCCTTCTTAAGAAGTTCGAGCCATACAATTTGCCTCTCCATCCTTGAGGATTAAATCATAATCCGTCCCCTTCTTCATGTAAACCGTCAAGGCATAAGCTTTGTTGGAGAAGGAAAAGATGAACCGTCGATAGTATCCCACCATTCCAAAGGAATCGCCTCAACTTGGTCAACGTAACCGGAAAAGGTAAGTCGGGATGCGTTTCACCTTTTCTGGATCCACCGCTATACCATCTTTGGAGATGATGTGCCCTAACAACAAACCTTCCTCACATCCAAAAATGCATTTTTCTGGATTGAGCGAGGCCTTGGCTTTCTCAACCGTTGTAGAATTTTGATCAAATGATCAAAATGATCCTCCTTCTTCCCGTATACACAAAAAATCATCTATGAAATCTCGCACAAATTTCCCAATAAAAGGTTCAAACACCTTGTTCATGAACCTCTGAAAAGTTCTTTGGAGCATTACATAGACCAAAGGGCATTACCTAAAGGCAAAAGTTCCCCATGGCGTGGTAAAAGTGGTTTTGAGCTGATCTTCCGGAGCAATTTGAATTTGGTTATAACCACTATAACCATCTCCAAAACTATACCACTCATGACCTGCCACCTCCTCTAGAATCTCATCTATGAAAGGTAAAGGATAGTAATCCTTCTTTGTGACAACATTCAACTTCTTGTAATCTACGCATACACGTAGCTTACCATTCTTCTTCTTGACTATCACTATAGGAGAAACCCATTCAGAATTCTCTACCTCATAGATGAAACCCGCATCCTTTAGCTTGTCGATCTCCTCCTTGACCACCACAAATTAAAGTGGTGGATTTATCCGACGTTGCTTGACGTCTTGGACGAGCCTTCTCCTCTAACTCAATGCGATGAGTTTCTAAGGTTACTTCCTTCAAATCCTTGTAGCTAAAGGCAAAAGACATGGATATATTTTCGAAATATATCCAAGAACCTTGACTTCTCCTCCATAGTAACCTTGGGACCAAACTTGAGAGTGGAGAGCCGTCGAGTTATCTCATCTTCACTCATCTTCATCTTGTGTCGGGATCTTTCACCACCCCGGCCTAGGAAGTAAATCCATTGCAGCAAGAACTTGAACTTGAACATCATCGTCCTGAGGTATCTTCAGATGATGTCTCCTCATCGGCCGACATGTTGGTGTCAACCTCTGAAAAACTACCACTTTCTTCACTCTCGGACTACGAGTAATCACTGTAGGTCTATCCGAGTGCGAGACCGCTCCTCCGCCACTTGTGAGAGGGACCTTCACTTTCGATGGTTTTTCGGCCCTATACTGAAGGTAACCCTTATGCCACCGATCAGTTGTCCTCACAGCCCTCAACCAAGGTCTTCCTAACAACAAGTCGTAGCTAGCCTCCTCAAGCACTTGAAAGGACAACAAGGTTTGAACTCCCATCACACTTACCACCACCTTGTCCACCACTCCAATGGGTCGCACCTTTTGCTTGTTGGCCATCCCAACAATGATGTTGGAAAGGTCTTGAAAGCTTCATCCCCAACTTCTTCAACAAACGTTCTGACATGGCATTCACCGCAGATCCACCATCCACTAGTACATCCGAAACATCACGTCCATTAATGCGTACTTCAATCTTCGAAGCCCGAGTGCATACCTCCGAGGCAGCGGCATCCACCACTCCTACTCCAACATTCGCCATGGAAGCTTTCCCCTTGGATCGTCGCTTCTTGGTCCTTTTGGAGCTTAGGCCTCCCCTCAACTCCTTTCTTATCGTAGGATTTAGAGCAATCAATTGGCCAACAATTATATTGGCTTTTTGATTCCCCACATCCTCCACCACGTCGTATTTGAGCTGGGTAGATGAAATGGAGAAATCATCCATTCCCAACTTCTTCCTCGGTGCTCTCGGTTGACTCACACCACTGGATCGAGTGCTCCGGCTTGGTTGATCTTCCATTGAGATGGACTCCTCTCGCAAATCTTGCTCTCTTCTTCTCGTGTGCAAGAATATCAACTCGAACTTATAGAGCTCTCTCCTTCTCAAACGTGCACCGATGAGGAAACACATCAATAGACGCTACTCCCTTATCCTTCGATTGACTTGGAGCAGGAGTAGAATTGTTGTGTCTAACTCCATCATGTTGTCGAGGATTAGGACAATTTCGTTGGAAATGAGGGCCTCCACAACTAAAGCATGAAACCGTGAAGTTCCCTTGTGGTGGATTTCCTTTTGGAGGATAATTCCCATACCCTCTAGATCCTCCCCCCTACATTCTGATTCCTCCTCTCCCATAGTTGTACTACGTTAATCTTGAGATCAGCGAGTGTTTACGTGATAGATTTCAACTCATGGTGCAAGTCTACCACCGGAGAATTTACTCTTGGCAAAGAACAACAGTAGGAGTTGCCATTCTAACCACAACAGTGGTGATGCTTCTCTAGCCACCAAGCTAGAATCATCGTCTTCTAGGCTCTCCTCCATTCGAATAGCAATGCGAATAGCCTCAACCTTAGAAGAGGACTTTTCATATCTCACCTTGCTTCGAATCTGAGGCTTCAAACCTCCAATGAAGTTCTTTGTCAACATCGCCACAATCCCCACCATGGTTGGCTCGACCTCGTCTCCACTCTTTCTCAACACCACACGAAAACGTGACTCCAGCTTCTCCGTTCTCTCTACGTATGATCTCACCTTCTCACTCTCTCCTTGCTTCAAAAAGGTGACTTCACACATCAGCTTCTCGTAACTTTCATCCGGAAGAAAGTTTTCAACAAGATTCTCCGTCAAACTCTCCCAAGTGTCTTCCTCCACATGCTCCTTCTTGTACTCATTGTACCACTTCAATGCAGAATCCTCCAAGAAGTCGGGCAAAAGGATAGCCCATTCGGGTTTCCTTCTCTCATTGTTTCCTATGCATGCCCTCTTGAAGTCTCTCACAAAAGATTCTACATCTTCTTTCTCTCTCCCATAGAACACCGGAAGCTTCCCCATTTCCAACTCCTTTTGTCGTTGTTGTTGGAAATTTATACGGAACTCCCTAATACAACACAAACAAAACTAGCTCCATTCTAGAGTAATTCATCAATGGCAAAATGAACGGAATTGGTTGGTCCAAGATTGCCATGGCTCTCTCCTCTCCTAAACACACTATGAGCCTTACCCTCATCGACATCTTCTCGATCATTCTGAAAATGATCTCCATCTTCAGTTAGAACTTGAGCCACATGGAGATTTCAACTTTTCGGTATCTGCACTCAATTTATCTTCAAAGCCCTCCACTAGTGACTCCAACAGAGCTTTCACGCCACTACACTCGTGTCCTAAGGGAAGTCCGTCACTCCACAATTTTCACAATAGTTTCCACTCTTGGATTCATGGGGAGATGATGGTCCCAGATGAAGGTTTAGCTCTCCCACGTTTCGTCTCTCTCTCAACCTCCGATCTTTGGTCCTCAAAGGACAACTCACAAGCTTATGTCCCTCCTCTCCACAATAGAAGCAACTCTCACGTTTTGGCTCTCGGGAACTTTTTAGTGTCCTCTCTTCAAACTCCACTCTGAACTCCCTCGTGTTCGAATCCGCTGAAACAATCACGCCCAGCCCTTGAGGTATCTTAGATAACCGGATCTTCCAAAGAGGTTGATCTCCCATTTTCCAATGAGTGTCAAGTCATCCTCACTATGCAAAACACTCATGCACTCACTCTCTCGGAATGACCATAAACAAGGAAAAAGTAAATCTGAAAAGTAAAAGCAGTTTTTCTCACTTTTATACCCCCTATACTTCAGGTATCATAACTTTCTCTATAAAAATGATCTCTCAACGAAATTTAAACCCACATGTAGCTTAGCTCTTGATATACAATCGTGCAAAGTTTCAAATCCTGATTCAATTCTTGCACGAATTGATAAGCTCTGTACACTTTTTCCCGAGAGCTATCTTTCAAAACCCGTCAAGACCCTAGCAAATTCTAAACATCATAACTTTTGATCTAGACATGATATGACTGTTATTTCAAGTGCAAAACGTATCCCATCTACTAATCTAAAATCAATAAAATTATCGGAAAAACTTTGGAAAATAAAGTTTTCCTCCCAAATACATACTATAGCACTCTCGCCTCATCCCAAACAACACTTAAGTAAACAAAATGTACAAAATAACTTCCAGGCTATCATATAACACTACCGGATACACAAATGGTACATTACTATGCATCATGATCTCGGTTCGCTCTTCCCCCACAGTCCTCTCCATATGAGTTCTCATCGTTGCGCTCTCACGGGCAATAAACTGGATTCGGAACATCTCTTCTCCTTCTAGGCTGAGGTCCCGGCAACGGAACCAAAAATGTGACCTCCGGGCTGACTCTCACTCAGGTTTACCTCCGATGGCTTTTTGGAAGCTCATCATGAATCTAGAAGGACTTAATCCCACCCTTTGTCCATGATCCTATTGCTCACTCTTACACAAACTCTCAAAGTCCAAGCTCTATTATGCACATTATCACCAAGAGTAAGATATCACTCAAAAGGAAAGGGATACTTTGGTAATCAAAGTCTTCATTGAATCAAGGTTCCACTCCGAACATGACATCTCCAAGAACCAAGCTCCCTAAACTAAGATCACCACACTATCTCCTCCCAAAACTAACTTCCATTGAAAAACTACTTGAGAGGTGCTTCTCAACCTCTCTATTTATACTACTTAGAATCTTACCCTAGTAACTACAAGTAATCACCATGTAACTTCCTCTTACCAAGTTTAAACGAGGTAGAGATCACAAACCCCAATGAAAAGGGTACATGGCAACATGCAATTGGTCCACTTGGATCTTCTAGAAGCCCAACTACTCCCTAATTGACTTCTAGTGTACCAAGTCAATCTAAGCCCCTAGATTTAAGGGTCTTCACCAAGTCCAACCAATGCAAACTAGTCCAAGTCAAGGGAAGTCAAGATACCCATGTGATGGAATCTATTCCTTGACTCATACTAAACAACAAAATAGTAGTTCTCATCTACCACACCAAAAGTTACTCTATATTTTCCTCCAACTTAACCATAACTAGCTAAACATAGTCATGACTAAGATAAACTTAGGCACAATTTAGATATACTTTCATTTTATCCTATATGTACAACCCTGGGTCTTACAGTACAGTTTCCCCACACCTTGTGAACTATGAAAGGACCAAAGTACTTTGGAAGAAATTTCTTTCTTGCTCTCGTATATCTAATGGAGTCGTAAAGCATTACCCAATCACCTTCTTTGAAAATCTTCATCTTCTTCGTCCCAAGTCGATTATCATGATATTTCTTTTGCAATTGTTGAGCCCGCTCCACACGTACCATGGCCACAGCTCGAGCCCCCTCCAACTCCAACAGTTGTTAACGTCTTGATTTGATAGCTTCTACTCCATTTGTCCTCTTTAACTTCCGTTGGATAGTTAAGAGGGTCGTCAAATCAAATTGAATTGGAAGCTTTTACTCGACACCATATACCATACGAAAAGGTGAGTACCCTGTTGATGTCTTCCAAGTCATCCGATACTCCCACAAGATAGCATGCAGCCTCTTGTCCCAATTTTGCTTGCTCACGTCCATGTCTGCATCCTTGGCCAACATCATGCAAAGCGTATAGTTGGTTCGCTCTGTCAACCCATTAGCATTTGGTTTGTAGGAAGTAGTCACCCGTGCCTTGATGGAGAAATGACCTAGCATGGCTTGTATAATGCTTCCAACAAACTCACCACCTCTATCAGATACAATTTCTAGAGGGCATCCGAATCTAGTTATTATCCTCTCATACAGAAATCTACCCACTTCTTTCTCACTAGTAGATTTTAGAGGTCTAGCTTCTACCCACTTGGTTAGATAATCTCTAGCTACCACAATGAACTTGTTACCCCGAGGAGTAAGATTCAAGGGTCCTACAAAATCTATTTTCCATTTCTCAAAAGGACCTAAAATAGGAACTGATGTCAAAGGAGGGGTTTTCATGGACTTTTTAGCAAAAGCTTGACACACATCACAACTCTTGCAAAATTCCACACAATCTTTGAAAATG
This sequence comes from Marchantia paleacea, assembly GCA_014180765.2. Taxonomy (NCBI): domain Eukaryota; kingdom Viridiplantae; phylum Streptophyta; class Marchantiopsida; order Marchantiales; family Marchantiaceae; genus Marchantia; species Marchantia paleacea. The sequence continues at coordinate 309,057 of MUAA02000007.1, read as the reverse complement.
CCCTTCCAATGATAGCCTGCATCTAGGATCTTAAATGCGTATACCTTTCCCTCAAAAGTGTCCTCCACATACCGAGCCTTCATGAAACTACTTCATAAGTTGAATTGACTCCTCCCTTCCAACAGCCCTTCTGAGTAGTCCATCTGCTCCTTTATGAAACAACACGTCCTCTATGATGGTATAAGGTTCACATCGCTTCACCAATGCATTCCTCTCCCGTGAATGCATGCCTTGGGGAAACTCTCCCTCCGAGATGAAATCCCATATCCCCTTGTATTCAGCCGGTACCTTTGTTATGGTGTCCATCATCATCAAATCCTCATCCGAAATGTATCATCCATTGGTTGATCTCCTTCCTCATCGTATGCTCGAGACATCAAATCAAGATTGGCATGTTTCTTACCGGTCGATCCTCAATGATGTAATCAAACTCCGCCATAAACAACTTCCATCCGCTATCCTACCCTCAAAGATTAGGCTTGTTGAAAATGTACTTCAAAGCCTTGTGGTCAGATCGATAGTAAACTTCCCTCCCAAATGTATAGTGTCGAAACTTCTTGAGTGAGAAGATCACAGCTAAAGCCTCCCTTTCAGTCACAGAATAGTTTCTCTCAGCCTGCACCATATGTCTACTAGCATAAGCAATTGGATGATCATGGCTATCTTCATCTAACTGGCTTAGAGTGCATCCTATAGCAATGTTTGATGCATCCGTGAAGAGAATGAAAGGTTTACCCCAATTTGGTTTGGCTAAAATAGGAGTCGTTACCAACGCCTTCTTAAGAAGTTCGAACGCCACAGCTGCCTCTCCATCCTTGAGGATTAAATCGTAATCAGTCCCCTTTTTCATGTAAACCGTCAAGGCATAAGCTTTGTTGGAGAAGGAAAAGATGAACTGTCGATAGTATCCCACCATTCCAAGGAACTGTCTCAACTTGGTCAACGTCACCGGAAAAGGTAAGTCGAGGATGCGTTTCACCTTTTCTGGATCCACCGCTATACCATCCTTGGAGATGATGTGCCCTAACAACAAACCTTCCTCACATCCAAAAATGCATTTTTCTGGATTGAGGGAGGCCTTGGCTTTCTCCAACCGTTGTAGAATTTTGATCAAATGATCAAAATGATCCTCCTTCTTCCCGTATACACAAAAATCATCTATGAAATCTCGCACAAATTTCCCAATAAAAGGTTCAAACACCTTGTTCATGAACCTCTGAAAAGTTGCTGGTGTTGAGAAACCGACTCTTCAGGAATCACTCCAAGAAGAGGAGAGCACACCAAAGGGACAAGAGAGAGTGTACATGAATGAGATGAGGAAGGCTTTGCCTTCCCCTGTATATATAGGATGAGTACAGGGAAACCCTAATTTTGGATTAGCCCTAATCTTGGATAAACCCTAAACAGATCTGTACCATCGGTACATAAGAACCCTAGATCAACGGCTTGTAGTCATCAGGCACTAATCGACCTATATCAACTAGATGAGCTTGGGATATTAACACTCCCCTTCAAGCTCAACTGTACATCCTGAACTCCTAGACAATGTCGAAATGTAGCAAATGACTCTCTAGGTAAAGCTTTGGTGAAGATATCTGCAACCTGATCTCCTGTATGTATATATCTAAGATCTACTACACCTGAAAGGACCTTCTCCCTAACAAAGTGATAGTGCACCTCAATGTGCTTTGTCCTAGCATGAAAAAAATGGATTGTTTGCTAACATCATGTTTGCTAATGTTATCGGCTAGGATAACTATAGGACTAGGATAATCTACTCCAATATCAGAAAGCAAGTAACGAAGCCAAATTGCTTCACAAGTGGCATTCATAGCACCACGATACTCTGCCTCTATGGAAGACAAGGCCACGGTCGGTTGCTTCTTAGAAGCCCGACTCACGGCCGTACTCCCAAGTCCAAACGCATATCCAGGCGATGGATCTCCCCGCCGGAAATGTCTCCTGCCCAATCAGCATCGGTGTAGCCATGCAAGTTCAACTCACCTCCAAATCTGTATCGAAGTCCAAAATGAAGTGTGGACTTCACATAGTGGAGAATCCGCTTAACCGCCATCATATGCGGTACCGTGGAGACATCAGAACCGACCGACTAGACCAACAACATAGCTCAAATCCGGTCTAGTGATAGTCAGATAAATCAAACTCCCAACCATCGGGGATCTGCAAGTAACTCTCCATCGTCTAACTCTAGCTTTAGACCTTGTTGTAGAGGAGTGTCTATTGGTTTACAATCAGACATCTTGAACTCCTTAAGCTTATCTAAAGCATATTGGCATTGTATAAGTTACATATCCTTTCCCTATGTGATAAACTCCACACCAAGAAAGAATTTAAGATACCCTAAGTCTTGTATCTCAAATTCAGAACATAAGATACTCTTGATGCGGGAAATCATCTCCTCATGGTTCCCAGTGATAATAAGATCATCTACATAGATGGAAATCATCACTACATGAACTCCTGATCTCATACAGTATAGCGATGAGTCGGAATGACATACTACAAATCCAAGAGACATGAGAAAGGAATTGATCTTCTCATACCATGCTCTCGGAGCCTGTTTCAAACCATAGAGGGATTTCCTTAACTTACAAACGCGGGAAAGAAACTTCGGATCTTCGTAACCAGGTGGTTGTTGCATGTAGACTTCCTCGCCGAGATCTCCATTGAGAAAGGCGTTCTTGAAGTCCATTTGATGCAGTCGCCATCCCTTGTTGACAGCAATAGCAACCACCGTACGAATTGTTGCCATCTTGGCAATTGGACTAAACATCTCTTCGTAGTCCACTCCATGCTGTTGTGCGTAGCCCTTGGCTACCAATCTTGCCTTGTATCGAGATCGATCCATCAGTTGCGCTTGACCTTGAAGACCCATCGGCAACCAATCGCTTTCTTACCCTGAGGTAAATCTACCAACTCCCAAGTTTGTTGGTGACGAAGTGCAGCAAGTTTTGTCTCCATGGCATCAAGCCACTCACCATTTTGCATCGCCTCCTCAAGCGTACGCGGTTCGGCTCGGCAAGAGCGTGAGTCATATATGCATGGTGAACAGCAAGGAAACTCGCATGCATAAATCTCTGAACAGGATGCCGAACTCTCTCAGATTTTTGTAGGGCAGTATCATATGTACTGTTTGTTGCCCCTTGCTCCGGATCTGAGGTTCCCAAAAATTACGGGATGCTTCATCCAACGGATGAATATCATGTCTGGTGAGGACATCATATGTTGCAAAATAAGATGATCCTCAAGTCTAGGAGTTGGTCTGGATAGTGCTCGGTGAACTTCATCCGTAGCAGCTCTAGGTACAGTAGACTCAGCTCTAGACTGTATGACTCCAGAAACTCCACTCTGTAAAAAGTACGGTTGATGGACTCCTTAGTGCGGTTTCGGGAAGAGTGGGTATGACCGGAACAATCATAGGTGCATACCAAGATTGCAACTCTTCAAATACAACATCTCTACTGATATAGAGTTGCCTAGAGGAAGGATTATAGCATCTATATCCTTTCGTATCTAGTTCATATCCAAGGAAAATACACTTCTCAGCTTTCGGATCTAGCTTCTTGCGCTTCTCATCCGGAATGTGTACATAGCATATACATCCGAAAACTTTCAAGAAGGAGTAGTCAGGCTTGTGGCCCGTAAGTACCTCCATCGGGGTCTTGTTGTGAAGTTGCGATCCGGAGTTCGATTCATCAAGTACAATTACGCAACGGAAGAGCTTACGCCCGCAACGGTCTAGGCAAGTTCTTCTCGTTCAACATAGCGCGAGCAGCTTTTGCTATGTGACGATTCTTCCTCTCCAGATTCTTTCACTCCGAGGACGGAGTGAAATCTTGGTCCGGGGTTAAATGTAAGACCCATGGTACATATAGGATGAAATATGAGTATATCTAAATTGTGACTAAGTCTATCTTAGTCATGACTATGTTTAGCTAGTTATGGTTAAGTTGGAAAAAAATATAGAGTAGCTCTTGGTATGGTAGATGAGAACAAACTATTTTGTTTTTTAGTAGGAATCAAGGAACAGATTCCATCACATGGGTATCTTGACTTGATGATTTCTCTCGCTACACCTGGGTTTACTTCCTTAAGAGAAAGAGCTCTTCAGATGTGTTGTCAGCTTTCCAGACTTTCCACACCTTGGTGGAGAAACAGTCTGGACAATCTATCCTTTGTCTACGTTCCGATGGAGGAGTCGAGTTTCTGATCATCGATGAAACGACTTCAACTTATCATGATTCACCCGATCAAAATGTCGTCCTTTCAACTCCTTCAAATCGTAAGTAAAGTTTCCCCACACTTTGTGTAGGAGTGTAGTTCTTAGAATAAGTAGGATTTTTTTTGGGTTTTGTGAATAAAGAGTTATATTCGGATTCTTATGAAGGTATTCGTCCGAATATATGTTTGTTAGACAGGAATACCATTAGGGAGTTCATAGGAGTGAATTGCGAGGGAATTTAAGCGCGCGTTTGGGCGGCGGATTGAAGAATTGTCGAGAGAAAGTCGATGCCAAGAACTTGCCGAGCGGCCGGAGCAGGAGAAGCTAGTTGCAATGTCGGAGCATCGAACCGGAGGAGTTCCATCAGGAAGAAGTGCGACGATGGGGAGAATTCGACCGCTTATTCTGATGACGGATTGGACTCCATCGAAGTTGCTGAGGTTGAAGAACCTCAGGGGAGCGTTTCTGTCATGGCGATGGGACTACGTGTGCCCAGAGCTGTGCGATGAAGTCTGGAGAGGGAAAGCGCTAATGGCAATTGGAAGCCGAGCTCAGTCTGAGAAGTGGGATGAGAAGTTATGGGCGAAGGCTCTGGGGCGCAATCACGAAAAGGACAAAGGCGGCGTCGATTGGGAGGGATCGGCGATGCACACGGCATTTATCTTTGACGAGCGGAAGTGGTTCAACCCTAGGGAGAGAAAGGGGACGAATGGCTACAAGCTCGATTTGATCAAAGATGTCTTCAAAAGGAAGGTGGCTCTCACCTTGAATCAGCTTTTCTCACCACAGAGAACGACATATGTGAGCATGCACAAGGTGAGGATTGTGGAAGGGTTCATTGGTGGGACTATCTGGGTGAACTGGGAAGAGATCTTGGAGGAATGTACATGCAATGGCGACGAAGCTAAGAGAAGACGATAAGAGTGTAGTCTATCTCTCGCCTTTCTTAGTACATCTATACGCAAAGCTGGAGTGGCTGACGCCTAAGGAGAGACAGTTGTATCGGTTGGAGAGTGGACTGTCGGATTTGGATGGAGACCTCGACAGTGCTAGTAGTGGGTCGACAAGGAGTTTAGGGACGAGTGCTCCTCCTGAGCCGAGGAGAACGGGAGAAGTCAAGCTGGTTGTGCATAGCAACCTGATTCGGACTCAGACCTTGAAGTAATCGGAACTTTGAGGAAGAGAAAGAGAGTAGTGGAGGACAGTCCGCCACCCATTCTAGCAGTTTGACGAGATGTGGGGAAGAAGAAGGTAGAAGAAGTAGGACTGGCGAAGACTTCTCGGCCAAAGATGATGGCGGTGAAGCCAAGGCCGAAAGCCTCGAAGGAGATTGCAGAACCCATGGCCTCAGTACTACAGCTGTCGCAGAAGTTGGAAGCTGTAGTGGTTCCGGTATTGCTTGAGTTAAACAAGATGGGGCCGATGTATATGTCAGGGTGGGATCCTCAAGCAGATGGGTATATGGAGTTGATTCAGATGATGAACCCTCTGGCGTTGGAGAAGGAAGATCAATCCATCACAATGAGGGAGCTGACGGAGAATATGGACAAGCTGTCCAAGGAGAAGACTGAGATGGAGAAGCAGGTTCATGATGCGAAGAAGGCCTACGAAGAGATCTATCGTATTTGGGGTACGGAGATCCATTTTGTGGAGAAGGAGAACGCTCAACTTCGGGAGACGGTGCAAGATCTGAAGCGAAGATTGATTCAGGTGGATGTGGAGGCATCTGCGAAGTTGGAGAACCTCGTTAATAGATGTGTGCAGCATGTGTTCACACGGTGTGATCGTGTTGAGACGTAGCGATTAGAGCAGTTGATGGTAGCGATGGAGAATCCCGGTGACTCGAAGGATCAGAGAAAGAAAATGTACAAGGCGTTGGGTCGAGATTTCAGGGAAGCCATGGCTCTTCATCGACAGGAGATCACGGCATATATACAAGAAATGCAGTTAGGAATCGACGCATTCACGCAAGCAGCGGAGGTGCGATCGAGCGGCTTAGATCAGAGTAGAAGATTTAGGAGAGAGCGATCTATGTAGAGGCAATTAATAGTAGCAGTTAGAACATTCATTATAAATAGTCATAGGAAATAAAGTGATGGATCTTTTCATCTTTGCAAGTGTCTAATCTGTTGGATTGCAAATTGTAGTCAGGTTAGAACGAGCACTCGAGGAGCTGATGTCTACAGTCGACGCTGTGACGATCAGAGCGTGTATCCGTGAAGTTACCGGATATTCGTCCACGAAATTTGCCCGTCTCAGTAGCATCAGAAGTACTCTAGAGGGTGTTTTCACCGAGACGTAAACTTGTAATGAGAAGAGATCCCCATCCTGAAGTAAAGCAAACTGCCGAAATCTATTTGATGTATCTGTCAAATTGGTGATGAGATGGGAATGTGAAGGACTTGAGCTTGAATCAGTTGCCTTCGTTGTGAATGCTCTTCAGACTTCGCAGTCCAGAGTTAGAAAGATGTCTAAATGCTTGTTTTTCTTATTTGCTAGTGTGGTTTGATCCCTCATTCCCTTGGGAACAAATCAATCTATACGAATTCAGACTTAATAGTGCATACATGTGCTATTACATAAAAGTCTAACTTTTTCTTGGTGCCGCTGCCGGGGAATGAATTGATCCGATAGCTAGTCAAGAAGGGAAACCCCCCGGTCACAATTGTGACCACAATTTTGTTTTTCTATAGCCCACCTTTCCGCTGCTCTTGAAAGTACTCAGTCCCTCTTTGGAAGGAAGGGAGGGTTGAGCTATTTTGGGGATATGTCCAGCGCCTTATGATCAGATCTTCAATCATGCTTGACTGAAAGGCGTACTAATGCTGATCGGTCCGAGAAGGAGTCTCCACCGGTGCATGTCATATCGAGGGACCAAGAAGAGAACACCCCCGAACTCACTGCGAGAGGACGGCGTGCTGCTGCATGTCAAGAATTAAGACAGAAGGAACGTGAGCAAGGGTGGATCCGACCCTTGGATCGCTGAAGGAAGAATACTCCCATAGATCCTGATGTGGTGACAAACGTGGTGGGTCACATTCCACTTGCATCCATAAAAGCCAAATTTATAAAAGAGGATGATTCATGTATGTGACGGTTAGAGTAGTTAGGATTAGAAATAGTATAAAAGTTGTGTTAACGTAGATCTATGGGTCCCATTCTTAGATTGTTCTTGGAAAAACACGTTTTTGTACTCATGGTAGAATATATACTCTCAAGCTAATAAAGTGCATCGTTGATGACATGATTTTACAACGGATTTTTGTGAAAATATCCATGAATTCGGCCACTTGAGTCACAATTTGATACACCTTATGACTTTAAAGGAACTGCTCATCAATGAAACCAACCTCAAAGAATGGAGACCCCCTCTTCCAATAAAAGATGATAATATTGTGAAATTGAGTTGTGCAACTTAGTATTTTGATTGTTGGGATTGAATGTGAATTATACATGCAGAATTATCTTTATTTTTAACTAAGAGTACAAGTATTTGTAGTGCTCTTTAGATGTCCAAGTCCAGAGAAAAAAGGAAGACTAAACTTGATAAACAGCTTCCAACTTGATTCGTTTAGTACCTTGTTCCCTTGGAAATGAATCTTAAATACCCCAATGTACACTTTTGTGATGTAACATGTACATTACAACTCATCATAAATTTTCAACCTCGTCATAGAAGAAATTTATAGCACTTTTACTAAAAAAAAATCTAAGTGCATCACCTCCACATCACACAATACCAACTATGTATACAAACAAGCATCAACCACAAAGAGGATCCAACATGTGCATATAAACGAAATTCTCTAGCTTTTGGTAGCTATCTCCTAGATCAATCATTAAGAACTACATGAATAATCAACATGGACATTCAATATTGTTGAGATCATCTTATCATTGACATTCATCTTATTGCTAAAGGTTCAAATGAAACATACATATAGCCATAGAACCTAAAACAAATTCTATCTATATTTTCATCCTCAACCAAACCATAACATGACATGGCATATTAAGATGAAGTATCTACATGAGAATTAAGACTCTATGTATTAAAGTTGTATATATTTATATAGTTATAAATATAAATAAGATATATTCTTAATTTAAATTAAAGATCAGTTATTAAGTTAAAATGATATTGATTAACTGATAAAATCATGTTATGAGTTTGATTTGTGTTTATTTTTTAGGTCAAATAATCATTTTTAATATAAATAAAATAAAATAAAATCCTGATTCATGTTTGAATAATTTTATATAAATATTTCTTGTTAATCACTCAAGAAATATTAAATTATATTTATGAATGAAAATAAAATTTTATTTTTATTTATTCAGATAGATTGATAAAGAAAAATAGATTTAAAGATAAGAATCATTTAATATGCTTTATATATTTTTATACAAGAAATAAAATTATTATATTTTTCATTTTTTCTATATAAATTTTAAATTTTATCAATATGTGAAATATTTATTAAATTAGTAATTTATAAAATTATTTTACACATATACACAATGTATTAAAAAAATTCATCTTCATAATTTTGACAATGACATCATGAAACATAACTTTAAAAATTAGCATAGCAATATCACAAATAAGTTATAAATATAATCTATTTTTTACAAAGTAAAAATAAATATACAAATCGCATAGGTTTAAATATAATCAGATATAATGATTTTACTAAATAATAATCCATCCATATGGCATTTCTAAAAAAAATAGAAATAAAAATATTTTCAAGTTAATATTAAACTATTAATATTTTTCATTAATATGAGAAATATTTCAAAGTAAATATATCAAGGAGTAAATATTTGATTAATTAATCAAAATGATAAATTTTTTATGTAAAAGTTATTTCATTTGAATTGCATAGATCTTGCTTAAATTTATAAAAAAATTTGAATGTTAAAAAAAACTAAAATTTTAAAATTTTATTTTTAATTAATTTATGAAAAATCAAAATCATAATTTTAAAAAAATCAATCACAATTTTTAGATGAATAAATTAGCTCATTGGTCTAGCTTAATTGCACCAAAAATTTATCAGATCCCAATTAATTCTTTAAAAGAAAGAAATGATACTTCTAAATCTTTTTGAGTTGTTTATTTTATCAATTATTTATATTTAAATAGATAATTGATATATTAGAATAATATTTTACAACTTCCAATTTTTTAAAAAAATATAACAAAACGTTCAAATAAAAAAATAATTAAAATTTCTAAAATTTTGAAATAATTTATATCCTAATAGACGTTGGAAAATAAACTTTTATTGAATTAAAAAATCGATTTTTATACTTAAAAAAATTTGTAAAATTAAATTTTTTTGTAAAATTAGAGATAATATATATATATATATCCTCAAGACGTCATGGAAGATAACGTCTTGAGGATAATATAATTTTTCTTCTCTAAACCACTTATTTTAATATCAATAAAAATAAATCTATTTTTCATAAATTTTAATCAAAAAATAATATTATTTTTTTAAAGTTCAATTAAAGTATATGATGGTTTTAATTTTCTTAATTTAGGCTAAAAATGGAAAATATTTCATGTTGAATATTAGAAAAAAATTATTTCATTGTTTATTTTATGCATAGATTATAAAAATAATAAATAAAAATACAGATTGAAAAAATACAATTTTTTGATATTATTAATATAATTAGGTAGTTGCAATTGTGAAAACATGAATTCAAATTTACAAAAAATTAAAACTTATTGTTGAGTCAATTTTTTTTCTACCTTAACATTGAATTATTATTTTTTATAAATAATATTTAAATAAATTATAATACTTATTGACATATCATTTATAATTTTCATGAATTCATTCACAAGATACTATGAGATATTTTTATAATAATTGGAAAAAAGATATGAGCAATATTTGATTAATTTTTTTAAATGATATAGATAAATTATAGATTAAAATAAAAAAATCATTTTCATTAAAACATAATAGAATTATTTTAGGAGATGATTAGTTACAAAATAAAATAATATTTCATTTAAATACTATGCAATTATGAAAATTATGTAGAATTATGAAACAATTCTAATTACTTCTCACTATAAAGCATGGATAACTTTTCTCATCTACGATTTTATACATTACATTTTAGTTTGAAATTTAAATTTATTTAATATATGATCATGAAATTATATAAAAAATTAATTCAAAAATTTTATATCTAATTGGCTGGTAAAAAATATCTTTATAAATATAATTTTATTTAAATATCTAAAAAAGCAAAAGTTTCAATGTATAATTTTGACCTTTATATTTTTATACTTTAAATGCATTATTTTCTTAAAATGTGTTTCTTTCTTAAAATTTGTAATTGTTAATAATATTGAAATAGTATTGTTTCAAATTTTAATTTTATCTTTACTGGAAACTTCAAATGTTTTAAATAGTTTGAAGTATGTGCAAGTAAATAAGCACGAAAATATCAACTGTAACTGTAACATAAAAAAATTCCTGAAAAAAAATATTTTAAAATATTTTAAATAAATTATATTTTTGTTTTATATTTATTTCCTAATTAAATTGAAAAATATATTTATGCTGAATATATGCTTTATGTTAGATTTCAAAATCTAATGTATTTGTTTGAAAAATGACTATAAATTTAATTTTTATTCATTTTTCTATTTTTTCATGATTATCGATATTTATGTACAATTTATAAATAACTATACGGCTAAAATATCTTTTTTTCATAATGCATTCGTAAAAAATTTCCTTTCAAATTTATTTTGTGATGATGAAAAATGAATTAGCATTATCATTTTTCAATTTTTTAAAGCTTTGAAAATAGTTGGAAATTGTTCATTTCTATTATTTTCATATGAATGCACAATGAAGTAGATTGAGGGAGTTGTATTTTGGAATTTTTACAATTATTTTATTTTTATTTAATTATGGTTAGCCAAATAAAAAATCCACTTAGTTGTTATCTTATTTGAACATAACTGTATTGAGTCATTATTTTGATCTTTCATATGATGGTTTAGTTTAGTCCATCGAAAACTTGAGGTACAAACTAAATGACAATATCTGAACATATATTTGACTTAGGCAGCAATTAGCAAGGAAAAATTTGATCTGAAATTATCAACTGTAGTAACCGAAAACTGTTCTAAGGGTACCTTTTGTGGATGGAATTTTCTTGTACCAACAAGAAAAGTGTGATGAATGGGGAATAGAATGGATGGCAGAAAACTGAGAAAGACATATAACCTCCAATAAAAACCCGACGATTAAGGCTAGTCCCTCTTGCTATAAACATGATTTGCATGTGGACACCTCCGACCCACCTTTAGTTTATCTCTGGGACCTCTGGATCGCATCTTAGAATTTTATCACGTCTCTGTATTCACATTTTTTGGGTAAATATGCGCATAAATCAACGTTAACATCGAGCATAAGGTTCATGAACTGGTGTCGGATTTAACAACCTTTCCTTCTTCATTCAGCTTTTTTTTTTTTTGGGTTTGTTTAGGGGCAATCAGTACAAAGTATAATAACGAAAAGGATGGGACCCCATCAAGCATCTTCATTCAACTCATCTTAGCAAAATTAGCTTCGGGATAAAACGTTCATTCCGAGAAATATGAAAGCTCACAGAGATCTTTCTCTAAGACCGAACCCAATGCGATTGAGATCAACAGGATGAATGAGCGTACGATGAATGAACGAGGTTTAGAGAAAATCATGGGCTGCTGGCTTTACCCGTTCCTAACGAACGTGTGTGAATGATACACAGTGATGATGATTTGGTGGGGTACGTAGATTAGTCCAACTTGTCTGTAATGATAGCAGTTCAGAGACATAGATCAGAAGGATCCTCGCCTCGCGTCTACTTTACTTGGCTCCACTGCCGCTTTCCAGAAAAGTCAGGACATTTCAGGGGCAGACGGATTGGATTTGGTGTTCGCGAGGATGGAAAGTGACCAAAAGGGAGGCTAGCAAGTCTACGATAACGCACGGACCTCACAATGGACTCACGTGAACGATGCCTGCCTGTCCGGTTTCATTGTTTCGGAAGGACCATTATGCAAAAGCCAAGTACAACTTGAGCATTTCTGTGTCTTTTCCTCTCCTCTTTGAGATGACAGTCAAGAAATGAAATGACGACCGAGTACAGACCCAGCGTACGTGCCCGTTCGTTCGCTGAGTTTGTTCATGCGGAAATTGGAGATGTCAGTGCACGATTAGGCACCCCAGCCTACTTGCATGGTCTCCTTACTTCTAGTAGGATAGTGTTTTATTTCTGTATTTAGGTCGGATCTCGCTCGGTTTGAGTGTCGGTGCTTATCACTAACTAACTTAACGTACTGTAATTTTGTACATTTCAGTATCATATCATTCTAATCCAAGTGGCAAATGTCCTCCAAGGCCCGCCTGAGATTACGATACGGTAAACGCTCCCCCCTGCTCAAACATGTCGAGTCCAATAGCTGCCAAATGCAAATGCGCACCAATGAAGACCCAGGGTAGAAGGAAAAGAAATGCAGGTGGCTGTAAGAGAATAACTGAATGATAGGAATCCATCTACTCCACGTTGTTTAGCAGGATGCGTATGGTTCGTCGGATGGTAGATCTCGAGGACGGAATTGGGGCTGATTTCCAGTGTGCAGATGGGAAAGGAGGTGAGCATAGCTTGTTAGAGCTCACGTGTCGTGTGTTTGCCCTCACGCAAATGTTTTACGGAGGGCAAGGATCTGTCCCCTGCAGCTACTCTGGGTGGCAAGCGGAGATAGGACGCTGTTTATCTACAAGCCAAATAAAGAGGAATTTCTCGGTCTGAACCAAGTTGAAATTCACAGAGAAATGTCATGTGGGTATGTAGCCAACCGGGTGACATTAATAATATAATTATAGACCCCGTCTGTCCATGGGGAGATTCTGGAGGTGAGCAATGAAAACCGAAAGGAGGAGAGGGGGCAGAGACCGAGGAACCCGCAACTTGTCTGGATATGTCATGTATCCTTCTGGGGAAGGGAAAGTTGTGGGGTCCTTCGATTCGTGTGCACTTCGTGCTCTCCATAAGTCACTGTTCCGCTTCATGGGTTAATAATTTATTGCATTTGCCCCTGGGCATATCCCTTCACAGGCTTATTTCATTCGGAGATGATTTCTTTATTCTGGTTTTCCTGGGGCAGTGCGCCAGCTCAACTTTTCATATTCAATCCCAAGCGAACCATTAAATTTTGCTTGTTCAGGGTCGTGCTGCCGCACTACTTTCTGATTTGATCTCTGATAAATCTAACTTTAGTTTATTTCTAGTCGTGCTGAGGCTCACCTTTTCACTGCGGTCGGATAGTGGAGATCAGAAATTCTAGTTTCTTCTGAGCCAGTTTTAAGCTCACTTTCCAAGGAAGCTCGGGAAATAAAAATATAATTTGTAGAGCGATAAGACTGCTTTTCATCCTCCTGTGCCCTGCTGTCCCATTGACACACCTCCACTCTGCTGTTACTCGAAGACTTCTCAGCTCTGAAGATCCAAGCCCGCCTTCTCCTCCAGCTAATGGCCTATTTTATTTCCGCGGTGCAACAGAAAGGGCAACGGAGCTTTTCATCTGGATGCACAAACTGTTTGTACCGCTCTTGATCTGGAATTCCGAGTTGGGCATGCGTCAGGACCCTCGGTCTCGCATATCTTATACGGGCCTGCATTATTCAACCATTGTTCCGCGTCATCGAAGGGGAAGACTGTTGATCTCGTCGAGGCTTCTTCACGTGATTTCGAAGAGTTCCTGCAATTAGATTGGCTTGTCTCGAAAAACCACATGGGCGAGGTCGTTGAACCCGATGGTACTGGTCATTTAGCGTCTGCGATTCAGAAAAGCTGCGTTCCCACGAGCTCCTTGCACCTTGAAGCGTTCTGGCGGACCGCTTCAAGGGAGGGTGCTTTATAAAGTGTGTAGCTCCCTCCCTCGAAATCGTCAGTTGGAGCTATCAGTTAATGCACTCTACAGAGGCTGGTTCCATTTAAGGAGTCGACTCAACTGCCGACCGGCACGTATTGAAGAAGGAGCAGAAGCAGCCTTGAATCCGATACTAAACTCCCGAGTTACAACATGAGAGTTTTCCGGCCGTGTCAGTCCATCCATGTCCTGAGCTCGAACTTGGACGCATGCCGGGTTGCTTCTGAGGTCTATTTTCTTTTCTAACCGCGAAGATCAGGGAGCGGAAGCCCAGAGCAGGTGAGGTAGCGGACAGATGCCTGATCATTGTAGTGAGGAATAAATACGATAAATACTGTACATGTGTGCCAAAATCACGATGGATTCATCTGTCCACACATGGGGGTAAATCTCGTCTGCTACCAGTGCTGTGTAGCTCTCCCGGACAAAACCCTAGCAACATATCGAGTAGCTGGCCAGGGCTCGAGGACGCTTCCAAACCAATGTGCGTGTCCCACCCCAGTAGACATGGATAAAGACATTAGAAACAAGAAACTCCTCGCGCCGGGACTAGAGTGCCTTCTCCCGCCGAACACTTCGCGGTTGGAAAGTAGCGTGCGTGCCTCAGAAGATTCCCGGCCCATATGCATCATAATCCTCGCCTGGCCTCGACATTCCTTTTTGACCTCAATGAATCTAACTGTAGCGCTCGCGTGAGTCAAAAGATTCTCGACAGAGCTGATGCAGATAAGGAGCCAACGGTGTCAAGACATTTCACATTTGATCTCGACTTGGCAACCCTCGGTAAGAAACTCCGCACCTCGTCGTGCTGCCTCTTCCCGCGATGAAACTTCCCCAAAACAGCTGCGGATTTGACCGCCTTCCTGGTGAGCGAAAATCAGACAACCGCAACTCTGGGGGCGAGTTTCTTCGCTTCCACGCCCGAACGCCCAGAATGCCCCGAGAGAGTAGAGGGACTTAGTGATTTCGGTACCATCGCCAGACTTCGCCAGTCGCTTGTCTAGGTAGGGGCAGCCTTCCTCCTCGAGGCTGCTTGTGAATTATCTCTACACTACGTCACTGCTGCTAATGTTGTGGCCGGGCCCTTTTGGGACACTATTTGGCCCTCCACCTCCCTCCTGAATCTTGTCGTTTAGGCCCACATTGTATTTGCATTCATTACAGAAACCCCTGACTCACTTCATAATTAGTTCAGTATAGGGAGCTCAAGAGATTCTCGCCCTCTGCCAGCGGACGTACATGGGTTGTCGAGCCGCCCATACCCACAACTGTGTTCCGACCCTGTGGATGGATCATCACTGAGAAGTAGCTCCCTCTCTCTCCCTCTCTGTCTTGTCCTGACAGGGCTCGATCGCAAAAGTGAGATGTCTGTGACTATGAGGATTGAGCCACACAAAAGAACGGGAGAGAGTGCGAGCGGGAGCGGGAGAGACGAGAACCGGGGGAGGCTGCTCGGCAAGCGCATTGCAGCGATCAAGTTGTCTGCCGTTCGTCCGAGGATTTGATATCCCCGGTCAACCTCTGAGCGATTCGAAGGGCCAGATGAATCGAGTGCGCTGCGTGCACTGGCAACGCTCAACGGGACCTGCGCGCTCCGTACTCACAACTCAGCAGCCACAATAACATCTGGACGAGTCTCCCGGGCTCCATCCATCCACCCACAATCGTCCATTACATCCATCGGGTCCATCCACCTCCTCAATGCATGGATGTCTGCTGATCCTAATCGTTCGAGCCCTTCCAGGATGGAAGGAATCTTTCGCATTCAGAGCACTCACTACTACAGCTCATCTGCAACCAGGCATAGTAACCTACAGGACCTCGGGCTGCCTCCTCACCTCCATAGCTCTACAAACTATGTACAACTATTATTATACTCATGTGAAGTGTACATAGTGGTCTACCGAGTGTAGCAGTCACTCGGAATAACTACAGTTCCAACGGGGGCAATGATTACCATGAATAGCCCAACTGCACGACGTAACACCGGATTTCAAACACGGCAGAATAAATCAGAAATTGTAAAATGAAGGAACCTTAAGCACGGCTTCAAAAACATGAACGTGGTAAGTGGACCGGACGAAGTGAACTGCGTCTGCCGAGATGGGGGCAGGCGGAAAGGTCGGGGAACAAGAGTACACACGGTAGGTCATGAATGAACGTCTGGATGAAATACCGGTTTTGCGTGACCTCTGCGCGTTATGACCGTTTCTGCAGCACGTATGGCACTGCAGGAAACAACGCGGTTCTCATTGGCGCAGGATGCGCTACCACGAGGACGTGAGATCATCTCTCACACAGGACCTGTCCCGATTCCCGATCAACGCAGTAGGAAGCCTGGGCACGCACCATGTTTATGGTAGACATGGCGCCTGCGAGAAAGTTAGCGACGGACCCAATGAGACGGAGGCTGGCATGTGGGCAAGGAGACGAAATTTGCCAATCATCAGCAGGTGTTGGTTTTCGTAATTCTGCGCAGACCCGTAGGCGTTACACCTAAAACTGAATCCCATTAGTGGCCTCGTCTGCCCGACTGTCTATTTGGGCTGGCCTTCAGTCTATGGAGGAAAGATTCGAGAATATTAGTGTCAGTCTTCGTTGTCCGCTTCCATACCGGCTGGCCGATAGTGCGCAGGAGGGAAGGCCTGCGCGAGGGGCCGAGGACGAGCGAGCGAGCGAGCCAGACAGAAGAGACTTGACTTGTTACGCTTCCCCTGTTAATCTCAATGATTCATCCTACGCTTTTCGACATTCATCCACAAGCCAACCCGAGCCGGGCCTGTCCCCCGTCGGGCGAAACTGGGTGGGTTGCGCAATCGCTGTCCTGATGGGACTGGGGATGGAGCCGCAGCTCCTCGTATTTAATGACACTCCATCATCAGCTGCTGCGGGGAAGGCGCTGTGCGATGCCGCCGTGCCTGAGGACGACTTAGAGCAAATCGGAGCCAAATTCTTCCTGTTTGACGATCCTCAGCCACGGCTGGTTCAGCCCGAGATCGCAATTTGAGGAGGAAGGAAGGAAGGAAGGGCAGTCACGTGAGGAGGTGCGAGTGATTCCATCATCAATTTGGGCAGAATGGCTATAGGGGAATTGTGCCTCAGCAATGGGGCCGTGCGTAAGAGATCTGCGAACCAAGACATGTTTATGGGGAAGGGAGACAGGAAAGACAGTTACGTCCGCAGCAACTCCCAAATGCAGATGATTTCGAACTCTCTGTTCCCCATTTTCCTCGAGGCGGTGGATGGAATGAGGCTCCCGAATCCTCAGCTGGGACCCATGACCGTCGCGGAATTCGGCTCCTCATCCGGTCAGAGTAGCATAGACAATGTCGGAGCTGTTCTCCAACGCCTCAAGGGAAGATACGACCTGGAGATCGGCCCGGAGCCTGAATACCAAGTATTCTTCCAGGACTTGCCTTCCACCGACTTCAACTCGAGAATCAAGCTCCTGAACGAGGCCATATTGTCCAACGAAGACACGGAGGCCGTCGACTTCTTCGCAGCTGCAGTCCCTGGGCCGTTATACGGCAGGTTGTTCCCCCAGTCTACGTTGAACTTTGCATTCACCACCTTCGCTATAAACTGTCTCTCGAGGGTACGAACATCCCTCCTTCCCACGAAATCGAGGAGTGCCTGTCAGTTAACGATGTTAATTTCGAAGAATGAGTTCGAAAAAAGAACTTTTTTTCTCGCACAACATCAGATTGTTCTTACATCCGGTATTCTTACCTCTTAAAATCTGATTTCTGCTGGTGGTAGCTGAGGGCCTTCGAATAGATCACGTAAAGAGATGTTTAGACCTGTTTAGGGACACAGCTGTGCATATGTCGATGCATGCATGGCACTAACCTCTCTTGCCAAACAGATTCCCGAGTCCGTATCGGACAGAAGTTCTCCTGCTTATAATGGAGGGCAAACTGGCCTTTACCGGTCCAGCGTCGCCACCATGGAGGCGTACTCGGCTCAGGCCAAGGAGGACTTGTTGAATTTTCTCGCTGCCAGGGCGGAGGAGATGTCTGATGATGGAGTTCTATGTTTAAATTTCCGCTGCCGAGATTCAGGAATTTCGTCTCCCTACTCCACGGCTCACGAGGTGATCGGAGACTGTATATGGGACGACTTCGTGGATAAGGTATCCCCGCTACCGAACTGTGGCTTGAAGCAAAGTAGCTGATTCTAATTTGTGACAGCCTAGGCTAATGTGAAATGGTTGAGCGGTCACTCGGAACTATGTTGGTGGAGAGTTGACGAAATCTGGTTTGACCATTTCAGGGGATAATATCTGCGAGCATGAGAGATGCTTTCAACCCGTTGCACTACTGGCGCACGGTGCAAGAGGTGAAGGAGGTGTTGAGCAACTTCAGCTCGGAGTTCCAAGTTGAGAAGCAGATGCAGCACCAAGTGCACATCCCTGTAGGAGGACACGACGTGACGCCCTCGGATGAAGCCGGGGCGCTCTCCAAAGGTATGCCGCCAGTGGGTCGTGGAGTTTCCAGCGCTTTGATAAGAGCTCACTTTGGCAGGGAAGTGACGAGCCTCTACTTGGAAAGATACGAGCAAGTAGTGATGGATCGAATCGGCAACCACACCCTCTCGTATTACCAACCGATCACCTGGCTCGTTGTAGTTTTGGTCCGGAAAGCTAGAGAGTACGACTTCTGATTTCGTCAACTGGACAAGCTACAAAATTCCAGGATCCAAGAGGAGGGTGCTAATTCCATTTGAACTACAATACTTATTGCACTTGGAGTTTTCCATGCCAATGGGTTCCAACTAGAAGAAGCTTGGGTCACATTCTCCCTGACGGCCTCAGGGAGATTGTGAAAGCAACGTAGCGTAGCAAGGCAGACCAGGCCAAAGTTCTGAAATACTTCGAACGCGGTATGGTCCAAAGTCATCGAGACCTCTCGTGCCCCCTGCACGGCACTCGGAATCCACGTACAGTTCCACGACCGAATGACGGATGCAAAAGAAGCCGTCAATCTTGAAACTACAAGACATGTAAATTGAAACACATGTACAGAGAGAATCCCTAAATTGTTATGGGGATTCTTAAGTCTAAAATATCATAAAGGACATCAGCCTTGGAACTGTCTATGGGGAAGCATTCCAAACGATTTACGTGACCTTCGGAGCTCGTCAAGTTTTTGTCCCTATTAGCTTTTCGTACGTCTCAAGTGTCTCTGATGTGTTGGTGACTAGTTGTTAATATTTTGATGTCCGTCTCTTAATCATCATACCGTACTTCCGGACGCGAACGAGCAGATTCTTTTATCATCAATGTGTACTTGATGTTGTCTGTGTGTCAAGTCTTTGTCGTTCTGACAACAATATGGAAACAGGCGACGACGTATGGTGAAATTCTCGTAAACGAGCGCAGTCTCAGAACCACATTCTAGCGTGTCGCACAAGAATGGCTGGGACTAAAACATCGTTTACTTTTTTCCGTGGCTTTTGTTGCGAATCTGTGACATCCACAAGCGGTAGGAAAGAGACGCATGTATACAGGAGCAGTCTGATAGTCGGAGCCTCGGAAGCGAAGATGATAGGCCTGAAGAGTCTAAACATTAGTCGATAAAAACTTTTAGTCAAAAAGCAAATCTTCAAACCGGCAAAGATGGTTCATGTATTAGTGCAGTCCGTTCCCTGCAACAGAAATTGGATAGGCACTGCAACATCTAAACAGACAAGATTAACAGCCGTTATTAGGATAGGCCCTGCAACATCTGAACAGACAAGATTAACAGCCGTTATTATGTTTTTGAGCAGACCGTCCTGGTACACTTTTAATGACGGTACACTTATCAACTCGCATCCATTGTGGATGATAGTAAGGTCCTTACGTGCGGACAAATATGGAGAAAACGAAGTACAGTAGCACCTTGAAGTTTGTTCGTATCTGAAAGCAACTGTGACGCCACCCACAATCCTAAAACAATCCTAGAGCAAACTATGGACAATCTGAATGCAACTATTATTGAAATAGTTTAAAATATTCCACCCGGTAGCTTTATATTACTATTACCCAGAGTCTTAAATAGTAGTGATAACGTATATTCACCTTCATTCACAGTGCAGCCTTTTAGTCAAGTAAACTTACCGAAAATTTTGTTACAAATTCTGTTTCTGGAGGTTGTGAGATGTCCACTTTGCGGGAACATGTAAAAGAGATCATATCTACCTAAGTAAGGAATTAATCTCGCTATGACTATATCTATTTTAGTTTTACAAAAGTCTTAGTTCTCATGAGCATTTAATTACATGAAATGAAAAAGAAAATTATTAATTGAAAAAATCAAATAAAATGAGAAATTGTATGATTTTGTATAACAAGAAATTGGTTTTAAAATATCATAAAGCAAATTTATTAGCACATGTTTGATGAACTTAAATTATTTCACAATATTCATTTTTTAAAGCAATGCAATTCAATAGTGTCTTAATTTATATGGTATGAGTTCAATTTTCAAAAAATTAAAATCAGTCCAAATTAAATAATGATAAATGTGTTTTCTTTATATCATTCATTTCAGTGAAAGTATTTTTTTAATAAACACATGTTTAAAAATAAAACCTCAAACAGCAGTTAATACAACATGGATTAATAGAAACAAAATGAGCAGATGTGCTAATTTTGAAATATTAATTTTTCAAAAGTTCAAGAAATCTAGATTTTTTGCAAAGCACTTATTTATTTTGTATAATTTTTCAGACATAGTAATATTTTGATATTTTTGAATATTTTTCATAGTGGAGACATAAGTTCTTATAGACATTCTATCCCATGCACTTTGCTTGGAAGCAATTGCATCCATAGAAACATCACACACCACGGGCTTCCATGAGATGTGCTTAATGTCAGCTGAATATGCTATGAAGTAAACTAGAAATGATAAAATAAATGAAAAATTAAGTTAATCTTTTAAAATTTTAAATAAAATTACCAAAAATATATAAGAAAATATTGAAATTTTTGATGTTATTAAAATTTTAAAATTTTTCAATTTAAAATATTTTTAAAATAAATATTTAAAATAAATTATATTTAAAATTATATTATTTATATTTAATTAAAATTATTATTCTTTTAGTTTAAAAATATATTAAATTATGTTTTTTTAAATATTATATCTAATCATATAAAAATACATATATCAATTTCGTAAGACCTCCTCAATTTAGCCTTTATTTTATTTGAAATTTGTCCATTGTGTAATTTTCACACCATATTATCTTGAGAGTTTGTGGTCACAAGTTTTTCTAAGACTCAAAAAATATTCAATTTGTTCATACAATCTTCTAAACAATAAAAAAACATATAAATTTATTTGAGATGCTTGATTTTCATCCAAAAATTTTTTATATGATAATGTGATTAATAATTAAAAATAATTTTGAAAAATATATAATAGATTCTATGATGTTAAGAAATTAAAAAAACAAGGGATATAAATGGATAAATCATTCAATTTGTAGACATAGAAGATAACTTTTATTTTGAGTGATTATGATAGATGGATTGTGCTAACATATGCATGATTAGATTGTGTTTTGCAACTATAATTCTAGAATACTCTAACAACACAAACAGATATAATCATGAGATATATGACATTTCTAGCTTCCATACGAATGCATCCACATTCACATATAATTTCTTCAAATCTTCAGCAATCTCCCTCTAATAGACGCACATCGCTTCTTGACATTCATTACCCATGGCTTTGTACATCTCATTCCTTTTATCTTTTGAGTCACCAAGAGTTTTCATAGTCTTTGTCGGTCGCTCCAATTGTAGAGACTCCGTTTTGTCACATCGAGCGAAAAGGTAATGAGTACACTTCTTCGCTAGAGCTTCCAACCAAACAAGCCTTTTCACATCTATCTCATGTAGCTTTTGCTTCAATAACCACACTTGACTTTGAAGTTGCACATTCTCCAATTTTGTGAATCTTACCTCCGTTCTCCTGATTTTGTAGATTTCTAAATATGATGTCTTCGCAGCCTTTGCTTCCTTATCTGCTTCTCCAAACATTTCACATTCTAAGTCATTTACTATATAGTTTGGACCTAATGCTTTCATCATATTATCATTCGCTTCATAATCTAAATCAATTTCATGTAGCCATCTTCTTGAGGATCCCACCTCGAATGTAGTTAGGAGCCATTTCGTTCAACTCCATAAGCATTGGAATGACTACATTTTTTAACTTTTGTGCTAGTTGTAAAACCAAGAAAAGTGACTCATCACCATCAACCTTTGAAGCTTTGATCTTACGATGTGATGATTTAAGTAAGGGACTCCTTGGTTTGGCTATTTCCTTCAACTTTTGTTTCTTTGGTATAGTTCTCGCATTACTTTGTCTAGCTCTTTAGAATGCATTTCATCTTTGTTCATCTCTATAGAAGATGACTAAGATCCTCTCTAGGATGATTTTTCAAACTATGTGTCGATCCTTTGTTTTTGATATTCGGCTCATCAAGTGCTGAAACTAACTCAAGTTGGTATTCTTTTTTATCCTTTATAGTCAACCAACCCATCCGACAATACATATGGACTAAGAATGAAGACAATTAAACTACTTCCTTTTCTCCTGCCTGAAGCTTCTCACCCATCAAATACACATTCCTTGCAAAGATTTCTCCCCAATAATAAAGGCGAAGTACAATAACAAAAAGGATGGGAAGACCCCATCAAATCGTACAAGGATGGAACCAAACCGGTAACATGGGGCTAGGCCCCAATAGTATCACACTGGGAAATATGTCCCACAAAGACCTAGGATATCCGAACTATCCAAGTCAAAAGGTCTACAAACAACGGGAGCATCCGAAGAAGCATCACCTAACGTGATTGCTCTCCTATGGATTGCACCCGACTAGTGCTCTCTGTGAGAGCAATGGAAACACGTTGCCTAAAATAGGCTATACAGTAAGCTAAAGAGAGTGATACCCCATATCGCCTAGTATGGTAGGCTCTCGCGCACTCCCTCACAAACATGTCGAAGTCGGTGTCCATAGCTCCATATAACTCCAAAGCTAGAGGAACAAAGAGGTGACCTCTCTGCATACCTCTATACTTGGAGACCTTTTCTTCTTGCTCCACTCGCCGCCCATCTCGGAGGATGGGTGATCACCCCCCTCGAAACTATGTCTCTAGTAGGATCGGTAACCACCACATCAGCCCACAAGTGACCTGGTCCTCCCGAACCAAAATGTGTCTGCCCTAACCCTAGTCGACTGCAAGGCATACCAACGCTCTCTCCATGTGAGGTATCCACCCTCCCGCGCCATAGCAAACACCACATCCCTAATGGCATCATGGGTAGCTATCCTCTGCCCTCCGAATGGACAACGAGTCATATGAACACCTGCTGCATCTAAAGTGATACCACACTCACATGTGAGTAATGAAGATGTAGATGGATGGACCAAGCCAAGACGGAACCTCATCGCTGTGGAGAAAGTAGCTGGTGCGAGTCGGAAAGCCCTGATGCATGGTCAAGCCAAGATCCACGAGCCTGCACCCTTGCCCGAGCAAGAGCGTAGCCGAGCTCTAGTAGTACGAGGGATAGCCGGATCCACTAAGAGTGAATGTAGAGCCTCCTGAAACTGTTGGTCCATCAAGATAGACTGTAGATCCCTAGTCCAATCGGTAGCCAAAGAGGAAAAAGATGGGAACTCATGTCGTACCTCCCGTGGTAAAGCGTCTCTCGTATGTCGTAATAATACCTGTAAGGGAAATGATCCCGTATCGACGTCCCTCGAATATATCTCCAAAATAGGTCTATATGCGATCACAAATCGAGAAGATAACAAAGGTGCAACTAGTGCTTAACTCGCCAAGAATGCCGCAGGTGCCGTCTCCTCCATCGATAATAAGCCTACCCCTCCACACGAGATTGGCAAAGATGTCTGTTTCCTTGCCAAATCTCCAGTCACACACTCGAATGTCCATGGTCCGATGATGTCACCAAAGACGCCCATGATCCTCCTATCAAAGGCTGTCAAACGTGATATGAATGTAGGTGAAGGAGGAACAGTGCGAAGAAGATAGGTGGGTCGACAAGCAATACTAGATGATAGTATACCAAACGCCACCGGCGGATCCCCTAGTAGAGGAAGGTCGTCTACATGCAAAACATCCTCGGTCAATGCAACGTCAAGGTAGCGTGAAACAAAATCCTCGGACCTTACCTAAGACTCCTAGAATACGTAAGCCATCTGTCGATATCATACATCCCTCTGGAAGCTGAAGATGAGCCGGAATGCCCAAAAGAGACCAAGCCCTACACTTTGACACCTTGACTCTCAAGCCTACAAGATGAAGCTCGGTAGTCAAGTAATCAAAGGCATGCCTAATGTTGTCTACATGGTCCACAATGTGTGTATCATCCGCCAAGGAGGGGAACACAAAACGGGGCACGGCCAAAGCAGTAGACACAAGAGCTCTGTAATGAGCCATGGCAAATAAGGGTCCCCCCAAAGGATCTCCCTGTCGAGTGCCAGTGGCGGACTGTAGAACGGTGACTCCCTCCTCACAAAAGCCATGCTCATAAAATAAAGAAGAATGTGAACCGTAGAAAGATCGTACAAAAGGAATGAGGCTTGATAGGGGTCCACCAAATTCTCTAAGCTCTCTAAAAATGGATGCACGCGAGACGCTATTAAAAGCGTTCTCAACGTCTACCTACAAGACAACCCAATCCGGATGGATATCTAGAAGTGCTCTAATGTCCAACGATACTGCCTCACAGCCTCCTGGTGTGACGACTCCAAACTGATGTGGACAAAGATGCTCCTGGAAATGTGAGCGATTCTGCAAGACAACGGTACGGCTGACTAATCGCAATAAGACCTCTCCAATAGCAATCGGTCGAATGCCCCCAGTGTCCTTCTCCATTGCAAGAAGCCGACTAGCACCTAGAGCCTGACTAACTGACAACGGAATCTCCCTCTACAATCTAACAGCGACCACGCGGAACAACTCCGTGGAACCACTAGAGGGATCGTCCGCCTGAAAGCAATCTCGAAGATGCTCATATACCATCCCTGACAAGCTCCCAGAGGATAAACGTGGGGCTATGCATAGAGAATGAGCAAATAATGATCTGTCAAGACATAATGGCTCCTCTGGCTGATACTCCAAGACCTCTAATGGTATCTCCTCGCCCATGGGTGGATGTAGAAGGCGTAAAGAGGAAATCGTCTCCTCAGTAGGACTAGCCATGGACAAAGGATGAAGGGCCCGTGCAGCCCTGCTATACTCCCTCGGCCCGCCCCAAGATCCTACACCGCCGCAATCGCGTCGAATCAGAAGTATCATGTGACCAACTTGACTCCTAACCCGTGTGTGGCCCGCAGACTCCTCCCGCAATGTAGCCCAATCTCCTCGCTCGGAATCTCCGAAATCTAGCCGCCACCACTCTATGTGTCGCCCGCCCCTCTAGTATAACGTAGACACCATCGCGGAAGTAATAAAAACAAAAACCATGCTAACTCGTCCATGGGATCGCGCGCCAACCGATCAAGCGGTAAGCGAAAAGCACGTCTAGTCTCGTCATGCAGAGCCCGAGGAAGCCTATGGAATAAACGTGGACATGGAAATCTAGTCTCAAAAAGCCCTAGAATCGAACCCGCATGGGAAGCTAACCACTCCCACGACCCTGACGATATACCTGGAATGCTCAACGAAGGCGTCGATGTAATGTGCGTGTTCCCCGAAGTGACAAAAACCAATGTCGATGTGACCGTCCTCCTCACATGCGCATCCCAAGTGGTCCAATCATAATCTTTGTGCATCTTTCCCACGTGGGTCTTTACCCCTTGCGAGGTAAAGAGACAATGACACACCGGACATGGTGTATCACGCACCGCTTTTGGCTGTCCCATGAGAGAAAGTCAAGCTAAAGCTAGCACAAAGGGAACGATAAAGAAACCCAACACTCCATCATGTATCTCCTCCCACCTGCAGAACCACACCCCCCTAACACACCACCTCACATTGGAAAATGCTAACTATGGAAACCCTAAAATCTAAAAATACTCATAACTTTTTATTCAGGTCTCCATAATTTTCCAACTAGGTTCCAATAGAACCAATGCAGGAAAAGGAAGAGATGGGAACAAAAAAAACGTGACCCATATGTCTAGTATAAGGGTTTCTCCCCAATTGACTTTGATCATTCCATCCATGAAGACTTCCAATATTTTCACCTTATGCATATTCACATAGGTAGTTTGACTCGGTGAGAATAGGTTATCTATGAAATATATAATCTTTCTCCTTAAATTATCCTTGATTAAATCAATCTTGAATCCGTTGGTTCTCTTACACTCCATAGGATTGAACCATTTAGCTTCATCGAAGTCGAATCTCATTGTAACCATCTTTAGTTAGTGAGAACTAAAATAGAGGTTACGCAAGGAGGAGATAGATAGTCTTGAGTTGACTATTAGTGGAGAATCTAAAGGTGCCACATCAGCAATCCGTGTGCTTTTTAGGTTGTGTTTTTTGTGTGTTAGTTTGTGTGTTAGTTGGAGTACACATCAACAATGTGCTCATAGGGATGACCGTCATGTCATCGATCCACGAGGAATTGAGTGGATGGTGGTTGTGTAACCTTATCTAGTTTGTACCTTTTTGAGGACTATATATGGAGAAAGATAAACCATTGAGGTATCTCTCAACTTCAGAATTCCTTGAGCTATTCGAGTGGTCTCTCCTCACTTCCCTAGTGTTACAATGGTATTAGAGCAAACTTGCTCTTTCCTTGAGTGTGGATTACCCCTCTTGGAATAGCAAGATCATGATGATAACTTTAAGTTCTTGAGAGTTTTATAGAGACTGACAGAGGTCATTGATCTGCATGTAGGGTAAGGGGGAAAGGGAAAACTGTGGGCTGCATGAGGGAAATCTTGTTCCGAACTTTCCATTTCCCAATCTATTCAACATCCATATTCGATTCATGGAGAAGTATGTTTTTAGAGTGTACCTTGTGGCAAATTGGGATGCATATTTTATGCATCACCAATACCAATGATACTTCCGATTGTTAGTTATGGAGAAACGTGGGATTGTACCATTTACATTCTATACTGAATGTTGGATGGATTTGAATCATGAACCACCGGCACCGATTCCGTTCAACAAGTATGTAGAAATTAGAACAGTTTACCGACAGAAGAGAGTATGGAGGGACTTTATTGTTATGAATTATGGTGAAGAGTACTACAGAGCTGTAATAGGATCACCTTGGCCTTTTGTGATCTCTATTTTGAGAGATTGGATTGTTATTATACTTACATTGTATTAGTTTGAGTGACAGAGAAGCATGGAAGCGTTAGTTTCTATGAGTGAAGTTCTAAATTCAATCATGATAGAAATGAAAGAGTTAAGAAAAGCTATTGTAGATGGACATACAAAGCAACAAGCCATGGAGGACAAGATCTTGGCATTAGAGAGTGAGAAGGTAGAGAGAGAAAGAGTTGGTGAGATGGAAGTGGAAACTCGGATACAAGAGACTCAATCCCAACTGCAAGCGACTGCTATTGCCAACAAAGAGGCAAATAGGAGACGACTTCAAGAGATGGAAGAACAAGCCAATCTCTTACTTCGGATGGGAAAGTCATGTAAGGTGGAAGCCTACAAGGGCACTAGAGCCATGGGAGTTTTGGAGGGATGGATCATGAGGATGAATATACATTTTCATGTTTCTGATTTTACTGCAGGAATGTTCATGCG
The DNA here is from genome assembly GCA_014180765.2 of Marchantia paleacea. Lineage (NCBI taxonomy): Eukaryota > Viridiplantae > Streptophyta > Marchantiopsida > Marchantiales > Marchantiaceae > Marchantia > Marchantia paleacea. The sequence continues at coordinate 281,112 of MUAA02000007.1, read as the reverse complement.
GTCTTACGTCATGGATAAGGCTCTTACATGGGAACGAATGCTTTCAGAACTAGGTGCTTCTATTTCATGGAGTGGGATGCAAGAGGTACTTCTTCAGAACTTTCAAGCGATGGATTCCCTTCAAACCGCGAGAATGAAATTGTGGGATTTGAAGCAGAAAGGAGTCATACATGAATACATTGAAGAATTTTGTGATCTTCAAGTATCCATTATGGATATGAGTGGAGCATAAGCCTTAGATGTCTTCAAACAAGGTCTGAAGGAGAGAGTGCGAAAGGAGGTGATGGTGAGTAATCCATCCACAGTGAATGAAACAATCGCAATTGCTCAACAGATTTCGGATGCTTATGGGATCACACACGGTGAACCATCAAGCAATGTTCGAGAACCACTTGGCCCAACATCCATGGAGTTGGGAAACCTTCGACATAGGGAAGGATATGCACCACCACGAGGACCACCGCCTAGGTATGGAGGTGATAATCGTTGACCATTTATTCCAAATTTGCCGGATTTCTTGCAAATAATGGAACGGTTAATCGAGGAGTAATGGGGGTTCGTGACAATCGTCAATGCTATACATGTGGGAGTATAGGTCACATTGCCAAGTTCTGTAGAACTCGATTAGGACCACCCGGAGGAAAACCTATATTGCGAAGGCCTTTCAACAATATGGAAGGAAGTGAGTACGACAATGAAGACGAGATCTTGCAGGGAAACGAAGATCACCAGTAAACTTGCATTGCGGCCTTACTAGTTCCATTAAACGAAGAAAAGGTGGGGTTGGAAGAAGATAACGATTGGAAGCTCATGGAGGGAGCAAGAAACAAGTATGATTGATTGTCACAGATGGGATGATGGAAGTACACAAGATGAGAGTCATAATTGATACTGGAGCAACAAAAAATTTTCTATCACGATATGTTGTAATGAAATTAGTATTGAGTTTGATGAAGTATGTAGTGAGGAAGTGTAGTTGCCAAATGAACCAATTGAGACATTAACACGGAGTGTACAACTAGCCATAGGCGGGTACTTCTTTCTCATGAATGCCCCATTAGAAAGAAGGGAAGAGCGGGAATATAAGGAGTACCGCGACGTCTCGAATTTCCTCTAGCAACTCACCAATCTTCTTAAAAAAAAACTTCCACTTCTCGTCTTCATGTCATGCCGATAAAGAAAAGAAGAAAGAAACAACGAGAACGCAACACTATAACATTGAGATTTTACAGAGGGATATGAGATGGATTTGAGGTAATTGCAAGGCGAGACAACTGTGGTGTGGAGGAAGGAAGGATTTGTTAAGGTTTGTTGGATGATCACATTGTTGATTCGCGGCACCTAGGATCATAGCACTGCACTGACTATTGAGGAGAGGAGCAAAGTGAATGTGCTCTTATATATTGATCGGACAAAAATTAATGTCTTAAGATTGAGCTTGATTTGTTGAATCAAGATGAAGTTGAATGGACTTGAGACCTGTTCTTATTCCTCGTCAGCGAGTAGAAATCAACAAAATGGGAACTAACAATCACTGTCAGAAGATTTTACATGCCGAAAAGCTTGGGAGCGTTATCTTCCTGCATGACTCCCTTCAATCAAACAAAAGAAAGGAAATTGCTCATTGGTTTGCTTCGGTATTGTTCGAATAACAGTTACACAGCGGAAAAAGCGCCATCAAATTTCCCGTGTTGTGCGTTAGAATGGGATGCCTTGGAAGTCCTGTCTCTGAAACTTGACTACATCTCAACGAATGACTTGATTGATGAAAGAGCCGAATATGAATAATCTTCATCAATGTCGTGTATTCATTATCCAGCAAGGCGGCTGTCTAAGCGATGAAACAGCCAACATCATTAAACAGTGCCTAATCTCACATCGACTCCATGTCTAAGTATTCGTTTATTGACTTGCAAACGCTCCAGGGATTGGACTCTGATCACAAACTGCAGGTTAACATGCAATCAGACTACGAGTGTGTGCAATGCAAGCATAGAATGAAAGTTCCGAGCGAATGAGTTATGGACATGAATCACACGCTCAAATTATGTGGGGCTTTGTAGATTTGATTCGACCGGTAGGCTCGACACATTGTAAAGAAAGCAAGTGTCAATCGAATGGCCACGGAAGCTCATGTTTCTTCGATGAGGATACGTCGTACACACTATTACAAGCCATGATCCTGGAAATTCTGGCTAGGGGTGTAAATGTGAAATACTCCGGCAGAAAACAGAAGTTAAACTATTGCTCCAACTTCTTCCTTTGTCGATACGGAATCGCACACAAGAGCACAAGGACGCCAAAGAGCCCAAGGAAATTGGTGTCATGTGAGTGAAAAGTTGACGACACAGGAATATACTTTCATTGAGATTTAATCGCAATAACATATGAAGCACCAGAATCCAAGAGAAAAATTATCTGTATCTGATTGAGTATATGTATAACAGAAGGCAAGAGACCGACTGATATCCGAATAAGTGCATGAGGAAAAGGGATTTCCGGTCACGACACCGTGTCCACATTTGGTAATGTAAAAGACCTCGAGTAACGTTGTAAGACCCACGTTGTAAGTAAGATTGTTTACAGGGTTATTTACAGAGGTTACGAGCCGTGATGCATGGTGTTGTGCCTCGCATAAGAAACATTCGTGGGTCAACTGTCTGTAATCGGCCTTGTAGTGTACAGTAGCTGGTTGTTCATGAATGACGCTATTCACATGCACCGGAATTTAGGCTCATCACTCACTACCGATAGTGCATCTTGCTGTTCCTATTCCTATTGCAGGGTAGTAAGCTACCGTGACATTCAGTCATGTGAGGGACGTGGATTGATTCTGAATGAACAACGAGGGTGACTATATTTGTACAGTAACTGCAGTAGACTCATAAATTTAACTTTCAGTCGGCGATGATGAGGTTGATCGTGAGGATGATCGATCTGGCTATTCGTTCGATGCGTCGATTTTGACAAAGTCAAGCAGGTGGCCACAGTTGCTGATGTGGTCGAGGTGCTTGGCGCGTATTGTGGACATATACTCTCCGAAGGTGTAAGGTCTGTACACTCGTGGGTGCTCGTTATCAACGAGCTCCGGAGCGGGGTGGATGCTTTTGTTGAAATCCGCCGCCAAAAAAGTACTGATGGACAGTCGTGGTTTCTCCTTGTTCACCATCACTCTGTGCAGATTGCTCCTGAATCTTCCGTTCGACAAAGCCTGCGACGTTACACCAGAAGATGATAGATTTGAGTCAGATAACACTCGAGCTTCACATATTCTTCCCTCAGTCACTCACATTCCACCGTAACCTGCACTTACAACCTTCGGAGCTGTTCTCTTTCGGATCACTGGAATGGCATATTACTCAATCTGATCCTGATGAGCAATTAAATGGACAATGGTTTGTTTGGAACAAGTACACGTGGACTCGAGGCACTGCACCGAGAGGGAGGGTAAACTGACACTGCTTGTTTAAGTATTAGCGAAAAGTGCGACAGAAACTCCGAGTGTATACGACTTGGCCTATGCGTGGAATCGACGCTATGCTCTTACCTGGAGAGTATCGGCCACGTTGAAGCAGAAAGCACCGGGAACCGGTCTGACTGAAAACCAGTTGCCATCCTTTCCACGCAGCTGCAGACCTGGTACATCATCCTGCGCGATGAGAGTAAGGAAGCCGATGTCGTAGTGTGGGTTGAGGCCCATCACCTCCATTGGGGACGGGGAAGTCGGATAGAAAGTAAGGTGAACCACCTGCGTCGGTGACTCGAAATATTGCTCAAAATGTGCAGGATCAACTTTCAAGCTCTTGATGAGCAAGTCTTTTAGCACGAGCACCAACTGCATGGAATATCCCGCATACTCCTGAAACACTTGGCTGCAACCGACAAATCCACACAGGCAGTCAGCTCAATTTACTACGTTTTAAACACCGATTCAAATTTATGGGCAATTGACTCGCCTTGAAATCGCCCTTCGGCTTGGTTCACGTTTGAATCTTCGCCGAGCAAGCATGCGAAAATGAAAGAAGATTGTAAAAGCCTCGATAGGTATTTGAAGACGAATCTTCTAAGATCCAGTGGTGGACGAGAAGCAAAAGCAATTTATTGACTGGGGAAAGTGCAAATAAAATCTTGAGCAGCGAGTCAGTTACTATACGTGTGAAGTCATGATCTTCATGCAGATTTGTGAATCGGGAACTAGCAAGAAAACTTTTAGGAATTGCCAATTGAGAGATCTTACAGACTCTCAAGTGGCGTGAGGGTACTGGCTTGTTTACCTGAAATGTTTGCTTTGCTCGACATCGCCAGGCCAGATCTTTTCGGCATAGGATTCGACATCGACTTGGCCCGACTTGCCGCCGATGACGGTGAAACCCTCTTGCCAAATGAGAGCTGGGGCTGGAGAGACGGTCTTCGGTGTGCAGCTGTACCCCCGACGTTGGGACGTCGATCCGACAGCGAAGGAGCCCTTCAGCTTGCGTTCTAGAGGAAGCTCAAACAGCTTCCTACTGTGAGCCTGCATGTCCCTCATGCACCGATCTGGAACCTGGTGCCCGACGACATGAAAGAATCCGGAGGCCTCACAAGCCCTCGTGATGTCTTCGACGAGTTTCTCCATCCCCGCTTCGTCCTTGGACCACACGGGCGACAGATCTATGACAGGAATGTCCTGGTCGTCACAAAAGCCGTCATGCGCCACGGTGGCTTGCATCTGCGCGGGGAACTTAAACGCCGCTGGGATCTCGGTAAGCACACCCTCGCTGAGTAGCCTGGACACCTCCACAGCGTTCGCTAGAGGCCCTTGGGGCTCAGCCACTGCAGCTTTCCCTGCGGCCACCGCAGGCGCCAGCGTCGCAAGAGCGTCTCCCAGCGCGTTTCCTCGAGTTCCCGCGTCCTGCTTGCTCAAAATTTGGTCAGCATCCACGCTCTTCAAACTCAGATTCAAACTCGGCACCTTTGGAGATGCCGAGGAATCGATACTGGGAGGCGCCATTGCTGATCGAAGCACGAATTGGGAACAGCAATTGAAGGTCAAGCTGAGCGAACCGAGAATGAGATCGAAGGTTGCGCTGTCCAACTGAACTGGATGTAAAAATGAATGAAAGAAATGTTGTGATTGTCGATCAGAGAGAGCCGCCCCGATTTATAATCGAGATCGCCTCTGTGCATGGAAGCCTCAGACTCAGCCCCACACGACCCACCTTCGGTACGAATATCCTGAGGCTAATTGTGTGGGTAAGCAAGCAAGGCCGCACTGTCACCGTGAACACCGCGCGCGAGCGCCGGGGAGGTGGTGGTGGTTTTGTGCGGTACATCTTATTCCACAAGTCAAATTAGAGGTGCCGAGCAGGGCTGCCCACCCTGAACCCATCAATACACGGAAATATGTCTTTTCCAACATTCGCACAAAGTGCAGCGATCATTCTATTTTGAAGGGCTTCCGCAGCGCAATAGAAAATGTGGCTCCGGTTCTCCAATAGCGTACTCCCTGCCTGCATTGCAGTGCCAGTGCTGAACCAATCTGGTGCTCCTACTGTCCACTTCTATATTAAAGAAAGGATCAACGGATTTCTCTTGTGAGTTGGGCCACGTCCACTCTGCACAACGTTAGCGTCGTGGAAGACAGAAGTCAGAGTCCTCAGGACTCGCAACATGTCCTCCACTTCCAGGGCCGCAACTCCACATTCTGTGGAGTTGCGGCCCTGGAAGTGGATGTTTCAATTTATCTTCGGATCCACGGTTGGAGCATGACTTGCGACATGACTGAGTCAACTCCAGTTCGGTTGCGTCATTTCTTCTCTCATGTGCTTGCCACGAATCTGTGGATGAAATTGCAGTGTTACTCCTCAGAAGGCCCTTCGTGTACGTGTAGAGGAACTGTGGGAGTCGGAAGGCTGTTTTCGCTTCTTGTCCACCGGGGACTCGAAGTCAAAGATGCGTCGCAAGGTTTGCGTTCCGAGGTGACTTGGGTGACTACCGTACGTGGGCTGCAATCCCTGTTGTTCATGTCAAATGTTTTCCCACCACAATCCCAGGATCTGCCCTCTAGGACTGATGGATGCTTTACTCTTGGAAAATCTAAACAGATGTTTCATTTCGCTTGCATTTTGACCGCTGCTCCAATTCATTGTTGTGATCCTTCGCTTGGTCAGACCTCCATGCACCCGGAGGTGCAGGCTGCAATTATTTAGGGAACTGGGTCACTGATCCGACCATCAATCCTACATTGCGCCATGCTGAATTTTGACTGGGGAGCAGATATTTCTTGCAGGCGAGACCTTACAATCACGACAAGTTGCTCTGCTGGTTTTGCAATAATTTATCATGTGGGTACTGGAGCTTGGTCGGGCATCAAACATCATTAACCCATAAATAAACTTGAGGTTTTTAATAGGCAGCCGCAATCTGTGCGGTATCTGGGTGACGCGGTGTTAGATTGTTAACACAATCTCAAAGCATATATGCCCAATATGAGGTAATGTGGCATCAGATGTGCCAGAGAAGGGAGATCTGTGACCAGATATTTAGCAACCATGTATATCCAATCTCTTCAGCAGGAAGGTCCTCTGCACATGAGATGAGGAATCCCCTTCTAAATATTCTGCAACAAAGCTTGAGCAGTGAATCAAACAAACAATTTTTACTTCTGCAATTTGCCTTGTCGTTTAGGTAATGACAGTGCTTCCGACTCACACAATACGAGCTAGGGTCATTCTAATAGGGAAATAAAAATGCTCCATGTTCGATGGAATGAACTTTTCTGAGTCGGTCGACTCGCCAGATTATGCATCTCTATAAAACATTGGAGAGATTCAAGTGATGATGTTACAAACAGCTTCAACAGCTTGGCACATGATCGTTACTGCTAAGTAACGATCATGTGCCAAGCTTGATAAAACTTAATGCATACTTCGGACGTAGCTTGTACGTCTGGAAGTGTAGAGTGGCAACCTTCGTCGCATGTACCTACATCATCTTAAAATAGTTATCCTGTGTTGCATGAATTCTCTTGCTGAATCAGACGTTCTGGCCCGCGCATTGCATACTCAGCTGCAGTAAATTTCTTGAATTGGATATGCATTTTAATGCAAATCTATACTGGCTGCCATGTGCAAGGGGAGTTTGTATCTGTATTGTAGACAAGTTAATTTAAGTTATATATGAAGTTCAACTTTCTTGTATGCTTCCATCGCTAACGGAAAATAGTAAACTTGAGGATTTTTTGAGATTCTTGTAGTTTAAAATGTCCAAGTCCGTTCATTTGACTAAACCAAATTGCAATTTAAAATAAAAGTAGTAAACTAAGTAAGTTTCTAAACATAATGCAGTTAATTTTAATGGGGAATCAAGTAATATATCAAAACTTATGGGAATACCCCATCAAGAAATACATGGATGAATCCAAATGGGTAAGATTGATCTAGACCCCAATAGCATTAGGATGGGAAATATATACTACTACACCTAATATATCCAAACTATTTAGATCAAGCCATGTAAATACTATGTGTATCATCCGGTAAAGAGTGTAACACAAACCTACCAAGGCCAAAGCAATAGATAAAATATATTTATAATGATTCATGGCAAATAGAGGTACTCCCAAAAGATCTCACTATCAAGTTCCAATGGTGCATTTGAGAACAATAACTCTTTAGTGTGAAAAGACATGTTGATAGAAGAAATAATAATGTACATCATAGAAGGAAAGTATGAAAGTAAACATACTCAAAAAATATCCACCAGTCTCTTTAGGCTCTCTAAAGATGTATGTATGTGAGACACTATTAAAATCATTTTCAAAGTCCACATGCAAGACAACTTGATACCGCCTCACAACATCCTCATGTGGCGACTCCAAACTGGTGTGGACAAAGATGTTACTTGAAGTGAAAAAAATGTTGCATAATCATCTTACGACTAACACTATGTAATAAGATCTCCCTAATATCAATCGGTCTAATACCCGCTGTCGTGTTGTGACACGGCAACTATGAGAAGATGATGACATATGTCATCTTCAGAGCTGTTGTCATGACAGTAATACTTTAGGTTAGGATAACCGAGGGCACATTGTAAGGCTGTTAAGAGCCCACCGTTGGATCGACTTTGTATGGCTAGGATGTTGAAAAGGCTCCAAGAGATATTATCTTGGACCTTATCAGATATAAAGCGCAGTCATGGTGGAAATGGTATGGGAGAGATCTAGACACATCACTTTGTTGACTAAGGAGCTTATATGATCAAAGTGGAGCCGACGTATGACATGGATAGAGGACAACATGATACTTCAGATGTACCGATGTTCAATCCGTTTGTGATCAACATCCGGTGTCTTCATCGTGATCACTTTCGGGGATGGTTAGTATCTCACTTTGGAGATAACTTTATGCAACAAGTGATAAATTCTCCAGATCCGATTATTCTTCAAGTTGTTTCCTACGGCATGATTTGGGACTTAATAGTATACGTTTTGATTTAGTTTGGGCGCTATGGATCTGAACTTACCAATAGTGGTGGCTTTCAACACGTGGGTTCCAATCCATCACTATTGTTTACCGAAAACAAGCCATAGTGAGTTGATTGCTAGGAATTTTAGCAAGGATTATTATTCACAAGTTATAAACTCCCCGGTTCCGTTTGTAGTTTCGTTCATACTTAGCCGGTTTCGAGTTGTCATTTTGACTCTTTATTAATGGCAACTCATATTGTGTATATGATGTCTAAGTAGTGTGTTTAGGATAATTGTAAAGCTCCAAGTTAATATGGAGCTAATTTGGCCACACAAGATGTCAAAATAACTCTCTTTATTCTCATTGGTCTTGGAATTTGGGCCAATGAGGACTTTTGGGCAACTTCTTTGAGGTTTTAAGGAGTTTTAAAAGCCTTCGAAAAGGACATTCGAAGATTTGGGGACAGGGTTGGAGAGCTGATAGGAAGCGTGGCAGAGCTGACGTGGGCTTAAGAATGGATGCATTTGGGGGGTTTGGCACTCTGATATGATGATTCAAAGATAGAGAGTAAAATTTAGATCTTTGAGTATATTTTGGGTGTTTCTGAAAATCTAACGAGGATTTTGAGAAATCTGATTCAACTGAGATATAATTTACAACTCAACCTTATGCTTGGATTGAAATTTCAACTCAAGTGGATGAATTTTGAATGAGTGCTCCGTTGAAACTTGTGTATACAGTCAGAGTTGCAGGATTGCATTGATTATCACAAAGTTAATACATTAATCATATCTTTTGCTACCAGAAAGTTTATATTCAAAATAAAACTTTCTGGTAACTTTATAAGATTGTAACATGATTTTCATCAGGTTATTATAAATGATAAATATATTATTAGATTTTTGTCAATCATGTAAGTGGAACCTGACTTACAATATATGTAAATAGTAGTACCTAATTTTCCTATAGTTTTGGATATAATGACTTATGATAAATTTTTTATATTATAGAAGGAAAAAAAATATAACAGTTATTTTAAAATAAAATATAATTTTTTTGAATCCATGTGATATTTTTCTGCACACAAAATATATTTAGCTAATTATAATTTACAAGTAAATTAAAAAATGCAATTGATATAAGATTATTCAATACGTTTTATTAGTTTTTCATCATTAATTTTAACTCGAAAATCAAACATAAAAATAGGCTGCAAATTCATTTTAATAATACATCCAAGATTACACTTTTCATAGTTTTCTCAAACGAAAACATAATAACTTTGACATATAATAACTGCTCATTGAGTTCACGCATGGTAGTAGCTGTTTATAGTTTTTCCGATTTATATTTATTTCTGCTTACTCTCAAATTTCCCGGTTGAATATGGACTGCAAGGAGTAAGAAGGCTTTTTGGCATCCAAAACTTTCTTCAGATTATTTAGGGGGCTTCAAAACAGATCCATACAAAAATTTACGGGATTGGAATATTTCTATAAAACTCACTTCCCACACCAGTAAAAACAACCAGAAAGAATAAAAATTTGTGAAATTGGAAAAGTCCACAAAATCTCAACTTGTTTTTTTAGTAATGTTAACTTGCCCATAAATTTCATGGGGATCCTTTTCGAATCCCATAACCCTGTTACTGGATTGGCATAACAGTTGAAGAGTGTGCTTTGAAAACCCGTGAAAGTGGGTTTCAAAACACATTGTACAGATATTGTTTTAGTGGAATTACCAGTTTCCCATCGTGTTTTTTTTCTATGCGTCCCCTCTTTACATATCTTTATTCCAAGCAACTTAACACTAGCGGTATGAGTGCTTAATATTCATTGAATAGAGGTTAAGAATAATAACCTTATCAACAAATCATACTTTGGGAAACTCACTCCTATCCGCACCAGATTTTCAAGGATGTTATATATGCATATTAAAGATTGATTTAAGGATTATGATAAATCTAGTGGTTTCCCATACTTGTTCCACCAAGCTCCATCATTTGCAAGATGGAGATTCCTTTGTCAATTAGTTAGGTGATAGTCGTATTCTCACGATGAAGAATGACAAGTGATGTTGCATGGATATTGCTTGGCTCTGAGAACGCCTGAGCGTTTGGCTGTAGAAGAACACTCCTGGACCTCGTGTGAGTTGACAATCTCTTCTTCTTCTCCTCAGCACTCCACATTCGAGTTCATTACAACCGGTAAAACTTCAGCGGAAGAATATTATGATATCCATTGATTGGACCAATTACTCTCGCATAAACTTCACAGAATTTTCTCTACAACCTTTTTTTTCTCTCGGAAAAGTTTCATATGTTTCTCTTTTCTAGATCTTTCAAAATAATTGTCGAGTTACACACTATATCACAAGGCGATATGTAGATCCATGTGTACTAAAACTATCACACATCTCAATCATTGACTCCAATTGCTCTCAAATTTCATGAGAAGTTTATTTATCATCCACCCCGAACTGTGGAAAGTTTTATTTGCATTTCTGAGTGAAATGATATTTCTAAAAATTATTTTTTGAAATATCAATAATAAGTGTATATCAAAAATTTAATAATTCTCATTAGACGATTGGATCTAATTTCTGTCACAACACAAAGCAAATGAAAGCTCATGTTTAATGAACAATACCTTGTGGTAAGGTTGTACATATTAAAAATTTATTTTTCTTCATTTCAAATCAAAATGAAATTTTGCATGATCAACTAATCCAATATTACTTTATATTCAAAGAATTGAAATTTATTGATATTTTTAAATTCAAAATCAATTTATTTTTTAAAATTATAGAAATTAAATATGTTATTATAGTGAATGACAAGATGAAACTATTTGTTGTAGATATAAACTTGGAGACTTTGAATCAACATATTTTGGAAGACGATTACTATGGCAATAACTTTAGTAGATAATTTCATTGTATATTATACTATCATAATTTCTTATTAATATTGGTTTTAAGATATAAATGTATTCATAGATGCATTACTTGGTAAAAGGCAATGATTATTTCCTCTTTGTTATAGTCAAAGCTGTAATGCCAAAACCACTGACGGATGGTAAGGTACTAGATATATAATGTGGCGTATGACAATATCTTCAACTAATAATCAACAATCGGAGAAAATTCATAAGTGCAGAAGCAATTTAATTCCAAATTAATAAGCACAATCATGTCGATCTTTATCAAAAGTGGTGCACTGCTATGATCATAAAAATGCATCACAAACGTGGCAGCTCTGTAATTTGAGTCAATTTTTTTTGGCTTCCTCATTCCTTTTTCGAAGATCATTGCTTCCTCATAGCGAAAGTCCTCAGCATACACTACCTTCTAGAGGTTTATCAATATTCTGTTATTGGGTGTCAAAACATGTGTATTGCTGAACCCATTAAGATATCACGTCCAATGAGCCCATGGTGAAAAACAGAAGTGTTGAAAAAAGTGTGATGATGAAGAGAATACTATTGCGTGGAATATGGTTCTACTTGTAGTTCGTAATCACTGATGATGTCGACATATATATCACTCGATAATTATTAGTACACAACTCAAAGTCAAACCTTGAGAGTCACAGTGGTGGTCAAAAACACTAAATATGAATTCCGTAGGGTCCACAAAAAGCCAATTTGGGTCTTAGGGTGTTTACAAGGCCTCTTACCCACCTGGAAAGTGTATTTAATTTTTTATTCAAAGACAAATTTCTGGTTCAGGAGTTACTATTAGGGCCCACAGTGGCATCGAGGCCTTGCTGAAGTGTACTTGGATCCAAGGCCTGTCCAAAGACACCCTCAATTCTTATGTTGCTAAAAGGGGGAAAAGCGTTGAGACATTTTTCGAATCCCTTTTCAACGGCCGTCAGTGTAAATATTCCGCCGATAAAGGGAGGGAATGAAGCAATTATATGAAAAAGAAGAAGAATGTTTCATCACTCCGTGTGCGTAATTTCCTTCCTCGACCTCATCATCAGGAGCCAAAAGAAAATCCATGCACACAGAAGTGGCACTTCTACTGGCCACTATGAGCAGTGTGAGTGTTGTATCCAGAACCTTTCAGTCTTTTCATTTTTTGTGACTTTATCGTCACTTTAGGAGCAGATGTCCCTCTCAAGGGGCAAGATGTTTCCAGCGTAGATGCTTCACTGCAAATATAAAGGTCTTGAACAATTTATGAATACACTTTCTTCCAGTTTGTGTATGCTGACGATTGTCGCCACCGCTGTGTAGTTTGAATGGGGGGAATTCAATCCGTCCCGTATACAGAGGTCGGAATGTGGAAAGGCTTTGCCTTGAATCGTGTTCCGATCCATCCATGATAGACGTGTGTGCTTCGGAGTCCAGACATTCCGACAAAGGTCTATGTTATGTAGCTACGTAGATCACGTATAACGCTTTGAATTTCCGGGTGAATGACGTTTGATTTTGTTGACTCTCAACATATTTATGTAGTAAATATTGCGTGCACCAACGAGAAGCTGCATCAGGGGTTATAACATCTGTACTGTAGTAGATCACGAAGTAAGAAATTTATAAAATCACTTCTCACTTTGCATAAGAATTCTAAAACGATTCATGTCTAGAGCAAGGACTGTACCTCCAATTCTCTCGTGCTCTAGAATGGGCAATTGACTTAGTCAGGTGCGGCGGGTGAAAAGAATCAAGCCAAGCCCGAAAGCCTTTTGAGCGTCCCAATATCGAAGTACAAACTTGAAATATTCTTACTTACTTCGGTACATTAATTCTCAGACACGAGAGAGTGACTGGCGAATAAGATTAAGACAACAGAACCTCTGCACAATTCTTCCAGCATTTAAAGAGACCAGCATCTTGTTGATTCTTTACATATTACGATCATATTTGAAGGTTCTTGACCGTAAGTAGAAACACCAATGAATTGACAGTGAATTTGCTCTTAATCTCACTTCTGTAAGAAAGAGAAAACTCCCCAGAATCCAACACTAGTAATTAAAGTAAATCTTCATATTTGCAAAAATATATGTGAAAGTTCTTTTACCTTTCCAATATTATGTAAATCGGACTACCTTCTAATTTCTCCGCGTGCCTGCCATAATCGACTGTTCAGTAAGTTCGACAACACTTTACATATTAACTACATGCTCCTGACGGATCTGTTGATCATGAGAGCAGGACACACCAGGCGCAACAACCTGATGACAGGTCCCGGAAGAGAGATGCTTAATTCATGTGCATGGAATATGATCTGTAAGATCAAGGTTAAGACTATCAGAATTGACCAGAAAGCACCATATGTATTTGGGCCTCAAGGAGGAATTAACAATGCAGAAACTCCAAAGAAAGAATTTAACCAAAAAAAACCTGAGTACAGCTATACATTTCGTTAACTGCAGGTCACCTGCTGATGCACACTGGCTATAAATCCCAATGTAGGAAGATATCATCAGAAACCTTTGCTCCTAGGATCATCGTTCTCCAATACTTGTTTTCTACTCGGACAAAGTAGTTTCTTTTCAGTGCAAAAGGCAAGATCAGCTTCAGCCGATCAGATGATATGACTAACATTCAACAAGCAATCGAGAGGAGGAAGTATTGGAATCGATGATAATTTGCAGCTTTCAAATTATCGCAGCGTGCATTTCTTCTGACACGAGCACATTGATCCCATAATACATGAGGAAGTGGAGGACTAGAAAATGTGTACTAGAAAATGAAGTGGCCACATACAAATAAGGACGCAAGAAAGCTGAGTCTTCACTCCACGTGAAAATTATTGAAACTCAGCTACCCTTCAGGGTCTCACAACACCAGCCTAGAAACAACGTTGATATCACTTGCCTTTTCAGGCTGGAAAGGAGGAGGCCCAGCCTCATCTACATGGCTGATGCTAGTGTGAATTGAACGCTCTAGAGTTCCTGATTGTTCTAGGTTCAAGGTCTTCCCGAGAAACCTATGAAACAGACGAGCAAATTTGTGGTTCTGGACTCCCGTTGAAAACTTTTAAATCGTCGAATCGCCATCTGGCCAAAATGTCCCACTGATATATACTGTGCCCTTCATATATTCATGCAACATTTAGGCAATTTTGGCGAGGGCGTTAAAGAAGGCATCTGTGTGCTCGGGCTTTCCAACAGATATTCTAATGTAATTCCGGAGTTCCTGGTTGTCGTAGTGACGTACCATCACTCCCTCCTTCGCCAGATCCGCCTGAAGAAGCATATTGTTAAGATTTATTCTCAGGAATTATGATAGTAGAAGGCACAAGCATACTAGGAAACTTTAAATGAACAACTCCTTTCTTGAAGATTCTGTACATAGATTAATCCTCGCCAAAAAGCAAAACTTTCTCCACGTTTGAACGTAATATCGAGTACGAAAAACTATAAAGTACGGTTTTGATTTAACCTTCAACTGCTTAGCGCTTTTGCTTGCATCGGTGACAGAGCAAAGGATAAAATTAGAGTGACTAGGGTAAGGGGTTAGGAAAGGAACATCCAGCAATAATCCGTATAACCGGTCCCTTTCATTTACGAGTTTAACCTTCACGTCCTGTGTATCAATCATCATAGCGCCAACGGAATCAGCACAATATTCTTGAAGACCTCTCAAGAGTTTGAAAGTATTAAAGTGATGATAAAAAAAAGGGAGTTCAAGACATAGTAAGATATCCTTCCCGAGTGGCATGACCTACTCAAAACTTGAAGTCTGACAGCAGTATGGAAACTCTTGTGTCAGAAGGTCACATTCATTCCGGAAGCCACCATTTCTTTGGTGCTTAGAAACTCGTCGCATATTACTTTACACCCGAAAAAAAACCACACACAATCCTCCTTTTAAACAGAAGTACCTCCAAATAAGCTGTGTTATCCAAAGCTGCACAAGCCGCAACTTCGGCAGCAACTGACACGTTATACGGTTGCTTCGCTCGCCAAAGATAATCTATTATGCCTAGAGGGAAAGCACCATAACCGACTCGAAGACCAGCAAGGCCTGATTCAAACCAGCACAGGGTAAAAAAACTGAGTTTTCTGCGGAAAATCCACCAACGAAGATGAATGTTTTGCGTCCAATCCAGGAAATGACATCAAAAACCTCAGTGTGATTTTACTCCTAATTTTCCATATACATTCTTGTAAGTGAAATGACATACCACTTCCTTATGGAAAGTGATCGGACATTTGTCACATTGCAATTCTTTCCAGGATAAACGAGTAGCTTGATAAAGCAGACTTGCAAACCCATGGAATGGTAAGAAATACAACCTGCACGTTTGCTAAATGTCCGCAGAACAATCAGATTGTCATGTTCCTTCACCCAGGTCATTCGAGAAGGTTCAGAGGCAAATTCGATGTAAGCTTCGTCCAGAACCACCAGGACGTCTTCTTTTAAGATTACTAACAACTCGTCCTCCTTAATCAAGCTGTTCAGAGAGGACAAAGACTTGGTTATTGAGTACATTACGCGAAGGTAATGACGAGACACACCACAACAGACAACTGGTTTGAGCAATTATGATTTCACAGTAAAGCAGTGACCCCCCTAATATTCATATATTCGAAAAGTACTACTGTGGACGAGCATAACTTTGACGTAACAGTAATCTCATTCTCATATTTGAATACTTTCGAAAACATGACAAGATAGAACATTTCCAAATAGAAAGTAAGATAGGCTATGTGTGATGGAAGAAGGAAAGGAGACACAAGTACCTCCCGTCTGGGTTGTTGGGTGAAGTAAGGAAAATCAGTTTGGGTTTATGCTTCTCTATGGCTTTCAAAATTGCAGGGACATCCAAACTGAAGTCTTTGTTTCTTGGCACTGCAAAATGTGCGGATACAGGTAATCAACACAAGCGAAAACGGTGCCAGGCGTAAACGTTGAAGACCTCACCGAGGACTCTTAGAATATGCTGATGGGATCTCAAAAATTTCGAAGTACCTTTGACGAGATTCGCTCCATTAACAGCAGTATCGAAGGCATACATCGTGAACGTCGGTGGACAATCCAAGACTGTATCATTCTGCTCTAACGTGCATCTGCAGAGAGAAAACACTCAAATAACAGTTCCTCAGAAAAAAAACTCCCATGCTAGACTGCCAATAAGAAACTCAGAAGCATTCAGAAGTAGCACCAATATACGCAACATCAGGCCAGAAGAGAAAAAAACTACGATTAGAGTCGAGAGTACCTCATGATCAAATCAATTAGCTCATCCGCTCCACAACCCACTAGAATGTGCTCTGCCCCTAGCCCAGAATCTTTTGCAAGAGCTGCACGCAACCGTCGACTCTCCGGATCAGGATATATGTTAGGGAATTGCATATTACCCAGAGCCTCCATCACCTGCTCGATCCATGACCTGACCCAGAATTAGTGCATTCAATATTCCACTGCAAGGAAGGAGATTCTTTCTTACAAATATTGACTCAACCGAGAGAACAGCCACATTATTCTCAGAAATGAAGCAAAATTATAAAGCAGGAGTTACAATGAAGAAAAGCCAAAAGTGAAACCAGGGTGGAAGAACAAAACTATAACAAAGCGAAACATCCTACATAGAAGAACGTGAGCTGCCAGTTCCAGAGCGTCATTTGAACACGCTATGTCATACAGATAAGGTATTCTTCCAGAGGTGATACTAATGCTACTTACTGCACAGACTTAGCTTGGTCTAGACTTTCACATGTTTTGAATAAGACTGCAACACATCCCACTAGAATGAAGATCGGATTTCAAGCATTTACCTCTGGTGGGGGGCCATAAGGATTCTCATTGGCATCCAACTTAACGATATCTTGAGGTGCTCTACCGAGCCGAGCAGACAGAATCTGGGCAGGATTGAAAGCCAGAATTCAGTTTCTAACCCTTAATGTAGTCATCCAGAAAGTAAATTTACAGTTTTGTTTTATGGAACATGAGACTTCACTTTTGAAAGTTCCAATTGACTCCGATTGACGGTGTCCCAGGAATCAATACAAATGCGTGCAATGGTAATCTCTACTTACCTCAAAAGGCTCAATGGGAGTGTAAGGAGCCAAATTTCGCAAATGCGGGCGGATAAAATTAACTCCACTTGCAGCTTCCTTCACCAGGGGTACAGCTGACGCCCTAATTGAAGGAGGACACCTGAATAACAACAAAGGGATTGAGAGATTCTCCTGCTGACATGTAATTCAAAAACGAGATCCTTCTTCAGAACCATAACATTATGAGTTGGACACTTTTAAAGACCAATTAATGTCAGAAGAACATCTACCAGACACTACATTCATATAATTGGTCCCGAACCTTGAAGAATTCTTGGTGGAGAAGAGCCCGTTCAGTTCGCTAGTGGAAGTTTGCCTCGTTATGGTGTTGGAAAACGAGAGTGTCCCGGCAGGAGGACTGCCTCCAGGAGCCAACATGGTACACAAATGCGATGGGAAAAATCCTCCTCTCAGAGAGAAATAGCTAATTCGTCGCAAACCCCTCCGTAGGCGGATTCCTCCTCTTGCTACTCAAGGGCCTTCCACAAGGAGCCGAAGGTTTACGCGAGGCTTTCGTTCGCCAGTACTGGTACTGGGTCCCACAGGACCTCGTGAACGTACATCAGCTGCTGCCAGTGTTCAGATATACATAAACTTACACTATACGTGAATGTAACCTGTGTGACCGGAAGAACTTCTTGGATTTAGTGTATTTTGGAAGAAGGGAAAAAGCAAAAAGATTCGACGTCGCAAGAGAGCACTCCAGGGAATAAAGTATAATAACAAAAGGGATGGGTATTCCCATCCTTTTTTGCGCACAAGGATAGAACCAAACTATCACACTCGGAAATATGTCCCAACCTAATATATCCCAATTATCTAGGTAAAGCAATCTACAAATAATTATAGCATCTAAAGAAGTATCATTTAACGATCTCCTACGGATTACATCAACTAGTGTTCTTTGTAGAGCAATTGAAATATGTTACCTAAAATATATTATACAGTAACTAAGAGATCGATACTCCATGTCGCCTAGTATGGTAGGCTCTCGTACACTCCCTCACGAACATGTTGAAGTCGGTGTCCATAGTTCCATATAACTCCAAACCTAGAGGAACAAAAAGATGACCTCTCTATATACCTCTACACTTGGAGACCTTGGCTGCTACCACTCCACTCGCTACCCATCCTGGGGATGGATGATCACCCCCTCTGAAACTATCATAGCAAGAAGAAGCGAATGTTTATATCCACGCTTCTTCTTGAACAAAACAAGAAGAACAAAGAGAAAACCTCTCTCTTCATTTATATTCTATGCCCTCGGGAGAACTCTCTCTGTGGCTGACTGTGATAGTCCACATTGCAAAAATTTAGAGATCAAATTAGATCTTCAAGTAACCACATTAGGACCTGCAAGCCACAACCATTGAAATTCAAAAGTAAATTTCAATGCATAATTCGAATTCACTGTACATTTTCATTTCGACAGGAGAAAAAAGTAAGAAAATGGGAGTTTCGCAACCGCTTTCAGCTTTTCGGCTATTTTACCCCTCCCAAGGGCAGGTTATTCCGCGTTACTCCCCTGACGGCCACGGGAAACACCTCTTGTAAAAGTCAATCCACAATGGCAAAATACATTAAATTCTTTAGCTTCAAATTAAGGAAACATTTGGTGATATGAAAGAGTCGGTTGAATCTATTCAATTAGCTTTTTGCTACGCAAGTGAATATTTCACCGGAAACTTTTACTCCATGTGTCTCCCTTTTTCGTTCCTCGAGTTTATGCAAGTCAATGACATAGAGAGTGGAGAGTAGATTAGGATACCATTAATAGTTTTTTCACACAGTCAGGTTATATTTTACTTAAAGTTGACATTTTATGCTATTTATTTTTCAATTTTGGTTCCATTGTTATCTAAATTTAACATTACTGAGAATTCTATAGATATATATATATAAGTAAATTTGTTATTTTTAAAGGTTTTAGCAATTTTTTTCAAATCATACAAATAGTTCAGATTTTTTTTTATTCCAATCTCTTTATTTTCATGAGTTGGTTCCATTGGAACATAATTGAAAAATTATGGGCATCGAAATAAAAAGTTAAGAATGTTTGTAGATTTTAGGGTTTTGATAGTTAGTATTTCATCATGTGAGATGGGGTGTATGAGGGTTGTGGTTGTGCATGTGGAATGAGATACATGATGGAGTACCTTGTGTCCTTCTCGCTCTCTTTGTGTTAGCTACAACTTCACTTCCCCTCATGCGGCCAACTAAAGCAGTGCGTAATGCACCATGTCTGATGTGTCATCGTCTCTTACCTCGCAATGGGTAAAGATCCACATGGCAAAGATGCACAAAGATTATGATTGGACCACTTGGGATGCGCATGTGAGGCGGACGAACATATCGACATTTTCATGGATCACATAGACTACTTCGATCTTTTCGTTGATCGTTCTAGGTATACCGATTGGGTTGTGGGAGTGGTTATCATCCCACTCAGGTTCTATTCTATGACTTTTTGAGACTAGTTTCCCATGTCCATGCTTATTTCATAGGCTCACTCGTGCATTCCATGACTATGCTAGATAAGCTTATTTCTCAATCGGTTGGCACGTAATCCCACAAAAGAATTAGCGTGTTTTTTTGTTTCTCTTATTTCCACAATGATGTTTACGTTATACTTGAGGGGAGTGTTTGACATAGGGAGGTAGCAACTAGATTTCGGAGATTCCGAGCATGGGATTGGGTTACATTGCAGGAGGAGTCCGTACAGACCACACATGTCAAGAATCAGGTTCAGCCACATGATACCTCATATTCGGCTCAATTGCGACGGTGTAGGATCTTGGGGCATGTTGGGGAGTATAGAAGAGTCGCACCTGTCGTTCATCCTTTGTCTATGGCTAGTACTACTAAGGAAACTATTTTCTATCTATGCCTTTTACATCCATCCATGGGCGAGTGAGTACCATTAGAGGTTTTGGAGTATCCACCACACATGACATTATGTATTGATAGATCTCTTTTTGCACATTTTCTATGCACAACATCACGTCTATCCTCAAGGGGCTTTTCATGGATGGTATATGAACATCTTAGATATTGTTTTCCGGCAAATAATCCCTCTAGTGTTTTCACATAGTTGTTTCATATGGCTACATCAGTTGTGAGAGGGGAGATTATGTTGGTAGTTAATTAGGTTCTATGTGTTAATCAGCTTCTCACAATGGAGAATGACATGGGAATCATTAGATCGATTGTTATTGGGGAGGTCTTATTACGCCTTGTTATTCGTATTATGGTCATGCATCATAGTTCTCACTTCAAGAAGCACCTTTGTCCACACTAGTTTGGAGTCGCCATACCATGAGGTTGTGAGGCGGTATTGTTAAGCATTAGAGCACTCTTACATGTCCATCTGGATTGGATTGTCTTGTAGTTGGACGTTGAGAACACTTTTAGTAATGTTTCATGTGCATCCATCTTTAGAGAGATTAGAGAGGTTGTTGGACCTTTGTCAAGTCTCATTCCTTTCTTACGGTACTTCTATGGTTCATATTCTTCTTTCTTCTATCAGCATGACTTTTCACATAAGAGAGTGATTGTTCTACAATCTGCCACTTGTACTTGTACAATCCTTTGGGAAAACCTTTTTTTGCCATGGCTCATTATAGAGTTCCATTTTTTGCTAGTTATGCACTCTCTCCACCTTTGTTATCTTCCTGATTTGTGATTGCAAATAGGCCCATCCTTGAGATGTATGCAAGGGACGTGGATGGGGGGTCATTTCCTTTACAAATACTATTACAACAAATGAGAGATGCTTTACCTTGGAGGTACCACATGAGCTTCCGTCTTTTTTCTCTTTGTCCACAAATGGACCAGAGGCCTACATTTTATCTTGATGAACCGACAATTTCAACATGATCTACTCTCTCTCTCTCTCTCTCAATTGATTTGGCCATTCCTCCTACCATCAAGGATGCATGCTTATGGATTTTGGCTTGTCCATGCATCATAGTTTTCCGTCTCGCAGCAATTACCTTTTCTATAACGATCAGGTTTTGACTTTGCTTGGTCCACCCATCTACATCTTCATTGTGAGTGTGATATCTTCATATGTGAGTGTGATACTTCCTTAGATGCATCATGGGTCCATATGACTCGTTGTCCATTTGAAATGCAGAGGATAGCTACCCTTACTGCCATTAGGGATGTGATGTTCTGCCATTAGGGATGTGATGTTAGGTATGGCATAAAAGGGTAGATCACATGGACCAAACTTTGGTGTGTTTTACACTCCACTCACACTAGGGCATACCTATACTTTGTTTGGGAAGACCAGGTTATTGTATTGAATCCTCTAGAAGATACTTGTAATTGATCTTTAAATTCAAAGAGGAGATACTCATTGCCGGGATTGGAAATTCTCAAATCTTTTTGCAGCTTCCAATTAATAAACTGGGAAAATAACGATCAAATATAAACTTCCTTTCCCGTGCTGTAATATGAAACAAGTTCATGTTTGGAACCTAACATGCGGCTTTTTTCTACAGACTTTTTAATCACGTTTTTGTTTCTATATCAATTTCGCTTGTGTCTAGTAATTGATCAAATGTCACTATGTTCATGACCTCCATTATTTCTCGATGAGGAACAAAGACTAAAGTAACCTCGGGGATGAAACCACGTAACTCCTTTGAAGATCTCAATAACAGCAGGCCTTGGTATTATTGCAAATTTTGGATAAGTGCAATTTACTCGTAATTCCCGCAGTCACTACGCACAACTTTGTGACTGCAAATCCTCTATGACTGCAACTATTGCAATGCGTTTGCATAGCTAACCATGGGTTTCCGAGTTCAGCGAGAGAGTAGTTAGTATTCGATTAACTTCACTCCAATATAAGTTCTAAGACCAACTCGTATTATCAAAATTTACTCAAAATTACCAAGAAAATAGAAAAAAGTTCATATGCATTGCTCCACAATGATAGCATGTTTGCCCTTGTACAGACTGTATTTTTTTGGTAAACTCTCAAGGTGATTAATCGCCTGTGACGTACAATTATTAGGTGTAATGCACTCATACGAGATTTCCATAATTGAGGTGCTGAACTCTTTGTAATCGCTATTGTAATCTCTAGGTCAATTGCAACTTTAAAGGTTTTTGATAAATGCGAAACCTGGACAATTGAGATAAATTGAGGCATTTTGCGATGAAATAAGAATGATCGGTCCAAAAAGAAGAGAGTAAAAAAATGCTGCAAGCTAGGCTACTCCCAAGATGTTGCACTCGAAAGAGAGCCACTCGAAAGAGAGCCAGTTTATTAGGGCTGATCTCTGCTGGGAGATCAGCCCTAATAAACTGATCATTGCTAACAGATGTCATAGTCTGAAGTAAACTCTGAAGTACAGGTTATGACGATCTGTGTGAGTTCAGGATGAACTGTAAGGACTGTAAACATAAAATATAGAGATTTGAGTGACAAAAACGTAAAGCGAATATCTGAACCATCTTACTTCTGCAAATCACCAGGACATCCTAGGGAGATTCGAGGATGCTTTGAAGACGGCAAATTTTAAAAAATAGACAACGGCAATGTAGGAAGAGCCGTAAGCTCAAGAGGACAGTGGAGACCGAAAACAACAATTATTGAAAAGAAGGGACATGTATTGCACGCAATGAATCGTAGAGATGATACGTACAAACCGACAGCGGGTCGTCGGATAGTGTGGGGTAGTAGCTTTATATAAGCGCTTCCATTCAAATAACACGGCATGGTACCAACCGAACACACCAGATCCAAGCATGTCGTCCTAAGAAGACCACCATGGGGGTCGAGCCAGAAAAGTTGCTTACAACGTATGCTCGTTACCAAGTTTTTGCATACAGCTTTGAAGCAGGCTAAAATATCCTCAGACTTCCTGAGAGTTATATGCTCAACAAAGAAAACATCGCAAGTGAAATATGAATATTCTGGGTTGGTTTATGGTACAGCTTTACCTGAGTAAATAAGGGCGGAATGCCTCGTTCGACAGTTGAGCGATGGTGTGGACAGGTCATCCTCTAACAGAAGACGATGGTGACTTTACAACTTCGAGAAAGCGAACTGGCTGAACACTGAACTTTTACCTACAACTCACGAGAAGTTGGCTTAATATTTTTATCCATCTTCGACGATATTCGATCACAAGGCATGGCCACAAGAACCGAATCAAGTATCGTACCACTCAACGAGAGTAACTTTCAAGAATTAATTCACACGTGAGGTTCAGAATTGTGAAAGGAGATACAGTTGTAAGCGGAGAAGGCATCAAAATTTCCAAGAAATCACGGCTTGTCATACAGCAATTGAAAAAATAAAGTACCTGTCTTGTGAGGTCATTCGAGGCCTTCTTTCTGAATAGTGAGCACAATTATGGCATATTGCATCTCCACAACGTTTGCAAGATTCGATGAGAAAACCTGGCTACTTCCTCGGCTGCATCAACTCAAAGTTTGATGGTCGACTTCCCGCCTACTCCTACTTCATACCTAGACGATGAAAGAGAAATCCACTAATAGGGAACGACGCTATCTCAGACCGTGGGCCTTAAGGCAGAGCTGATCATGGTAAGTCGGGAAGAGATACCGTGTCAAAAGAAAAGATGGAGATATGCCCGCACTCAACAACGACATATTTGAGAGGTATGCCGCAAACTTTGTGCTCCAGTGCACGAAGCTCATCCGGCTTTGGTGGTTGGCCGCTAGAGATACAGAGCCTAAAGGTTGGTAAACCTGGTGTCGACTTTTTGAATCGGCCGTTAGGCAAGAATACATCAAACATAGGTAGTAAACCACACGTATCTTCATCCTTGTTCAAACTCAAAACAGAAAGAGACTGTAAGGAGTCTAGACTGGCTTTCGCATCCTCCCGAGAATGATATGACCTTCCAATATCACATGGAAGAAAAGCCGCGTCATTCCCATACTTCTCCTCTCGACTTGGGTAGTTGTTCATGGAACTTTCTGTGCCTGTCCTCGTCAGCATCAAGTCGCAGCCGACCTCATCCATCGTATCAGATATTGGAAATTGCACTTCTCTCGAGTTCGACTTGACAACGCTCTCTAAGGGACTTGGAAGCAATATGAGTTCCTCGGCTTTTGATGACAAGTCCATTTCGAAAACTGACTTGAAAGATGGAAATTTCTCTTGTTTGCGAGAAGTTGTCCACAAAACGTCATATCGACCCACAATGTAACCTAGTCGTTTCAAATAAGCAAAAGCTTGATAGGCAGCCCAAGAGCAACCATGAGCAGGAATGAATAATAGACTGTAGATTTCGTCAATCGACATGATTCTATCGTCGTTGAGCATGATTAGGCTCCCTAAACCTACCAAGTACACAGCTTCCTCAACGTTGCAGTAGAGCTTACTACTTCTAATGACACCCATACTACACCACATTTTGCCCTTCTTCACTGTGACTTCAGCTAGTCCTTTCTCCGATTCCCATGAAGCCACAGAAACATCTTTCTTGAAATTCATATTTCCTGGCAACCGTCACACGCTCCAGAGAAGTCACTTCCAGCATCTGCAACTGTAATCTTTACTACCAAACAGCATGGAATCGATCACAGATGAACTCCGCAGAGCAATAGGTCGAGTAATTGACAATGTCGCTCGCAAGAAGATGCATACACAAGCGAGAAAAATACATGAGGAATCAAAAAAATTCAATTGTAATTGACAAACACCTCAAGTCGTGAGAGTCATTGCAAATGTCAATTACTTGACACTTGCATGGTTGTTACTCCTGCACGGAGAGTGCGAGCCAGCTCTTCTTCTCGTCCAGCGGTGAGAACATTTTTCTCGTGAACTCGACGCTGGACGGCAACTCGTCGCTGCGTATATATAACAGCGCAAAATCTTGTGCGCCGGAAGGGAACGTTCTCCTGCAGGTGTCCCGCGCTGCGGAGGCTGAGCGAGGCGGGGTGAATCGAGAGGGGCTGGTGGTGTGAATGGCGGTGGTGATTTACTGGAGGAAGCGAACGATCTGGCACAAGCTGAGGCCCATCAACAGCAGCAGCGGATCCACGGACAGCGATTTCGCGTCCGTCAACGACCTGTCGGATTTGGAAGCCGGAGCACCCCACCACTACTCGTACAAAGACCTGAGCGCGGCCACGCACAGCTTCAACTCCAAGTACGTGACTCTCACAACTTGAGGTGTTTGTCAATTACAATTGGTTTTATTCCTCATGTACTTTTATATTTGTGTATGCATCTCTTGAAAGAGACATTGTCAATTACTCCAACTATTGCTTTGAATTCATATGTCATCGATTCCATGCTAATTGGTAATAAAGATTACAGTTGCAGATGCTGGAAGTGACTTCTATGGAACAATTGCATGGTTGTTACTCTGGATTTGTATGCATCTGCCTTGCGAGAGAGAGGCAATAATGCATTTCTTTCAATATCGTTCGGTCTACAAGCGAGAAGAGTCCGGGATTTTATAACTTGCTCGCATATGGAGATTGAATAGAAAATTTTTTTTGATTTTTTATTTGCATTTTGGTATTTTTTTTCCAATCTCTTTTTTTTCTTGGATAGGTTATATTGGTAACTAGTTGGAAAAATATTTTTAGATTATATGGTTTGTATAGTGAGCATTTTACCATATGGGTAAATGCTAAATTTAATTTGACTTTTAAAAGAATTAAAATTGAAATTGAAATAAGATGTAAGTATTGGAAAAAAAAATTGTTAATGTTATGATTAAAATAGTTATTGCTAATAAAGATCCTCATAAAAGTTACTATGACCAAAAAGTCCAAACAGTACTTTAAGCATTTAGATCCAAAGACTCTAGCCTATACTAAAAATATGAAACTACTAAACAATCCACAAAAAATAACGTATTTCAACTCAAAAAAAATTTGTTAATGTTATAATTAAAATAGTTATATGCAAGGGTGAAACCAACATGGAAGAGAAGGATTCGAATTTGGGAGCGGTTGTAGAGGAATTTCTCCGGAAGAGAAAAAGGTTAGATTCTCCTCAAGGTAGTTCATCCCGAAGATGAAAGATGGTCGAGAATTCTGTTGAAGTGGTACCTCCATGAGCATCATGACTGAAGATGAAAGTCACGAAGGAAATTATGGAACCATTGTCTTCGTTACTACAGCTCTAACAAAAGTTGGAAGTTGTGCTGGTTCCAGTCCTTATGGAATTGAACGACATGGGAGTAGGATACATGTGTGGTTGGGATCCATGGGAAGATGGGTATATGGAACTAGTCTGGACTATGCATCAAATTGCCACATGGAGGCAAGAGCAATTGCAATAATATTTTGGATACATTTAATATGAAGTATAGTGTCATATGTTTTAATTAATATAGGTTAAAAAAACTCATGTGATATTGGTTGAACAAGAAAATATAAATTAAAAATTTTACTTCTCTCTGGACTTAAAAGAAATTTTTAAAATAATAGATAAAGTTAAGTAATGAGGTTATGTTTTATAAAAGATTTAAACAAAGTAACATAAACTATTTTTGCTTGTGAAAAAAATTAGGATCTGTAAGAGTCTTTCAATATAATACATGAGGATTAATTCGATAGTTTACTAATCATGTGGAATGATTGACTAAGCAGAAGGCCAAACTATAGAAGGAAGTGCATTCTTCAAAGCAATCATATTTGGAAATCTTCATAATTAGAGGAGAAAAATCCAATACATGGAGAAGTAGAATTTGCAGCTTTGGGAGATGGTAGAGAATTGAAATAATGTCTCAATCAAATTGATATAGAGTCACAAGCTCGTTTGGAGTCCTTTGTCAGCAAGTGTCCACAATATCTCTTTGTTTGGTGTGATGAGGAGGAGATGCAATGATTGTAGAAGTTGGTGAAAGCGATGGAAAATCTTGGGGATCCGAAGGAGAAGACAAAGAAAATGTACAAGGCTTTGGATCGGGAGTTCCTGGAGGCTATGTGTTTTCATCAATAGGAAATCGTTGTTGACGTCCAATAGATACATTTAGGAATAGATGCGTTCATCAAAGAAATGAAGATGCGATTGAACAACATAGAGAACTCACGAAGAAGTAGAAGAGAACGATCCATATAGGCAATATTAAGAATAGGTGTTATGATTGTGTATAAATAGGAGTAGCGTTAGTAGATGATATCTTTTTCTTGCAATTATTCTTTGAGAACCAAAAGTCTAGTCAAGATAGAATTAGATTTTGCGAAGCTGGTGTGAGACGTACGGACTGGATACAAATAACTAAGAAGTTACCTTTGTGTTTGCCCATGAATTGTGATTGCATTCATGCACCCAAGTGTACTTCATTGAGTTTTCACCTCGACTTCAACTTGTGAAGGAGAGATTCCCTCCCTTAGTAAACAAAATTAAGTTATTTTTGCTCATGCAATTGTGTGCATTCAATGTAATTGATTGGAATGGAAAATCTTGCGCATAAAAGTTACTATGAACAAAAAGATCAAATAGTACTTTAAGCATTTACATCCAAAGACTCTAGTCTATACTAAGAAAAAACATGAAACTACTAACCAATCCACAAAAAAAATGTATTTCAACTCAAAGATCAAGGCCGGGGCAAATAATTAGTTTTTGTTTGGGAAAGTCCAAAGACTTCCATTATGGAAGTGACACGAACTCCGGGTGGGGTTAATGACACTTCTCATAGAACCTTAGGCAGCTTGTTGAACATTTGACAAACTAACACAATCCATTTTAAATAAGATTTATACCTTCAACACATGAGCAATCCAAGCTTTAGTATTTTCCTTTCACTTTCCCATTCGCACTTCACCCGGTAATAGGAATATCTCTGAAAACTTTTAACCATATTGTAGGGGGTTGTGATTCCGCAAGTGGGAGGAGATACATGATGGAGTGTCATGGATACTTGTCATTTTTTTTTGTTACCTATAGCTTCACTTTCCCTCATGGGGATGCCCCGAGTGGTGTGTGATACACCATGTATGGTTTGGCATCGTCTCTTTACCTCGCAAGGGGTGAAGATCCACTTGGGAAAGATTATGAATGGACCGCTTGGGATGTGCACATGAGGAGGACGATCACATCAATATTTGTCTTCAAGGAACACGTAGATTACATCGATTCTTTTGTTGAGCATTTCGCGTATACCGAGCAGGTCATGGGAGTGGTTTAAAAAATTCGTAATTACAGAATGCTTTAGCCCACAACTTTGCATCCCATAAATCTGGTTGTGTTCTCCTTCCCAATGTATGAACTGCTTTCCCTTGGCACATCTCCTTGCACATCTCCGGGAAAATGAAGTCCCATCTCCACGACAAAAATGCTCCTCCTAAAATTCTTCAGCCTCAATAGTTCCGCCGGTGTCCAATCTACCATCAAAATGAGAGGAGGAGGAAAATTCATCCTCTCATTTTAGATTTTAGATTTAGAGACACCAGCTCCATAATCTGACCTTTGATGGACTATAGTAATACGTGTTATCTTCTACTCCAACTGCTCCATTCGAGATGTCAAGTTCACCTCATGACTGGCCTCATGGGCTAACACTTGTCTAGGGGATGGCCCTCTACCACCACCCTTGCCACCTTGAACACCTTGTCCTCTTCTTGGGATTGCCATGGGACCTCTCGTTGATAGTAATTCTGGATGGAGTTCAAAACAGCAATACATCATGTGACTATGTCTATGACACTGAGCTTACCGCCTAGATTCCATCTTGTAATAGAATAGATCGATCTTTTCATCAGTAAATTTTTGGAATTTCCTCAATCCGAAATGCAATTGCATTTTGGTGGATGCTTGGTGTCTATGTGTTTGGTTGAATTATGCACTATTGGTGATATATTCGGACCGTGATGTCCAGAGTTAGAAAAAGACGCATAAAATCATAGATTCACTTTTAGATGTGAACTACCTCTTCGATCTCATGGGAACGAACGGAATTTACACTAACTTCGGCAATCCTTTGTGCAACGTTGTTGTTACAACATCCTAAATCAAACATGAGGGTTATTCAAGTTCAAGACTTCAATTGACAACTAAGAAATAGTTGCATGTAGATTTGAATCCCGACCATATTATAAAAAGTATGGTGAGAAGGATGTTAAAGATGATTGTTGGCTAAATCAATAGACCATGGTCAATCATGATATCTTGATATTCTAGTCTCTCAAATGATCTTTCTCCAAGCTAATCTCTCTTGTACTTCCCTTCACCATTTGAACAACTTTCTTTGTTGAACCATCGGACTCAAGGTGATCTCTTGAGGTGGTACAATGATTGATCAACGCTCAATAACAAAAAGCTTAAAACTCGCTTAAAAAACTCAATATTGTGGTTAGTCAACATTTATATTGGTGCACAAAATCAGAATATGGAATCTAACATATAACTTCTTCCCCTTGAACATGAAATAGTTGCAAGAAAAAATGCTATCATCTTTCCATATACATGAAGAAGTTGTCTATCTATAATATGAACCGCCAAGCTCTTTGTAAAACTTGATTATGCTCCTTGGCACTAAAAATGCCCACCAAATCACATGTACAAAGATATTTCAATACCACCATATCATCATTCATGTCTAGACTTACTACCAAACCATCCTCAATCTCAGAGTCCAAGCATTACACAATCATCTTCTTTGAAAGCCTTCATCTTCTTTGTCCCAAGTTAATTAATGTGATACTTCTTCTGCAGTTGTTAAGCCTCCTCCACACATACTATGGCCATAGCTTGGGCCTCCTCCATCTCCAACAGTTGTTGACGTCTTGATTTGATAGCTTCTACTCCATTTGTAATTTTTAACTTCCTTTGTATGGTTAAGAAGGTTGTCAAATCAAATTCAATTGGAAGTTTTGACTCAACATCAAATACCATAGAAAGATGAGTATCATATTGATGTCTTCCACATCGTTTGATACTTCCACAAGATAGCATGTAGACTCTTGTTCCAATTTTTCTCGCTCTTATCCATGTCTCTCATGCAAAGTGTCCTCCACATACTTAGTCTTTATGAAACTCCTTCATGAATTGAATTGACTCCTTCCTCCCAACAACTCTTCTAAGTAATCCATCCGCTCCTTGTTGAAACAACATATTTTCTATGATGGTATAAGGTTCACATCTCTCGACCAATCCATTCTTCTCATGTGAATGCATGCCTTGGGGAAACTCTCCTTTTCAGATAAAATCCCATATTTCATTGTATTCTACCAATACCTCCTTCATGATGTCCATCATAAGCAAATCCTCATTTGAAAATGTATCATCCATCGGTTGATCTCCTTCCACATCGTATGCCCGAGATATCAAATCAGCATTGACATGCTTCTTATTGGATCTATCCTCAATATTTCAAAGCCATGTGATCTATAACAATAGTAAGTTTTCCTCTAAATAGATAGTGTCAAAATTTCTTGAATGAGAGGATCATAACCATCATTGAATAATTTTTCTCTGCTTGCACCATGTGTCTAGTAGCATAAGCAATTAGATGATCAAGATTATCATCATCTAACTGATTTAGAATGCATCTTATAGCAATGTTTGATGCATCTGTGTATAAAATGAAAGATTTATCCCAATTTGCTTTGGCTAAAACCTCGTATGTTACCAATTTCACCGTAGGTCTGCTTCGCTGCCGTTGCTTTCTTCTTTGACTTTGCCTTTTACTTCTCCAAACGCTCCACTGACTCGGTCAATTGCTTGATTGTCTCCGTCTAATCCTTCTTCCCTTGAGCTATGCGATTCATTATCTAAATCATATCCATGTAACCGTCATCTTGTGGATTGAATCCTTGAATGTAGTTAGTCCCCATCTTGTTCAGTTCCATCAAAACTATACCTATCACACTCTTTTGTTTTTGCGTTAACTGTAACACCGAAGAAATCAATTCTTCTCCGTTAATCTTTGACGTCTTTATCTTAGGCCACGATGTCTTGGTACGTGGCTTCAGGGTTGAATGATCTCTTTAACTTTCACTCCTTGTTGACAGTTTCGTGAACTACTTCCACAG
Source organism: Marchantia paleacea (assembly GCA_014180765.2). Lineage (NCBI taxonomy): Eukaryota > Viridiplantae > Streptophyta > Marchantiopsida > Marchantiales > Marchantiaceae > Marchantia > Marchantia paleacea. The sequence goes on along the minus strand of MUAA02000007.1, from coordinate 249,663 downwards.
TCAAACTTCTACTCTCAATGGTTCCCATTTAGTCTTCCCGGCCAAATATTGATTCTTCAATTTCTCGCATGACTTTATCTAGCTCCTCCGAAGGCATTTTGTCCCTCTCTCTTTCTACAGGAGACTGCAAGCTCTCTCCTCCGCTGAGGTCTAGATTTCTTGTTGAGCCACTGCTTCCATCATTTACATTGGGTCCACCCAAGACATCCTCGGCATCTAGCTAATATCTCCGCCTCTCTAGTGATGTTAACCATCCCATCCTTGAGTACATATGCATCAAGAACGAGGAGATATACACCACTTCCTTCTCTCCTACTCTCAATTTCTGTCCCATTGCTTGCACATTCCAGTCAAAGATCTCGCCCCAGTTTACCTTGATCGAGCCTCCCAAGAAGCCTTCGATTATACTCACCTTGTGCATACTTACATAGGTGGTTCTTAATGATAAGAATAGTTGATTCATTATGAACATGATCCTCTTGAAGTCGTTTCAGATGAGATCGATCTTAAACCTATTCGTTCCTTTCCTTCCTAGAGGGTCAAACCATGGATTCATCAAAATGATTTGACCCTACACATGCAAATTCTGTTCCGTCGGTGTCCAATCTATAATCAAAATGAGAGGGCGAATTCTCCCCGTCTTTGAAATTACTCTTACGCGGATGATTCCTCTAATGGTTTCACAGAGTTGTTCTACCTGGATGCATCAGTTGCAAGAGGGGAGATTCTGTTGTTAATTAGTTAGGTGCTAGGTGCTAGTCGGCTTCTCGCGATGGAGAAGTATACTAAGGACATTATAGTGATTGCTATCTAGGATGTCTTCTTGCATCTTGTTAGTTGTATCGTGGTCTTGCAACATCATTCATACTTCCAACAGCATCTTGTTTGAAGTCGCAACATCATGAGGTTGTAAGACAATATCGTTGGACATTATAGCACTTCTAGATATCCATCGGGATTCGGTTGTTTTGCATGTGGACATTGAGAATGTTTTTAATAGTGTCTCATGTGCATCTATCTTTAGAGAGCTTAGAGAGGCGGGTGGATCTTTATCGAGTGTCATTCCTTTCGTATAGTATTTCTATGGTTCACATTTTTCTCTCTTATATTTGCATGACTTTTACCGAGAAGGAGTCACCGTTCTACAATCTGCCACTAATACTCGACAGGGATATCCTTTGAGAAGATCCTATTTATCATGGCTCATTATAGAGCTCTTTTGTCTACTACTTTGGCCATGACAGGTTTTGTGTTTCCCTCCTTAGCGGATGAAACACACATTATGGGTCTTGTAAAACACATCAGACACACCTTTGATTACTTGACTATCGAGATTCATCTTGTATGCTTGAGAGTCAAGGTGTCAAAGTGTAGGGCTTGGTCTCCATTGGGTATTCCTCCTCATCTCCACCTTCCATAGTAATGTATGACATCGATAAATGGCTTATGTATTTTAGGAGTTTCAGTAGGGTCCAAGGATTTTGTCTCACGCTCTCTATACGCTTCACTTGCTGAGGATGTTTTTGCATGTAAATTACTTTCCTCTACTATAGGATCCACAAGTGGCATTTGGTATACTCTCATCTAGTATTACTCATCGACCCATCTATCTTCTTTTCACGGTGTCTCCTTCATCTACATTCATATCATGCTTGACAGCCTTTGATAGGAGAAACATGGTCGTCTTTGGTGACATCATCGGACGAAGGACCTTCGAGTGTATAATAGGAGATTTAGCATGAAGACAAACATCTTTGTCGATTTTCTGTGGAGGGTTACGCTTATTATCGATAAAGGAGATTGCATTGTTATCTTCTCGATTTATAATTGCATATAGGCCCATCCTTGGACATATGCAAGGGACATGGATACTTGTTCATTTTCTTTACATGTAGTATTACGACATATGAAATATGTCATAATACCCTTACGACATATCTCATATGAACTTCCATCTTTTTCCTCTTTGCTCACCGATTGGACTAGATGTCTACAATCTATCTTGATGGACAATTTCAACAGGCTCTACATTCACTCCTAGTGGATCCAGTCATTCCTCGTACTACAAAGGCTTGTCTACGCTTTTACTGCACCAAGGATGCAAGCTCGTGGATTTTGACTCGACCATGCATAAGGGCAAAGAATAGCTACCCATTATGCCATTAGGAATGTGATGTTTGCTATGGCACAAGAGGGTGGATACCTCACATGAAGGGAGCTTTGATATGCCTTGCAGTCGATTAGGGTTAGAGTATGCATATACTTGGTTGAGAATACCATGTTACTATGGCAGACGTGATGAGTACTGATCCTATACATGACAGTTTCAAACGGCATGATCACCCACTCTCATGGATGGGCGGCTAGTGTAGTGGCCAAGATCTCCAAGTTTATGGGTATGCATAGAGATGACCTCTTTGTTACTCTAGCTTTGGAGTTATATGGAGCTATGTAACTGACTTTGATATGTTTGTGAGGTAGTATGTGAGAGACTAACATACTAGACGGCATGGCGTATCACTCTCTTTAATTTATTGTATAGAATATTTATATGTTTCCATTGCTCTTTAGAGACCACTAATTGATGCAATCCATATGAAAGCAATCACATTAGTTGATATTTTTTAGGATGCTCCTATTATTTATGGATCATTTGACCTAGATAGTTTAGATATCTTATATGCAGTATGACATATTTTCCATTGTGATGTTATTGAGGTCTAGCCCCATGTTACCTATTTCGTTGCATCCATGTACGACTTGATAGGATCTTCTCATCCTTTGTGTTATTTTAATAAGATGATGAAGACACAAAGCACATAAGACATAAAGTTGTAACCGTATGAATGGTTAAACCACATGATATGAGAATTTGGGTTAGTTGATATACATTGATATTTTCTTTAATGTTCCAAAATTACAAACAAAATCAAATAATTCTCTTGATTATCTACTTTAATTGTATAAATTAAAAAAACTTCAACCATGTAAAATGTATTGCTATATTATATAAAATTTCAAAAAAATAAAATTAAATAAATAAAATAAAAACTTAGAGAGAATTGAATATAAAAACATATTATGTTCCTATCACATTATATACAACACTTGTATATTTGAAATATATAAAAATAAATAAATAATAAACAAATATTGATAAAAATTAAATGAAAAAAGTTCAAAGAATCAAATTATTGAAACACAATTTTAAATTTGAACCTACAAGTATACTATATGTCAAGATGATGAGAGCTAGTGTAACGCTAATTGATCATACTTACAAAAAATATTGAAAAAACTTATTGTGAGTAGTTTGTTTACCTCAAACCAACATAAAATTAACGAAATTATTATCATTGGGTTCTCTAGATTTATTCAAAGTAATGTTATAAATTTCTCTATATGCTAATAGAGAAAAAATTATGGTTCAATCAAAATCTCATCCTAGCTCTAGCACAATTAATGTGAGAGGAGTTGTTCAAAATGAAGTAAACAATTGTTAAGTTCTTCAATGGATTTCTGCAAGATAAAAATATTTTTAGTACAACTTGCAAGAGTTATAACTCTCAAAAATGCTACAATTTCTTGGAATGTAAAAAATAAAAATTACTCACAATAAATTCTTTTGCAACATAACATACATTGTTGTTTATTTTTTTTAAGAATTTGAAAATATAAGTGAAATCAACCACTACCACTTTAGAATTCCTCACTACTTGAATTAGTTTAAAATTTTTAAGAATAGAAATTGATAAACCAACATTTATTAGATAGGATTTTGAGATAACAAATTGGTTTATTAGCATGATTTTAGGTTTATAGCTAAATACATCTTAGAAATACATATTTTGAGGAGCGTGAAAATCTAATTTTTTTATATTGTAAAGAATTTTAAAAATGATAATGTTAACCAAGTTTTTTATCTACACCATCTCTTTGTAATTTTTTTGATGTGTTATTTTGCTTCATAAGGAATGTCCATTTACACCTTTGTATTAGATGATAAACACTCACTTATGTCATAATTTTTGTTCAATTCATATTATAGTATCAAGATCGGAGAGATCTTTTTTTGGTTGGAAGTTTCAATGAATTCTATAACTCTCAAAATACAGATGATTTTTATTGCTTGAAAATACTAGATAACAATTTGTAAATTTTTTCATTCATTGATTTTATATTTAAAAAAAATTCATGATACTAGTTATTAATTATTTTTTATTTTTTATTATTTCTAAACAACAGATTTTTAACTTTCAGATTTGACCTTCGTAATCAAAATTTTATCACTTTTTACTAGATATCATTGAGTTTTTTCTTAATATCTTCTCAACCGTCAAATGCCATCAAAGTTACTTCTTCATTATCATAAAATCTTTACATATAAAACTCATATATCACAATCATAACATAAGTCAAGTACATAAATTGAAACAATATGATATGCAACAATAAGTCAATGAAGGTTGTAACAAAAACTATTTCAAGAAGTTAGATTCAAAAGTCATTAATATTTTAATCATGGTTTGATGACTCCTACCACAAATCATGTCAACTAGCCATGAAATAATTCTATGAGGATTGACTTCAGACTTTGAATAAATACAAGAGGATGATGAAAAATAGAAAAAAAAATTCTTATTTTAAAAATCAACAACATGTATTGATCAAAGAGCTTAGGTGTTATGAATAAGATTATAATGAAAAAAACCTAAATGAAGTATTGATTAAACAACCATGTTTCAATATGTATATATATTTTTCTTTCTAGAGAGGAAAGATTTACTTGTCAAATGTTTAAAAAAACTTAAACGTCAAATTGATGTACGGATCCCTTAGTTTTGGTCTAGAGTTGGGGAAGTAAGAACATGAGTTAAACCTTCAACATATCATTTTTTGTGAGTTGATATATCATAAAATGTTACATGTTTTTTTATTTCATCTGAAATCAAAATGATCAATCATTTGCAAAGAGTAAACCCTATGTTTATGTATCATGAATAATAGTTTCTTTAAACATCTATAAACATTTGATTGCTCAACATTGGACGAATTCTCATAGATTGAAAATACATGTTAATTAAAAATTGATAGGAGTAAATAACTATATAGATTTTTTGATTGGTTCTTAGCCCCATGTTATCCCTTTGGTTTCATCCATGTTTCCCTTGATGGGATCTTCCCATACTTTTTTTTATTTTACTTGATACTTTGAATTTGTGATTTGGATCATGTTGAGAATGAAAATGATGTATATAAACATTTTAGATCTATTTTAAATCACATTCCATCAAAATAGCATATAATATAATGACTTTTAATTTTTTTATAAACATTCATCTCATGATTTAAAAGATTTATTGAAGATGTTATATTATTTTGTACAAATGCTTTACATATTTATACATGCGCATAGATTTTTTAAGTCTCTTTGCCTTTGATTTAGTATTGTGTTTCAGCTTTTTTACTACGGAAATATTTTGGGTTTGTTATATATCATTTGTCATATCTTCTATATTCATAACAGTACTTAAATCATATTCTCCTCAAAAATTGAAGTTCCACAAGTAAGGTAACATTGTATTGAGAAAAATCATCATCTTTTTCTTAAAATTGGAGTTTTAAATGTAAGTTAATTTTGTATGAGTTGACATTACCATTAAAAAAATCATCTCCTTTTCAAAATTTGAATCTCAAAGCTTTTATTTAGTTTTGCAATGGGCAAAAGATATGTACCTGATTTCAATTGATGATTTCAAGTGAGTACACACATATTGATTAATTATCCATACTACAACCCTAAATTACTTTGTGCTTAAAAGATTGTCTGAAAGTTGAAGCACTAAGAGGTTAATTTATCTTCAAATATGGAATTAAAAAGTAGATTGCAAACTATAAGATTGATGTGATCTCAAATGTGTTTTCTTAGTAGGCTACTAAACATTTTTTTTAATTTGTATAATAGATTGATTGTAGAATAATTTACTCACATGTTGCTTATGGTTATTTAATTTTTAGTCTTAAAAGATATATTATGATCAAGTAGAGAGATTTCACATCAAGGGTAAACAATCACTCTTTGCAAAAAACATAGACTATGATGTTTGACATTTCATACAAAACTTCATATGTAGTTATAATTTCTAAAATTTTCCAATACTCTTCAAATCAACTTATTTTTGAATCTAATTCTCAAACTTATACCACATACAATAACGATGATAAAAGTAATATTTAAATTTATTTTTTTCAAATAAAATATTAAATATATATAAAATTTATATATAAAATTTAAAAGAATTCAAACATGAAATAATAATAAAGTAACCGACAATGAGTTTAGAAAAATCTAAGCATTAATTTGAATGTGTAAAGCAATGGTACAACATGATGACTGATAAATAATAATAAGCAAGTTGGAATATCTAGAAAGTCAAATATTGAAAACCTAAAATAATATAGGAATAAATACCAGTATAATCTGCTTAATATATAATTCCAATATTAAGTCAAAATTTTTAACATAGAATACTAATGTACATTATCAAGCTTTATGTATAAATTTTTTTTTATGATATCATAAAATCTTATAATAAAAAAATTAACAAAAAAAATTAAAAAATTCAAATCAAAGCAAAAAATATTTTTTTAAAAACATTTATATATCAATACATATTAAAAAATTTGAATTTTTTTTTGACATTCACAAGGTAAATATTCACTTATAATTGAATTCCTAAAACTCATTGAATCAATAATGGTCTTACAAAAAATATAAAAATCACTCAAATATTGAAAATATTATTTTATAAATAATGGAGGGATTGTAATAAAAATGTTATTTAATACCATTTTGATCACATATATATATATATATATATATATAATTCTCATTTTATTAAGTAAATAAATAAAAAAACTATATTTTTTTGAAATTAGTTTCATTTTATCAGATTATAATTTAAAAAAATAACTTGTTTTTCAAATAAATGGTAGTTTAACAGCACGAAATTTTAAATATCATATTATAGGTATGAAAAATTTTCTTGCATAAAAAAATCTAAAAAATTAAACTGACTAATTATGATTTTTCAAATAAATTTTATGCCAATATAACCATAAATTTAAAGGATACACATGTATATATAGATAAAATATAATTATTATGTAATAATGTTGTTATTTTTTGGTTGAAATCATGTTATAATTTATAAAATACGTTCACAAATTAGTGAAATATCTACATTTTTTTATTATTTTGGATGAAAATTTGAAAGTTAAATTTTTTTTGTATTGCTGTTAAATAAGTACAAATCAATCAGTGGAATAAAATTTTCACCTCCGGCTTTAATTTTCTCAAATATATAAGATTTGGTGCAAAAAATTGAAATTTTATTTTTAGAGTTTTATTTGTCACTAGATGCACAAAAATTTCAGCACAAATTATTTATTTGTAAATTTTCATTCATATTAAATTAATTGTAATATTTTCTGTTATTTGATTTTATTTCATAGGATGAATTGTTAATTATTTTTTCAAGGCTTATGAATGAATTGAAAATAATTATCAATAAATAAAATTCTTTTCAAATACTTTTTATTCAAAAATAAGTCAATAAGGCGTTTAATAATTGGAATGCATATAATATGTAAAAAAAATTATATTTACGTATACAATACCAACTGTTTTGAAAAAAAAAAAAATTTTCACAAAAAGACATACCTTATCAAATTTTTTTAATTTTTTTAATTAATATCAGATCTCAAATGTGATCTAACATACTATAAATTTATATGTGTAAATTTGATCACGTGTAAATTTTCAATTTTACAAGTTCATTATAATATGACTTATGCTAATGCAATTAACAAACCAACAAACTAAACTACTAATACATATAATTGAAAAATAATTTGTATCAAATATTTTTAAATCAAAATAAATAATGAGTGTCAATTTTTAAACACAAATATATTGTATTTTTTATAATTAATTAATTAATTAATTATATAACTCAACAAATAATTTTTATTTTTATTACTATTAATTAATTATTTTTTATTTATAATAAATAATACTTCAACAATTTGTATTTCAAAGCAAATTCAATGATCTTGAAAGATCATTTTTACATATAAATTCTTTATTAAAGATTTCATTATCGAAAAGCATGATGTAAAATATGTTCTTTTGGATATACATCTTTCTGAAATTTTGTTGGTAATTTTAATATAATTTTTTTAAAATACGAATTCTAAACTTCATTGAAGAACACTTTTATTTCTTTTAAAATAAAATATGAAATATTATATATATATACACACATAAAATATGTGCTCTAATTGACATATTAAAGATGAATTTCATATATTTGTTTAATACATCATGCATTTTTTTGACATCAAGCATTATAAAATTATTATTATTTAATTAATTTATTTATTTATTTTGTAAAAAAGTATGTTACATTAATTTTTGTAATCTTATCAAACAATCAAACATAAATATTTGAATGTACTTTATGATTAAGGATTGATTTAAGCATGAAGCAATTTCACATTATTGAATAATGTGAAATTTTTTTAATTTAAAAAAACAAGAATTTTTTTATCATTATTTTATTTATGAATGGTGAAATTGTATTTAAAATTTATAAATAACTAATAATATACATGTATTATAATAATTAAATTTATTAATTAACATCTATGAAAATCTGATGAGTTACCCTAAGAAATGTCTTATAAATATATACATATAAAAATCATATTTAATACATATTTATCTTTATGTGAAACAAAAATGACACTCATTCTAACCTGAAAGTGTTAATTTTAATTAAAGATTCTGAAAAATAGTTACTTGGTAGTTTTGTGAACTTTTTAATTATGAATACATATCAATGATCCAAACAAGGCTGCTTCATTTTGATTTTTATTCTTATGATAAGTGCTTAGAGCAATTACAAATTCACTCGTATCCATAATTTAAGAGTTTAATTTGATCATTTTAAATAAATTTATAGTGTGAATAAATATATTTTATTAATACAATAGTCTCTCGTTTAAGTATGAAACTTGAACCTCGGAGTTTTTTGCGTACTTTACCGGTAGGTGCATACTTTAGACTCTCAATTCCCAAATCGCATGCGAAAGCAATGAATATGCCGCAGTAGTGTTGGAAGATGTCGAAGAACTGTTGAAATCGATGAAGATGAATGAAGCATGGCTTGATGAAGATAGCGATGTTAATCAACCAGAACAGATTGTTGAGTCACAGGATAGAGTTGAATTTCATGGATTTGAGTCTTTGTATAAGCATATTCTCGATATTGAGGATCAGCTAAAATTAAAAGGTAAGAAATAAAAAATATTTATTTCTTACCTTTTAATAAAAATCAAATGTGTCAAATGAATTGGTAGAAGGATTAGCCATATAATATGTAAAAAATGACCTCGTCGTACAAGATATATACATGGTAAATAGACGAGATTTAATTTTTTTTGGCAATCAAAAAAAGCTCTAAGGTTGTAGAATGAGTACATTTGTATATTTATGGTCCATGTTCATGAAGTCACTTGATGAAAATACATATTTTGTTACCTTCATAGATGATTTGTCATGACTAAAATTTATCAATTTTTTGAAGCTTAAATCTAAAATATATGAAAAATTTTGATTTTTAAAATTTTGAGAGATTATGATTTAAAAAAAAGCATGAAATTATTAAGGGGTGATCATGAGTGAATCATATTCAATAATAATTAATAACTCTTTATACTCCAAAAAAATGGAGTTTTGTTAAATCTTACATAAAATGACCAATACTTTGATGAATTAGATTTAGTTTTCATGAATATCAATAATGATGAAAGAATATATATTTGTCAAGATCATAAGATCAAATACGTTAATGTAGTATATAAAATCATTGATATGAATATGATAATTTATTTTTTATAATGTTCATAAGTTATGATTGAATTTTTGATGCTAATATTTTATAAAAAAATGATTATTATCCTATTCAAAAAATTAAAGAAAATTTGTGTTACCAATTTATTCATCTTAATTTCATGATCATGTTGTCATATGTGACCAAATAAGTTTTAACAAATGAGATGTATAAAATTTGATAAAATGAATTTTATCAATATCTTCCAAATATTAAAAATTCAAAATTGAACTTTATCTGATTTTATGCAAAGCTCAATGTATATTCATATGATTATATTTTTTTTATACAAAAGCAGGATGCATTGTTTAGAAAAATATTCATTTTAAGCACACATTTAATTTTTTCATAGAGTTAAATTTGGTATCATCTTGAACCATAATCTCATCATTTGCAAAAAAATTGCATGAAAAATCCCACAACAATAAGACAAAAATGGAAACAAGAAATTTTATATCCATATCTCCAACATTATTATCAAATGATATAAAAGTATTCAAATATTTGAGATTTATCTTCATAAAAACTACATATTTTTTTTGCCCTCAACATACCCTCATCCCACATTCTCTTATATAAATATGATTTCAAGTCTAAATTGTGTGTAACTTACAACTCCATGTAACCATCACATGACTTATTTACTTGACGTTGGATCTTAAGAGTTAAGTTAAACAAAGTTAGCAGAATGGAAGACATTGTGTAGTATAACTAGTGACATATTAAAACAAGACTGTCATTAGTGAATCTTAAGTATTTTATTGGCGGAAACTTTATGTCATATACTTCACTGATGTTTAGGGGTTTGACTCCACCTATTGGCTGTGGGTAATATGTATCACATTGGTCAACATTAATTTAAGGTGTTGATTTTTTTCCCATAACTTGGCTGAATCATTCTCATAAGTAATCGACGTAGATAAGTGGGAGAGCCTTTAACTTGGAACCCCATTTCCAAGGTTCGGTGTCACCACCACAATTGTTACTCACTCTCCACTGTGAGTAACAACATCCCTATAGGAGGAGAACTACATTGCTTGCTATCATGTCAATGCCCTGATTTGTGTGAGAGATCTGCACGGAGGGGGAAAGGAGGAAAGGTATTATGAAAAATATACTCAAATTTGAGGTGCCCTGATGGAGGATGAGGTATTTGGGGTGACTCAAGTGATAGTCCACGTTGGTTACCTATCATGCCCACGACGGTTGTTGTTGTTGTTCTTCTCCAAACAATCCCCGGTAAACACTTTTTCGGGAATTGTTTGTGGGTACAACAAGCATTGAAACCCCATTCATAGCTTTCGCCCAGGAGTTTATGATATCACACTAAGAGAGAACTTATTTTGTGAACATACAGATAAGGTACTCTTCTGTAAAGAAAACCTTCAAAATCAATATGGAGGTAGAACGTGGCGGTATCCTTTCAGATGTACCTTTGGAATCTGGTTCCAATCAGTAAATTAATATAACGATTAAGTGCACGCATGCAGGACCGCAAGCCTTTGGATGGAATGGAAACAGGCTTGTCAATTCTTGTGGATTACAAAGCATAAATAAATTTTGCTGGGAATGGAATTCCTTGGATTCCTTTCCAAATTCCATCATTCAGAAAGTAGATTGATTTCCTTGCTATTGGACATCCATATAGGGACAAGAACAGTTCATAGAAATATAGCAAAAAGGATTGGAAGACCCCATCATCAAGTCCTACATGGATGAAACCAAATGGGTAAGATGGGGTTATGCCCCAATACCATCACAATGGGAAATATGTCATGTTGCACCTAGGATATCCTAATTATCTAGGTAAAATGGTTTACAAATTAGAATAGTAAGAATCATCACCTAAAGTGATTGATCTTTGTAGAACAATGAATACACGTAGACTAAAATATGATACACAATAAACTAAAGAGAGCCCATATCGCCTAGTATAGTAGACTCTCCCACACTCTTTCACAAACATTTAGAAGTCAGTGTTCATAGTTCAATATAACTCCAAAGCTAGAGTAAGAAAGAAATGATATATTTGCATATCCAGTCCATCCAAGAGTTTGGGTAATCATCCACTCAAAACAATGACAAGTGCAGGGTTTGTAATCACCATATGTAACATATACTCCCAAACCAATTAAAACCTGAGTCTACTCCCATCAATATAAACGCTCCCTCTAGGTGAGATACACCCACTCTCGCACAATGTCAAGTGTGGGGTTTGTAATCACCTTGTCTGCAGCAATAACATGTTACTCCCAAACCAATTACTAACCTGAGTCTACTCCAATCAATATAAACGCTCTCTCTCTATGTGAGATACACACTCTCGCAGTAGCAAACAACTCATCCACGGTAACTATTTTCTTCACTCCTAATGCATCTATGTAATACTACAGTTACAAGTGAGTAATGAAGATTAGATAGGTGGACGAATCGAGGCGGGGTATATATTTACCGCAAATGCGGAATATGACTTCTAAGTACTGAGTTATGAATGGCCAGGACAACGAACCAGGCGAGCGTGGAGGCAGAAAAGAAATCACGCACCTGAAATTGGGAAAAGATATCCGACAGCCGATGGGATGTTTGAGCCATTTGGGCCCGCCACTTATGCACACGATGACTCGTAGGATGGACATTGTAATCTGATGTGTGACCATATGGGCCACAGTAGCCGCTGCGCTGAATTTCGTTTGTCGATGGGGGTACATGAATTGAGCAACGGAAGTAAACCGGGCATGGCTTTCTTCACAGCAAGAAGTGAAGACTGATGTCCTCTAGTTGTCTGTGAGACGTGTAGATCAGATGATATTGTAAAAGCTCCTGATTGAGGTAGAGGTCGATGACGGGGAGCCTGAGTTGATCGAATTTGACAAAATGGCGGCGTATTCCTGCTTCAAGGGCTCCGGGTTCGTGGTCAATCGGCCTTTCTTTTCAGCCTTTTCGACTGCTCGACGTTTAGAAGGAGCTAAGTTGTTGCCGATTAGGAGGACCAGCGGGAATTGGGTTGGCCGCGATGTAGCTGTTTCTTTTCATAAGATTGAATTTTCTGTGGGTAGAGGAGGGACGAGACTGGTGCATTTGGGAAGGACCGAGAGCAGGGGAGCACCCTCTGCGGCTAGCAGTAGCTCTTTGGGCGGGGGTGTTTGGATTCAAGACGATGATGATTCTCGGGAAGGGAAGGAGAAGCAGAAAAAGAAAGAGAAAGTGCGAAGGCTCATAGCTGGAGTGGACCAGACTCAGCTTGTGGAACCATGGCTGCTTGCTGATGCAGATAGCCGATTCGCTGAATTTTATGGGGTCCAGATTCATCATAAAATTGCGCGTCCAGCTGCTGATAGTAGTGATAATTCAGAAGAAAAGATTGTGGGCTTGCCTGCAATTTTATTGCACGGATTCGGAGCGTCGCTTTTTTCTTGGGAGAGGATAATGCCGAAGCTTGCACAAGTTTTGGGAGAATCCGTGGTGGCTTTCGACAGGCCTGCCTTTGGCCTTACTTCTAGGGCATTCCCACCATCACCTCAAACGTCCGAGAAGACTAAATTGAAGTTCAACAACATTTACAGCGTTGCATTTTCGGCTGCTGCTGCTGTTGCTTTTGTCAACTTCATTAAGGCGGAGAAATCTATTCTAATTGGGTAAGCACTTACAGCTGTTCTTACAGCTGTTCGAAAACCAAAGCTTGCGAATCTATGTCTACCCTTCTTCGAGTTGGAAGCTTTTCAAGTCACCAGAGCAGATCGTGGGCTAAACAGACGTACTTATCTTACTTTCGTAAGCACTTTGAAGGCATGAGTTAGAAACTCTCGGGTAAGATTTGGCAGATTGATGACGATAAACCTGTAGAATAGATTGCCTTCATATTAACCACCTCTAATGTGTCGACTTCTTGCGAAATGGTACTGATGCCATTTTAGTTAGAATAGTGTAGGCCAGTTATTTTAGCTCATGTTGAATGACGATTATGTGCGAAGTATAATAGAGGAATTGTCTGTCATTTCTTTTATGGGCTCAAGCAGTTGAACATGTTGTTGATATTTTTTCTGGGAAAAAGGTCAGACACTCAGCTGGAAGCATAATCGCAGCTGAAGCATACCATCAAGCCCCAGAAAAGTTTGCTGCAATTATTCTAGTGGCTCCCGCGTTGGTGGCTCCTATCGTCATGCGCCGAATGGATGCAGCTAAAAAGTCTAGAGAACGTGAGACTAAGCTCGAAGAAGACTTGAAAAGCAGAAAAGCTAGCCCTGTTTTAAAAGTATGGGCTGCAATTCTCTGGGCTCTCTCCAAAGTCCAGGATTTTTTTAGAAGTTTCAGGGTTTTCCTGGTTCTGAACTTCTCCAAGCTTGTAGGGCGTCTCCTCAGATCACCACCAGGAATATGGCTTGTAAGTTTCTTTTTGTTAACGACATTTTGAACTCTGTCGATATCAGCAATCTCTGAGGTTGAACTTGACATGCACGCTTATCTCTGAGAATTTTGTCTCGTAAATATACTCAGTCTGTTTTCCAGAGCAGATTTCGACTCGCTGTAATCAACTACAATAGGTGCACGAAAGGAGATATAAAATAAAAGAATTCGAACGTAGATCCACAGCACCGAAGTTGGGAGTTGTTAGAGCTAGGCTTGGCTGAAGCTTTTTATGTAATCTGTTGCAGGTGCGGAGGATCATGGACAAAGGGGGTCCTGCTGCCGTCCGCATGGCCTTTTACGATGTTACTAAGGCCGACAAGTATGTGCTCGATGGTTATACGAAGGTTTGTAAAGTGTTCTCATCTTGCTAGATTTGAAGGATATTTGCCGTGACGATGGAAGTCTTGACTTTGTCATGAGCTTTATTATAGCTTATCCAGCCTGTGGAAATGCCTAGATCTCTGCTAGAGACCGACACTTATACTTCCCTGGCGTGTGTGCTAATACACGTGAACTACGATGACCTTTCCTCAAAACGGTTGCAGCCACTTGGATGTCGAGACTGGGAAAGAGCGCTGGTTGAGTATTGTCTAGCTCTGATTGACAACTCAGAGGAGAAAACTTCGGGGAAGAAAAGAATAGAAGACATTACATGCCCAGGTAACTAAGGAGCAATTTTATATTAGCAATGCATCACATCTAGATAGGATTGTTTTTATTTTATATAATATATTTTACAATGCTTGGATATCTGTTGTTTATATCACTGGCACCGTGTGGTTGCAGTTTTGGTAGTTACTGGGGATACCGATAGGATCGTCCCAGATTGGAACGCTGAAAGATTGGCAAAAGTATTCCCCAGGGCAGAGTTTAAGCGCATCAAGAATTGTGGACACCTACCTCAGGAAGAAACGCCAGATGAGCTCATTGAGATTATAAAGGACTTTCTGGCACGCAACTTGCAGTTCGGTTCCGCCACATCAGAACCATCTGCCATACCTGTAGCATAGTTTAACGTCACCAATCAGATATCCTTCCCATCAATTGTATTCTCTATGCAAACTTTTACTTTGATCGGTGATGTGGGCACCAGCTTTTCATTTCTCCTCTCTTGCAATTTCTGGATGCATTCATCTCTTCAAATTGCTAAAACATTACATTCTTCCGAATGTGGCAAGTTCAAGAATTATCCAGCTCCATACTTAACACGCTGTCTTAGAACAATGACTATGGTTGGTGGCCATACTCTTGCTGCCCTTCAGTATCAGTTGGGAGGGACTGCGTATCTAAGACTTCAGTTTCTCATTAATGATCTTGCCTGTTCGTTCATATTGCTTGAAGCAAGCAGTAGGCTTACTGTTCTTCTGGGGTCCTTCACATCTTTCTCATTGATTTCTCGGTCCACACAATCTGTGAGACGAAAAACGTCAACATTTATACGTCACAGTTTTGTTGTGGGAGCATGCCTAGTCAACCAACGAAGGTCATTCGGAACTGCTCTATCCCCCAACTTCTTTAGCAAGGTTTCAGTTTATATAGCAAGAAAACCCCATACCTGAAGTAAATGACATCGAAGATTGAGTTGCTTCTTTGATGTTGACGATTCACCTTCAAAAACTACAGTATCCATGCAGCGAAGCTCGAGTAAGTACTTAATAAGGGGTGATCTGAGAAGAAAGGAATTTGTCTGCAGTATTGATCATGGTATATCAGTTTAGTCGTCACCAACATCGAACACATTTGACTTGTTCATCCTGACTGACTCGAACCAGCTGTTTTTGCATCTCCTCGGCGCATGAACAGTTCTTGTGGTGGGAGTTCCACCAAGAACATGTGACTGTCGTGAGCTCAAAAAAATGTGACCACAGTGCTGGCAGAGTCCGTAGGTTGTGCATGCCTCTAGATTTGGAGAGGAGACATTTTGCTGTGGATGTATTAGCTAGAGCTGTGGAGAAGAGAGTTTTAGTTCGTCTGTATGTCCTTCAAAAACTTCCACTCTCGAGCTTGAATGAGCTTGAACACAGTCTCCTTCCTCAGGGCCCTCTCTTTAACGACGAGTCTGCCAATTTGGTCAGAACACCTTCAGCGTCGAATCCATTGTGACCAGCCATACCCTTCCTACCTTCTATACCAGTACCAGCACCTGGAACCAACGTCAAACTCACGTCTTCACGAATGAAGTATCGTCATCGATCAAGAGGATACATGGCTTAAGCGTAAAATTAGTATCTCAGAAAGTGTTCCTTATCCTTGTACTTCATGGTCCAACGCAACACCCACGGATTCTTTCAAAATGTGGGGTTTATGGCTCGTGTTTATCATGCAGTGAGTCTTCTGGAAGGTGACGCGGGAGCTGGGCCTCCTGACTCCGTCAAACTTGGACTAGACGAGGAATGCTGAACTTATCAATGCACGAAACTATTGAAAGAAGCTTCAGTTGCTGAATTTTTCACGGGACGGGAGACCGATTCTCCAGGCCTTCCAGATGCCGGTCTCGGATTCGCTGTGCGCTGCTCCAGGACGCAGTCCTTCCGTAGCATTGTGTTGGTCGAAGGCTGGGTTGAAGGATTGTACGAGGAGGAAAAGAATTCTTTCCTGTGTGGAGAAACGAGATGGAATAAAATAAGACCGAAATTAAAAAGTACAAAGATCGAAGCGGCCAAAGTGAAGATCCCAAGCCATTCCAAAAGAGGAGAGAACTATCTCATTGCTAGCCTCATCAGTTTCGCTTTCGCTCCGAGGCGAAAGCGAAACTGACGGCAACAAAGCTCGGAAATCCTTGCGAAACGTTCGCGACTGTCGCGATTCAGCACCGACTGCTGCAACTGACCTTCGATCTCGCAGCCAAGGCGACAATCACGTGCGCTTCCCCAGAATCCGCCACGTGGGATTCCAGTTGTATGACTTCACGGACGAGTCAGAGACCGGAGGTCGCCACGCCAGCGCGTTTCGGCCACAGAATGCTTCACGGCCTTAAATTTGCGTCCCGTACAAGTACGATACTCTCCACTGTATTTGACGTCAGTTTCGGATCTGTCGTTGCCGCAGCAATTTCGACTCCCGATTTTCCATTTTGTTCATTCCTTACAATCTTGTAAAAGTCCTGACTTCCCTTCATTTTTTAATGAAACTATTTCGAACTTTTTTAGTGTTAAAGCTGTGGTACTGTATTTTGGAACTATTTGCAGTCAAAGTTGACATCACATTAAACAAAATGAGGGGACAAAGTATAATAACAAAACCCCGTCAAAGCGTACAAGGATGGAGCCAAACCGGTAACATGGGCTAGCCCCAATAGTATCACACTGAGAAAAATGTCATATAGTATATAAAATATCTAGATCAAACAATAGAAGTATTTAAAGAATCATCAATTAACTTGATTATTTTTATTCTTTATAGAACAATGAAAACACATGGTCTAAAATAGACTATATAGTATACATGTTATTATACAAAATACACGTTGGAAATCCAAAAGGTTGACCTGAGTTACATGCACGTGTCAGCATTTCTTCGTCAGCCCACTTGAAAAGTGCTGGACATAGTTGATGCCGCAAAACTACTAAAAAGTTTTGCGATATAATCAACCCTCTCCGTCTTGCAATGATTAGGATTCTTTCTTCGTTGCAGAGGACACAATGATAGGAAATCAAGAGATGGTCTTTTCACCTACCGATCTTGAAAAGTATGGCTGTCCGATCCAGAAAAATATTCGTAGTGCCTCGATCTCGGCATTCCACATCCTCGTCACAGAATTTCGCCGCGGGCACATGCAAATTTCAGCGAAATGGTTTTCTACGATGAATCCGGCGTCTAGCTTTCCGTGCACAACTGGTGTACTGCAGATGCGGCATTCAGACGCACGGTACTGGCTGACGGAAAGTACGTGGACAATATACGGGACCGGGACGTGGAAGTTGGGACTCCGAAGGGGAAGGCGAGAGGGGAGGAAAGGATGATGCGTCGCTGAACTCGGTGGTGAGTTTGACGAATCCGGGGGAAGAAAATCAACGACTGCCTCGTACATTCGCAAAATAGAAATTGGAGAAGTGGATTGAGGCGGCCGCTGTTGAGTGTGTTGTAATGTTGTACAGCTTTTGGCGTGCAGTAGGAATCTTCCCCATTCTCATTGATCTGATCCATCATTATCATCTTCCTCTGTTTCTATATGTAGGCACCGAAAGGTGAGGAAAGGAGACGCTAGTTTCAGTCTTTCAGAACGCGGAGGGAGGGAGGGAGGGAGTGGAGGACGAGAGCAGCGAAATTCTTGTACTTGCGGCCTCTGTGTTTGAAGGATCGTGTGATTGAGTGTTAGAGATGGAGAACGGTGGGAGCCGTCTGTCCTGGAGAGCATCTGTGTTAGCGAAACATTTCTCGCAGATTCCGTCATCTCCCCAAAATGCCTTGGCAGGTGTTCCGTGTCTGCAGTATGGCCCTCCCGAAGAAAATTCTGGTGAGAATTGGCTCCGGCCTAAGTACATGTCAAGTGTTTCCTGTGTGCAATTTTGAAATCTCGTGGTGATGAGTCTTTACTGGCCTCTGCGAGGGCCGCGAATTTCCTCGATCGCTTGTTCTTCGCAGGCTGTTCTCTGTTTGAAATTTATTTTTCGCTGACGCCGCTCAGCGGTGTAGAATAATTTTCCGATTTTGCCAGCACTTGGAATCCACTGTATTTTAATTCTGTCTGTTATGTGTATAGTCGTCATGTTTTGGCTCGTGCCTTTTGTCCCCAGTTTGTAGGCAATCACGCCTCACTCAGTTGTCTAGTCCAGTCCTAACTGGCGTACGGGTATGCTCGCCAGTTCGAAATCTTAATTGTTTTAGTTCTGAATGTCTTCCCTGGATTAGAGTGAAATATGAGATTTCAAACTATATAACGGTCTTCACGTCTTTTGCCTCATTTATGAAGCTGAGCAAAATCATGGTCAACCAGCATGTGAAGTAACTTGAGTACGAGGTTATAAAGATGGAAATGTTCGGTGTTTCACACATTTATCAGTTTTGGGCCTCTTGCCGACTTTACTTGTCGCCGATGTTCACTGTATTTGCGTGTTCACTCCCATGTTCGGTCTTTTTAGCTCCCTTCACTGGCTTTTTACGCCTTTTCCTGCAATTTTATGCACCTAGCATTCCTCTTTCATTCATTTTTGTACGTGGAACTTTTTGTTTTATTATGACCTGTTATGCTCATATAGTCGAGATTTTGCAGGAAAACCTGCGTTTGACTTGACTTTAATGCGGAAGCTTATGGACGGTCACAGCGTTGAGCTTCGTGATGAATGTTTTGAGCTTATGCGGAAAAACAAACTGTTCCAACTGAAAACGGTCGGAAGTACAACTTTTCTTGGTGCTGACTATGGTGACCTTCTGCATGCACAAAGAGAAAAGACTTTAGAAAGGTTTTTGTACATGAGGGACTGTGGGATGTTCAAGGGTCTTCTTACGGTGAACACAATTGAGCAATTCCAGACTACATCGGCAGTGTTTGAATGCATGTCGTTGTTTGACCATTCCCTCTCTATCAAGGCCGGCGTCCATTTCCACTTATGGTAATATTCCTGTAGAAATTGCGTTGTGAAACTGAAAGTGCATTGGGAAACCTGTATTCTACTCATTGCAATTTCTTCATAGTATGATATTCGAGAGTATTTGGAACAGAAATAGCTTGATTTTGAGGTGAATTATACACCTTACATATACACTTCCATACGCTATATGGATGTTAGTGTTCCATTTTAATTCAGTTCGTCAGTTGTGACAGGACATTTGTGCTAGTCAGCAGAAACCATAAGAATAATATGGGTTCTTGTGCCCAGATTTCGGTCTTGTCTTTTTGCAGTGGCTAAAGTTTGAACAATTGATTACTGCTTCAGGGGTGGAGCTGTCTTGTTTCTCGGGACAAAACGGCATCATGACAAATGGTTGAAAGTTACTGAGGACATCAGTATCCGTGGTTGTTTCGCAATGACTGAACTGGGACACGGGAGCAATGTAAGCACACCTGTCCCAATCGAACATTGATATTGAGTTGTACATTGTCAAAACTTTCTATTTTCACCAGGATCTGCCGAGGTGTATGTATTTTCTACAACGTTCCTTTCTGCTGCTGTGTCTAGCCTAGTCCTCTCTCTGTGCATAGAGTTGTTATAGAGCCCGGTTCACAAGCTCACGATTAGCGTTCTTTATGACCAGGTTCGTGGTATAGAAACAGTGACTACGTACGATCCAACTACCCAAGAGTTTATCATAAATACCCCTTGCGAATCTGCTCAGAAGTACTGGATTGGAGGAGCAGCTCAGGTACATAATACTCTGTCTGAATCAGAAACTGCCATGTTGTGGTGTAGTACTGCTTTGCATTCGCTTCTAACTTGTCATTTATGTAAATGTCCTCGCATCACTTGCTGTTTTACCAAGAATTTACTCGCATATTGTTTTCCAGGTTAACGATAAAAATATGATTTGAATGATCACTTAACCTTATCATCTTTCTTTTGGCAGCATGCAACCCATACCATTGTGTTCTCTCAGCTCTATATTGGAGGAAAGAATGAGGGTGTGCACGCTTTAATTTGTCAAATCCGAGATTCACACGGCCAGATTTGCCCTGGTGTGAGGATAGCAGATTGTGGTCATAAAATTGGTCTGAATGGAGTGGACAATGGACGTCTCTGGTACGCTGTCATGACTCATCAAGCAAAGATCTCTCGTCGATGTTTATTAAAGTTGGAGATGAGTAGATGTGAATGTGATTCAGGACAGAGTTCATTATTTATATTGTCCTCTGTTTTGATGCTATCTTTGGAGTGTTTTTGGCTATTTTTTGCCCCACTTGATGAGGCAAGCAATGTAAAACGTTGTCAATTTTTGTCATATTCTTGAGAATCAAACTGGGATACTGGATCATAGGAAGAGAGCATCGTTTGACTTAATATTATGTGTTGTGGTGTTTGAAGGTTTGATAATGTACGTGTGCCAAGAGAGAATCTGCTGAACTCAGTGGCTGATGTCACTCCTGAAGGAAAATACGAGAGTGCAATCAAAGATCCTGATCAGGTACTGGTCTTTTTCTTACATGTAGATCATCAAATTAGTTGTCTTTTGGCTGCCATTTTCATTGTTTTGTGGAAGAATCGGAATCATCTCGGCTCGCTAGAGGAGTGAATCTGAGATTGTTCCTGATGTTAACTGCGTTCGCTGCTTACTCTCTGGGCTACGCTGAAGTGGAAGGCGGACACTCACCAATGACTTTCTTTTTGGCAGAGATTCGGTGCTTTCATGGCTCCCTTGACCACAGGTCGAGTAGTTATTGCGGTTGCCGCAGTCTATCAATCTAAGGTTGGCTACTTCAACCTAACAAGTTTGACTTCGCATACGCAGTCTTCAGATGTTAAGGAGAGCTGCTTCCATGTATTCTTGTTGTCTTGTTAAGAGATGTAACTAGTGCTGATGTTTAGCTGTTTTGTCAATCATAAATCAGGTGGCACTTGCAACAGCCATTCGATATGCTCTGTCAAGGCGTGCTTTTTCCATGACACCGGATCAGCCTGAGGTTTTGCTTCTTGACTACCCCAGTCACCAGCAGCGGCTGCTAACTCTGCTTGCGAAATCGTCAGTAATCCACATCCACTTACTTACCGTGTTCTTGGTGCTTGGTTCCAAATTGTGTCTATAAAGTTTGTTTAATTTTACTCGTTGCTGGTAAAGTTGTTCTAGTGAACTGTCCGGTGTGTAACTGGTCATGTTTCAACTTTATGGCTGCAAGTTCTGGGCTGTTATGATTGAATGATATGTGTTTGCATTTATGCAGGTATGCTTTGAGTTTCGCCGGTAACAAGTTGAAGATGATCTACGGGTCTAGGACACCAGCCGATGCCAAGACGATCCATGTCCTCTCGAGTGGTCTGAAAGCGTTACTCACGTGGCATTTCATGCGAACCGCTCAGGTATATAATTTTTCCCACTGTTCTAGGTTATAGTATGAGCAAGTTTGGAGGTTCTAGCCGTGAATATCAAAGCATGAAAATTTTGGTGAGTTCTCAATCTTTGAGATACCTAATCTTTCACCTTTTGCCAAATTTTATTGATGTGCAGGAATGTCGGGAGGCTTGCGGTGGTCAGGGTTTGAAGACTGAAAACAAAGTAGGGCAACTGAAGGCCGAGTATGATGTACAGTTGACCTTTGAGGGTGATAACAATGTTTTGATGCAACAAGTAAGTTTCGTTTATACAACTGTTTTCTTCAGCATGTGCCTGTCTTGCCTGACCCCGCACCTTGGCTCCGCGGTGCAAGTGATAAGAACGAGGAAGACGAAGTGACGAGGATGAAGTAAGAAGATAAAGAGAGAGGACTGTTTCAAGTTGAAGATGGTCTTTCTTATAGTGGGGTGTGTCCCATGTTGTGGTTCGTTCGATGTTTTGAGTGTCAGTCTGGAAAGTTCAACTAATCCATCCACCTATTAAGATTCAGGGCCCCAGAAAATGTTGCCCAAAACAGCGACAGCTGTTTTGGGCTGCAAATCCTTGAATTTTAGTTCTAATCTTATGAATTCTGAGAGCATATCTTGCTTCACCAGTTGAGCGAGGTTTTGGTACATTGTCGCTCTCGTATGACAAGGTTTTGCAGTCAAATTCCGTACAGATGCTACTTCCTTCGTACCACACAGTGTGCATGTTGCAGGAATGGAAGCAGATCATACGCAAGAGTTTAGAAAGAAGTGTGAGCTTGAATTACACTGAAAATATGTCTTACATGAAACTCTTCTCTTCTACTCAGGTCAGCAAGGCTCTACTGGCAGATTACTTCTCATCACTGAAGAGGAAGAAGCCTGTCAAAAGTGTGGGTCTGGATCATATGAATGCCCCTAGGCCTATCATCCCTGCAAAGATTGACAGTGCCCTTCTAAGAAACTCGAAGTTCCAAGTAAGTTTATTTCTCTTGTTGTCCCCTTTTGTGAGCTTCAACACCATCTTTCTGGTGAGACCTGCAAGTTCTAGGATTGACCATTGGTCTTCTGTAAATAGCTTGCCTTGTTCCAACTACGCGAGAGGGACCTGTTAGAACGGCTTGCGGAGGATGTTACTCAAAGAGTATCGAGAGGAGCATCACCGGCAGAAGCTGCTAACCAGGTAAGAGCATAGGAGAATGCTTTTGTTTTACTCAATTTTACCTTCAGTGAACATGTGAAATACCTTTGGTTGAATGGGTGTTTACGAGAGAGGATTATCCTGTTGCCGTATGGTCGTGCATGTGCGAAACAGTTATTGTGTAACGCCTTGGTGCGGCTTTATCTCCAGACATTTTTCTCCTGCAAAGTACAGAATTAGTTTATGTGGTGCGTAGTCCATGTCAGTAGAAATCTATGCTGCTTACAAAGGTTTGTATGTGGATGTTGTTCGTATCAGAGTTATCAACTAGGATGCAGATTAGGTGAGGCTTTCAGTGAAAAGCAAGTTCTAGAAGCTCATCTTGCTGCTGAAAATGAACAAACCGGGTCAATCAAGGTACGTGCGAGCTTCTATCACTGAAGTTATTACGTTTGTGCCCTTTCACTGTGGATTGTTTGAAGGACGTACTGTGCTTAATT
Organism: Marchantia paleacea; assembly: GCA_014180765.2. Classification (NCBI taxonomy): domain Eukaryota; kingdom Viridiplantae; phylum Streptophyta; class Marchantiopsida; order Marchantiales; family Marchantiaceae; genus Marchantia; species Marchantia paleacea. Next base: position 225,710 of record MUAA02000007.1, on the reverse strand, counting down.
AAAGTAATAAGGCAGTAGTTTGTAAAATTTTTTCTTTTGAGTCTTATGTTAAAGTAGCTTATAGCAGTTAACAAAAAGCTTTGGAGTAGAGAGCCAGTAGTCTGGCCCTCGAAGTTTTATTCTGATAACGTTTTGCATGAGGTGGTTGTGTTGAAAGCCTTGGTACTAATTTCTAGACACATACATCCGATATAAAATTGGGTATAGTGTCGTGAAATGAGTTTTCAGTCGGATTAAATTGTTGTTTTCAAGTTCTAGTAATGCCCGACTTGCTTCGAATTGACGCAAGGCCGCACTTTCTGGATGGCAGGATGTGCTCGGTCTCTTGAGGAGTCTTTACGTACTTACTGTGATTGATGAATCACCAGTATTTTTGAGGTATATTTTCTCTTTCATAAGTTCGCAGTAGTTCTTATTTCTTTAAGATATATGATTGAAGATTTTTGAGATACTTCGGACAAATGTGTGTTCATATTTCTTATCTCAGAGTATTCGCCATTGGGTCAGTTTACCAATTTAACCCTAAAATTCATTCAATACTTTCTGATATTGTTTGTGTTTGGACATTGGGTGGCAAGATTTGAAAGGCATGGACAAGGGATTAACCGATATGCGTCGGTTACTTGCTAATGCTGTCGAATTGCAATGTATGAACATGCAGGTATGGATTAATAACATCCACACAGTCACAGATTATTCACCAAGAGGTGGCCGCTTTGTGTGGTGAACTTAGACCACATGCTCTCGCCCTCGTTGACTCTCTTGGAATTCCTCTCGATTTGTTGGGGCCCATTGCCTCGGACTGGGTCGAGTACAATTCGTATAAGAATGTGCGGGCTTAGTTTTATATACTTCGGTAGTTCCTGTATCCTAGTACAGATTTCTTTCTAAAATTCACCTTGGAGTGAGTTTTTTAGGGTTCAGACCTAAAAATCTCACTCCAAGGTGAATTCTTTAGGTCGGCCAGATGTTTCGAAGTCGATAATTCCCTTGTAAAGCTTATTCTACGTACAGAAGATCTCAGTTTATCTAGTAGGAACCGATGTCGATCTTATTAGTTCCGTCTTAAAGACTTCACAATACCGCTCGTTGGCATACCCTTTTTTCACTGGAGACATCTGAGAGCAGTGAAGTGCTTCGATGAAAGATAACATGGTTTGGGAGCGACAGGATTTATTCAGATAGGTATTTCTATACAAGCTGGTCAGATAAAGATTAAATCAGCGCAGAGTGAGGGTAACTTTTAGTCCGTGAATGTTAGCGTTGTACACTTTGGAGTGTTAAAGTTGTTCCTGAATCGGAATTAGCTTATGTTGTCAACCCGAGAAATGGTTAATTTTGTTCATTTAAATCCAGCCATTGTAAGAGCATGTATTTAATGAATAGTTATTCCAGTTGACATGTTCAGTTATGATCTGTCGGTGATGGATTGTGCCGTTGTTATGGCTATCACTTCTTGCATCATGTTAGTTTACTTGAATAATCTCGTCCGAGACATTGTTTGGAAATATCTTACATTTTCAAACAGCGTTCGTCATCGTCAGATATGTATTTTGTCGAGATAAAGCATTAAAAGTGATGAATGCCGGCCGAAGGAATGCAGATGAAGACATTTCAAGAAGAAGAAGTGATTAACAATATTCTTTGACGAACATGCACACCTAGTGTTTTCAGAGTTCTTATGTATGCACAAGGATCTCAGTCGGTGTGTTTACTCGAAAACAGGGAAGCCTGAGGGAATAGGAGGTGATTTTCATCTATAGCTTCGGTAAGAGTGTAAATTGCAAATGTTTTGGGAAATGTGGTTCTTACTGATCTCCGGGTTCTGAAAAATCAAAATGAACCTTACTAAGACTAGAGATCTTTTAAATTCTGTGAATCAAGCCAGCGAAGCGTCTGCATACACTTCTTGTGATATATTTCTGTACCGGGTCAGAATACACTGGCCTCTTTTAACAATTTGGACAATTGAAAACCAAAAATGGGGCAGTTATCTGGTCAGATATGTTCCGAATCGATCAAAGATTCTTTCGTTCCAAGTTGATAAGCTCACCTTTTCAAAGCTCCCGACTTCCTCTTCTTCTTCATTGACAGTCAGTAAACGGATAGGAACAGAGAAGAAGACTATTTAATATGGACTTAAGGTCAACAAGGAGACACGATATATTTAATATTAGATATATTTAACAACTGATCGATGGGCACGAATTGAAAGGTGACCTCATGAAAAGTGCATAACGCAGCGAGATTCGTCTAACCTGTCAATGGTCAAGCACGTACTAGTGGCTCCGACATGCTCCTTGTCGTGGACCCAGTTAATCAAGACGTTGGACATTATTCGGTATAGTTTGTTCATCCCACCTGTCAAGTATTCTGCATCGCCACTTGTCATTACGGTTGGATTTGACACGTGATGGCTAATGGGCAAACAATTGACCTTACGATCACACTTCGTTGGTTAGCAACTTAGCACCCGCCCATCAAACGCTCTCACTAAAGTTGACTGAATACACAAATCCGAACCTTGCTGACCAGAATGTTTTTCCTGATTTCCATTTCTTTCTTTTTTGCATTCTTTGTTTCCTGACCCGACCTGATCTTCTGGAAGTTCTGGTCAAGACTTCAACTTCAATAAGATCAGTTCTTCTGCTTCAGTTTTCCCTCTTTCCATTCATGAATTTTCGAATCTTTTTTATGAGTAGTGAATAGGTATGTAGAGCCCTAACTCACATAAGTCACTTCTATTTTCAATAATCTTCTCGATAGAAAAACTAGAAATATGAGTGACAGCTTGTAGTAATTCCCGAATCTAAGGATCGTGAACAACATTCAGTGACAGCTCAAGAAAAACTTGATGTTCTGTACTCCAGAGAGAGAGAGAGAGAGAGAACACGAGTTCAACTAAGCAATAGTGTCATCCTTCTTGCCAGATGGATATGCCATGGCTTCAGAGCGAAGGTAATGAGCAGCCTCGTCATACGGCACATGATTTCACTTATTTCTTTTTTCAAAGCCCTAAAGTCAGTATTCAAATGATTGTCACATTATATTCTCATCAATCTCAGGGAGAGCAGAATATAACAACCGAAGATGAGGAGAGGCGAGGTTTCAAGCTCCTCTACCCAAGGCGACATTATCTCAAAGAAAATCCTGGATGTATGAACTGAAGAGTTGTTTATGGTGATAGGCTGTTCCATAAAACGCCCCCTATTCTTCTCAAACGACCATGTCATGCTTCCTAACTTCTTACTTTTCCATCGAAACTATATCTTTAGATCTTCCGAAGAGAAGTTTATAAAAAAATATTTGGTGATTGCACAAGTTACACTCTATTTTATACTTCCACTTTTTCACATGCACTTAAGTTAGAATAGAAAGAGAATGGATTCCTAAAGTTAGAACGGTAACCTCACAGTACTTTGTGATCTTACGTAATTCGCGTATGATCAGAAATCAAAATTTTCTTCAAAATTGTCACTGTCAAATTCGAAAATGGTAAATCTTGCCATCTTAACTGGCGAAATTTAAGGTGTGACTGACCTTAACTGTGGTTCTTCCTTTCGTAGCCCTATTCTTAAATGGCTCCTCTGATATCATTACTGCGGACTTACTAAACATTTTGAATAAAGATAATTATAGATATATTCACAACTGACTATTCCAAGATGTAAAATTGGCCAAGCTTTTGTTACTCTCCAGTCATCAATACACATGTGTTGCAATTGCTAAGTTGCCTTCGGATTTTAGCCTTCTTGGCTCCTACACCACATCCATCCGGGTCTTATATTTTGATGGCGCTTTTTGCCGGTCAGTTCGAACCTTGAGAAAAAGGTCGTTGACATTCTCGACCATCCCAAGCAACTGCTCATGAATCACCCGTGTCATCTTGGAAGAGGAATCGTTCTAGTGTTAGCATCAGAGGACGCAGAGATAAGTCCTACACTAGAAGAAGACATGGGACCGGAGCCGGAAGCTTATGACAGAAATTGCTCACCACCTCTCGGCCTCGAAACATCCCGTTTCCCCAGGCACCACAGTAGAAGGTCAAACGGGCTAGAAAGATGCTGATGAATCTGGTGCATGGCATTGCATCCCAGGCACGTCCTCCTAGAGTTCGAGTTCGCTACCCGCTCCCCGTGATGAGTACGGGATACAACTGCTGGAGAAACAAATGCACTCACTCACTGTCGCCTTTCTGCTGGCTCATCTGCAACTGATCGAGCGAAACGGACAGCAACCATTTCTTGTCGTCAGGGCGGACAAGGAGAATCAGCCACCAGGATTTCGTGGACCATAAAACTATGCATGGAGGACACCCCTTCCGGTGGTGGGGTGGGTCCGCCTCCGCTTCAATTTGTAGGAGTTTTGTTGGGCAGCACCCACTTCCTCCCACGGCGCTAAAAACGGAAGTCCTCATTAGAGACGACGAGTTGACGGCGGAAACAGGAGTGACCACGAAGCAAGACCTTGAGGAGACGTGTGGTTGGGGGTGTTGGACACGGTGAACCTCAAAGAGACTTCTTTGTCCATTAACATTGTAACTTCACAGTCTTGTGTATAAGCTGAATAATTCATCAGTCGATAATTAGGTTGGTTATAATAGTTGATAGAGTCCCCGATCCCCCTGTAAGACATGAATCAGAGGGGAAAACATCTTGTGATTTAAAGTCTTTGGTTGACACGAAGATTTGTGAACTCTGTGTGCTTACATCTTAATTCCCCAACCTCACCACAATGTTAACCAGCTACCTTCTTCTTCTTCTCCGTCTTCTTTAACTCAAATAAAAGGCTTGCCAGTTTTTAGAGCGTAACCCATGAAGTGTAATGTGTCCTTTCAACTTTCACTTCTTATAAACTTTTGCAAGTACACATGATTTTTTCAAGACTTTTTGGCCTTTCTTGATAGAAATGGTAATCTTTCAACCAAGTGGAGGTACAACATAAAAAAATAATCGTTTGATTGCTAGCTACAGAACGAATTTTTAGAGAGCTAATTTTCGTACTTCATTTCCATCAGTTTCTAGTCAAAAAAATGGGAAAAAATGACAAATATTTATAAAACTAAACGTCTTGGAAAACTGTAGTATGAATCTCTAAAAGGTACTCATTGTTTCATATATTATTTTGTAAAATGCAGCAAAAAAAATCATTTTCCATCACAAAATAATAAAATGAATAAAGTAAACACCAATGTCCATAAATGAAGAATTTTTGCAAATAACTTTTCTAGACCTTTATTATAGAATCCAATTTGTATCACCCAGTTTTATGTACAATATGCTATACATAAATTGTGTACATTGAATTAAATAAAATATGTGATGAATTGAATCATCAAAATGATATGCACTACTATCTCTTTGAATCCACCTTGTGATATTGTAGTCACCAAAAAATAAAAAATCATACTACCAAATTAGTGTTGAACTTTGATATACAGAGTTCAATTACCATACCTGCCAATAAAGTACCTATTTCTGGTCTTTGGGGTGAAAGACGAGCATGAGTTAGTTACACTTTGTTCTAATCTGGTATGACTGGAAGAGTCATTCTATTCTTCTTTTTCTCCCAGTTGATCATTATGTGTTGGCGATTGGGCAGGCTTGGGGAAAAAAGCCTGCACAAAGTAGAATGCTCGTTGCATATCCATCCAAGTAGAGAGATCTGGGCTGCAACAGCCTATAGCAACGCATTAGTGTGACGTTCTCAGTTCTGAAGTGTACAGTTGTAAAGCTCAGGCACCTTTCTCGTGTTCAGTGAGCTTCAATTGAACGAGATACACAGTAAAATAACAAAAGGGATGGAAAGACCCCATCAAATCATACAAGAGGGTGGAACCAAAGTAACATGGACCCAATAGCGTCATATAATATATATATATATATATATACTACAACACCTAAGATATACTAACTATCTAGGTGACAAGTACTATAAACATGAGCTTCAATGACCATATGACATGCAAACTTCACCTTTCTTCTATACATGGTTTCGAAATTTCATGTATTTCAGGTTGTTCTGAAATTACAAAATGGTTTTTTGCAATTTCAGAACAACCTGCGTTGCTTTTTGAGAATCTGTGGAAAAAAGATTTTCACTTGCTCCTCCCAAGACAGAAGAGAGGTAAGAAAGGGGTAGATGAAAAGATGACGTTGTGCTACATTCGTTGATATGTGTATCTTCGCAATAATGGAAGTTTGATGTTACCAGACTAACCCTTGACTGCCTATTTTCAACCTTAGATGTGATTCTATGCACTGCATTCGATGGATCCTTGCAACAGAACAATATTGATGTGGTCTACGACTTGATAGACTTACTGCTTCAAGTTGTATTTTAGATTTTCTGTCAAATGATATGAAAGCTTCTTTCGGAATAAATCTCTCGAGGAAAGAGTTCCAGCCGTTTCCAGCCAAGTATACCTAAGCCAAGGAACGTGAAGGTATATCTATCGAAGTATCTCCAAAAAGCTACCCTCTTGTGTGATTCGCTAACTGAAACTTGAATGATTTGGTGAAAAGGAATATTTGGGTGTGACTTTTGCGTCTAGGTGCTTTACAAGAAAACGCAGAAACAATGTTGAGTTTGAGTATGGTTGTCGACATCGCATGCAAGTTGAGTTGATATTTTAAGGTACTCTCTTCCCCTTTGTCTTGGTATATATCATTTGCTTGTAACCTGGGTGGACAGGAGAAGAAAATGAGAGGAAAAAAGAAAAAGGAAAGATGAAAGCCTTTCGATACCACTGTACATATGTCACGTGTTTAATATGTATATGTCTTAATGAAAGATACAACAAGAAATAAATAGCAAAAGGGATGAGAATACCCATCAAGCCTATATGGATGAAACCAAACCAAAGGAGTAAGATGGGGCTAGACCCCAATATGTATATGGCAGAATGACATTGGACTTTTGAATGCCCTTGTGCATCACATTTGATTTTTTGCAGATGATCATATTCTAAGCAATGGTAATGACGATCTCATCGAGATTGAAAACAACCATATCACTTTTATAAAGATCTCAAAAGCTTATAGGAGTGCCAGTAGAAGGGTCTTAGGATTTTGTCTCACGCTACCTAAACATTGCACTTACCGAGGATATTTTTCATGTAGATGATTTTCCTCTACTAGGGGATCCGCATGTGGCGTTTGGTATATTGTCATCTAGTATTGCTCATCGACCCACATACCTTTTTCACACGGTTCCTCCTTCACCTATATTCATATCACGTTTGACAACATTTGATAGGAGGATCATGGGTGTCTTTGGTGACATCATCGGATCATGGACATTTGAGTGTGTGACAAGAAATTTGGCAAGGAGACATACATTTTTGCCAATTTTGTGTGGAGGGGTAGGCTTATTATCGATGGAAGAGATGACACCTACAACATTCTTGGCTAGTTGGGCAATCGTTGCACCTTTGTTATCTTCTTGATTTGTGATCGTAGATAGATAGATCTATCTACGATCACAAATCAAGAAGATAACAAAGAGATATATGCGAGGGACGTGGATATTGGATCATTTCCCTTACATGTATTATTGCTACATACAAGAGATGATTTACCACGGGAGATACGACATGAACTCCTATCTTTTTCCTCTTTGGCTATGGATTGGACTAGGGGTTTACATTCTATCTTGATGGACCGATAGTTTCATGAGGCTCTACATTCACTCTTAGTGAATCCGGCCATTCTTCGTACTACTAGAGCTCGTCTACGCTCTTGCTCATGCAAGGGTGCAGGCTTGTGGATCTTGGCTCGACAATGCATCAGGGCTTTTCAACTCACACCAGCTACTTTTTTTACAACAATGAGTTTCTATCTTGGCTTGGTCCATCCATCTACATCTTCATTACTCACATGTGAGTGTGATATCACTTTAGATGCAGCATGTGTTCATATGACTCATTGTCCATTTGGAGGGCAGAGGATAGCTACCCATGATACCATTAGGGATGTGGTATTTGCTATGACGTGAGAGGGTGGATATATCACATGGAAAGAACGTTGGTTTGCATTGCAGTCGATAAAGGTTAGGGCAAACCAATACTTGCTTCGGGAAGACCAAGTCACTATGACAGATGTGGTGGTTACCAATCCTATTAGAGACACCGTTTCTGAGGGGGTGATCACCCATCCTCCAAGATGGGTGGCGAGTGGAGCGATATCGCATGAACATTGCCTCGTTCTGAGAATGCCTGAGTATCTAGATGTAGAAGAACCTTCATGAATATCGTGTGAGTGGACAATCTCTTTTTCTCCTCCTCAGCACTCCACATTCGAGTTCATTATAACCAGTAAAACTTCAGCGAAAGAAGATTTTGATATTCAATAATTGGACCAATTTCTCTCGCCTAAACTTCATTGAAAATTGGTCTACAACCTTTTTGTTCTCTTGGAAAAGTTTTATATATTTCTCTTTTCTAGATCTCTCAGAATAATTGTCGAGTTAAACATTGTATCACAAGATAATATGCAGATCATTGTATACTAAAACCATAACACATCCCAATCCTTGATTCCAAATGCTCTCAAATTTCATAAGAAAATCAATTATCATCCAAAATTCAATTGTAGAAAGTTTTATTGATGAAACTTTTTGACAGCAAAAGATATGATCGATGTACTAACTTCGTGACAGTTAGTGCAATCCTGCAACTCTGATTGTATATACAAACTTCAAGCTATCACTCCAGAACTCATCTAATTGAATCGAAATTTCAATCCAAGTACAAGCCTGAGTAAACTATATCTCAGTTGAATCAAATCTCTCAAAACCCTTGTAGGATTCTCAGAAATACCCCAAATACACTCAAAGGTCTAAATTTCACTTTCTATCTTTGAATCACCATATCAGAGTACCCAACCCCTCAAATGCATCCATTCTTGAGTCCTCTTGGTAGCTCTTCCCGTCAGCTCTCCAATCCTGTCCTCAAATCTTTGAATGTCCCCCTAGAATACTTTCAAAACTCCTCAAAACCTTGAAGAACTTGACCAAGTCACTCCATTGGCCAAACTCCAAGACCAATGAGAATGAAGAGAGTCATTTTGACATCTTGTGTGGCCAAATTAGCTCCATATTAACTTAGAGCTTTACAATTATCTTAAACACACAACATAACCATCATATACACAATATGAGTTGCCACTAATAAAGAGTCAAAATAACAACTCAAAATTGGTTAAGTATGAACGTTGTCGTATTGTGACGCGGCTATTATGAGAAGATGATGATATGTGTCATCTTCAGAGCTGTTGTCATGACGGCGATACTTTAGGTTAGGATAACCGACGACGCACTGTAAGGTTGTTAAGAGTCCACCGTTGGATCAACTTTGTAGGATCATGATGTTGAAAAGGCTCCAAGAGATATAATCTTGGACCTTATCAGATATAAAGCGCAGTCAGGATGGAAAGGGTATGGGAGAGAGCTAGACACATCACTTTGCTGACTAAGGAGCTTATCTGATCGAAGTGGAGCTGACGTAGGACATGGATAGAGGACAACATGATCCTCTAGATGTACCGATGCCCAATCCATTTGTGATCAACATCAGGTGTCTTCATCGTGATCACTTTCGGAGATAGTTAGTGTATCATTTTGGAGATAACTTTCTGCAACAAATGATAAACTCTCCAAACCCGATTATTCTTCCTATTGTTTCCTACGGCGCGATTTGGGACGTAACATTATACATTTTGATTTAGTTTGGGCGCTATGGATCTGAACTTACCAGTAGTGGTGGCTTTTAACACATGGGTTCCAATCCATCACTATTGCTTACCGAAAACAAGCCATAGGGAGTTGATTGTTAGAAACTTTGGCGAGGAGTATTATTCTCAAGTTATAAACTCCCCGGTTCCGTTTGTAGTTCCGTTCATACTTAGTCGGTTTCGAGTTGTCATTTTGACTTTTTATTAGTGGCAATTCATATTATGTATAGAATGGCTAAGTAGTGTGTTTAGGATAGTTGTAAAGCTCTAAGTTAAAATGGAGCTAATTTGGCCACACTAGAGGTCAAATTAACACTCTTCATTCTCATTGGTCTTGGAGTTTGGACCAATGAGGATAATTGGGCAACTTCTTCGAGGTTTTGAGGAGTTTTGGAGACCTTCCAAGGAGACATTTGAACATCTGAGGATTGGGTTGGAGAGTTGACGGGACAAGCTACGACGTGGGCTCAAGAATGGATGGATTTGAAGGATTTGTCACTCTGAAATGGTGATTCAAAAATAGAGTGAGAAATTTAGACCTTTGAGTGTATTTGGGGTGATTCTGAGAATCTTACGAAGGTTTTTGGGAGATCTGAGTTGAATATGATATAGTTTACGACTTGAGCTTGCGTTTGAATCGAAATTTTGACTCAATTGGATGAGTTTTGAGTAGAGAATGATAGCTTGAAGTTTGTGTATATAATCAGAGTTGTAGGACTGCACTAACTGTCACGAAGTTAATACGGAGATCATATCTTTTGATATTTGAAAGTTTTGTCAATAAAACTTTGCACAGTTCAAGTTCTGATAATAAGTGACCTTTTCATGAAATCTGGGAGCAATTGAAGTCAAGGATTGGAATGTGTGATGGGTTTTGTACACAGGGATCTGCATATCACCTTGTGATACAGTGTGCAAATCAACAATTGTTCTGAGAGATCTAGAGGAGGAAAACATTTGAAAATTTTCTGAGAGATTCACTCGGTTGTGGAAAAATTTTCTTTAAAGTTTAAGCGAGAGTTATTGATCGAATCATCGGCTATCATAATTTTCTTCCGCTGAAATTCTACCGGTTTATAACAAACTCGAATGTGGATTGCTAAGGAGAAGAAGAAGAAATTGTCAACTCACATGAGGTTCTAGAGGGTTCTTCTACAACCAGGCGCTCGGACGTTCTTAGAGCAAATAAATATCCCTACGACATAAGTGGTGAACTCGACGTGAATGATGACGGCTTAATGGCCTATGGTCAAGTGCTCTCGCTACAATGGAGAAAGAGAAGGTAGCTAGAGAGACTCTTCTAAGAACAACGGCGGAAATTTGTGCTACTACTGAATGGCAAGATCCAATAGAAACCATGTCGGTTCATGCTTATATTGCTAAGACTCAATATGAAGCATCGGTGGAAGATAAGAGACGGAGGGAAGAGGAGGATCTGGCGAAGGATTGTCATTGAAGAGGTTGGCTAGAGAACGTATCAGACCTGATACACCTCTCCCACCTGATCACGCTATGGAGGAAGCTGGTCCCTCGAGGTCTAAGGAAAGAACCAAAGGGGGTGAGAAGGACAAGGGGAAGGTACTAGCTTACAAACTACAATCGGATATTGAGGCGGCAACAGATTTGAAGGGAGTCTTGGAGGAGAGGATTTTGAATGCCAAGGTAGAGTTTACCTTGAGGGAGATACTGGGAATAGCAAAGAGGGAGTTTCATGATGTTATCATTGATATCATCAAGAGAAAATGGCAAATTTCCAATGAGATTGCTCTACTTCATGCTATGGGTACAAAGGTATCAAGGGATGAAGAAGATGCGATGGTAGAGTGTTGTGGATTGAAATCTCAGAAGGTTTGCTTTGAGGATGAGGCAAAAGAAGAAGGTGTGAAGGTGTCTAGCCACTACACCCGATCGCATTGGGCAAGGGCGACTACTGAAATCCTTGTGAAGCTAGGGGATCTCAGTGAACCGGTGTTAGCACTAATTGACCAATCATGATTGGGTGATTAGGGCAGCCAACAATACTCGAGGGGGATGTAGTAGCTGAGCATAATTTCTTCGTGCAAGACTCTACATCATACCCATTGATTCTTGGTCAGCCTTACATCATAGCACTGAGGATGGAGACAAGAGTGCTTGATGATGGATTGGCATATGCACGAATTCGCAGCCAAGATGGGAAGCGGTTGGTGCAGTTTCTAACAATTCCAACAAATCATGAGAGAAACAAAGCACGGTTGAGAGAGGAAGCTTTCCCAAAATCTGAAGATTTTGAGGATTTTGGAGAAATACCGCTGTAGAGAGAGGATATAGTGATACGGAGGAGAAGGTACTCTCACCTATGCAAGAAAAAGATACCTTTTGTAAAGGGTTGATGGAATTTACGCGTGATGGGTATGCTACATACAAGGAGGTTGCTAATTTAAAAAGATGGGAGAATGACAAACTGCACAGATATGAAGAAGACACATGTCATCATCTTCTTATAGTAGCCGCGTCATTACACGACAATGGCAACAGCTAAGGTCTCCATGTGTAGGGGTATGCAACGAGATCACCTCTTTATTTCTCTAGATTTGGAGTTATATGGAGCTATGGACACCGACTTCGACATGTTTGTGAGTAAATACACGAATAGGCCGCAGGGTATGACTCTCTTTTGCTTAATGTATAGATTATTTTAGGCTACATGCTTCCATTGCTCTACAGAGAGCACTAGCTGGTGCAATCCATAGGAAAGCAATCATGTTAGATGATGATTCTTCGGATGCTCCTGTTGTTTCTAGACTGTTTGACCTAGATAGTTCGGATATCTTATGTGTTGTATGACATATTTCCCTGTGTGATGCTATTGGGACCTAGCCCCATGTTACCGTTTTGGTTCCATCCTTGTACGATTTCATGGGGTCTTCCCATCCCTTTTGTTATTTTACTATGTCTCCTTCTATAAGTTCTCAATTGCGGTCAATCTATAACTCCACCTACTCTAATCAGTTAGATAGAAGGAGACCAAACCAAATAATTGTACAAAAGTGTAAATATGAAAACATGTTGTACTAAAGATTATCTTTTAACTCATTTTAACTAATTTATAAGTTTGTTCTCTGAAATTTCATTGAAAGCTCCTATACTTTTTCTCTTTGCCCACCAATTGGACTAAAGTCATACCATTGTTGCAAGCATATTGTTTCACTCTGAGAACGTTTGGCTATGACTCTCATGTGAATTGTTATTCTCCTTTTTTTCTCATCACCAATTCATATTTGAATTTATTATAGTCGATAAAACTTCCACCTAAGAAGATCGTGGTATTCAGCAATTGGATCATTAACTGTTGTCCAAACTTCATAGATTATTGCCATACAAACTTTATATGCTCTCAGAAAATTTCATTACTTTTTTTCTCCATATTTTTAAAAATATTTTTTTAATCATACATTATATCATACATTAAATCATACAATAAATAACATGCGGACCCATGTGTACTAAAACTATCATACATCACAATCATTCACTCTAATTACTTTTAAATTTCAAGTGAAGATATTTAATCATCCAAAATTTAACTTTGGAAAATTTGATTGATGAAAATTTCGGATAGCAAAATTTATTATCACTATACTTACTTCGTGATAGTTAGTGTAATCATGCAAGTCTGATTTTATACACAAATTTCAAACTATAGTTTTGAACTCAAAACTATTCAATTGAGTTAAATTCTCAATGCTAACACAAACCAGAGTTGTAAACTATATTAAGTTGAATCATATAATTCAAAACCATTGTAGATTTCTCAAAATAGTCTCAAATACACTTTACGGTATGCATTTCACACTCCAACTTAAAATCATCATAATAGATTGACTATCCATTTAATTGCATCCGTTTTTGAATCCACCTCAAAGCTTTTTTCATAAACTTTCCAACATTCTCCCCAAATTTCCGAAATGATTTCCTGAAAAACTTTCAAAACTCCTCAAAGCCTCAAAGGATTCACCTAAGTGCACTCATTGGTCCAAACTTCATGACCAATGAGAATGAAAAGTGACTTTTTTTATCTCTACTATGGCCAAATTAGTTCCGGATTAACTTAGAGATTTACTACTAATCTAAACACACTTCTCAACAATCATATTAATAAATGAGTAATTATTAATAAATAATTAAAATTATAAATTGAAATTGGTTGAGTATGAATAGAATTACAAACGAAACCGTAAAGTTAATAACTTGAAAATAATACATCTTGCCAAATTTCTAACAATCAATTCCATATGGATTATTGTTGATGAAAAATAGTGATGGATTGGATCCATGTGCTAAAAATCATCACTACTTGCAAGTTTAGATCCATAGCATTCAAACTAAATCAAAATATATATTGTCATGTTCCAAATTGCACCATAGGAAACTCTTGAAGAATAATTGTGTCTAGAGAGTTCATCACATGTAACATAAAGTTATCTCCAAAATGATATACTTATCATGCCCGAAATGATCAAAAAGAAGACATCGTATATTGATCACAAATAGATTGGACATCAATACATATGGAGGATCATGTTGTCATATATCCATGTCACACTTGGCTCCACTTCAAATCACATAAGCACTTTAGTGAGCAAAGAAATTTTTTAGATCTTTCTATTTCCTTTTGCACCCTAACCACGTTTTTTATTTGATAAGTTTAAAGATAATATCTCTTTTTAGGTGATGCTTATTGGGATATTCATGTAGTATGTAGATCGTCTTACTTAGATAGTTTGACCACATAATGTTTGAGATTAGATACATGGGAAACATGATGATAGTTTTGCATGCTATTTTGTAACTCTAGTTTATATATAGTCTTCCCTATTCTAGCCTAAATTCTAAATGGTTTGACCCAACATGCAAACAACTTTCTAGTAAACTCAAACTCCACATCGCTCCTCTATTGGTCGGCATATTTCTTATATCAAGCTTGTTTCCAATATTGGTGAACTCAAACTCCACATCCCTTATCTATTGGTCAGCATATTTCTTATACCAAGCTTGGTTCCAATATCCATGATGTGAAATGGAATTTTGGACATGATTGTGTTTAGAGTCAAGCTCATAAGATCTATCTCCTTGTCAATTCTACCATTATCTTGTGCAAAGTTCACATGAAGGGGACTTTTTACAACCTTGAATGGTAATCTTAGCGCCTATGCTACAGTAGGGACTAAGACATCCATATCTACTCAAGTGTCCAACAAGAATCTATATTCCAATCCTTGAATCACCATAATTATTGGCAAGTACTTGAGCACACAAAGAGAGAATTGGGGTACAATATAGTCTGAATTCATTGTTGCATGTATTGCCTCTAGTTCCTTGGTACTCTCTTCGATGGATATACTTGTGTCATCTTGCTCTTGAAAGTGTACTTACGTTTGAGGTGTCATGCTCCATCACAGTTCCAACATATGGACTAGTTTCTTCTATCTTCCGAAAATCTTGAGTTCCCCACAACCTAGTTACCTCAAGTATGGTTAGCAACCACTTTGCTAGTCCTCAATAGGTTACAACCTTTGCTTGTAGACCCCTCAGTACGTGGATTATTCTTCCAATCTTCTCTTTGATGGGTTGTAGTACTTCTAGTCAATTGCTACATGTTTCTCCAAGTTGACTTTCCACCTCTCTAGTCACCATAAACTTACAAACGTGCAGCCTCAAGGCTTTTAGCCCATTCATACATAAAATCCATCTCTTTCTGGTTCTGTAGCTTATCAATTTCCATGCACAACCAGGGTGAAAGTCTTTCCTTGAAATAAAACCGCTCCATTCCAAGGTCAAGGCCTCTCACTTCCATCAAGAGAGGTTGGAAATTGGTAATGTATTCCCTCACTGATGTTGTTTGATATAACCGAGCCAACTCTCGCAAATTAATCTCTCAATCATTGCTTGGTACTAGGCTAAGCTTTAGTCTCTCTTTGAACACACCTCAATCTAGCATAGGGCTCTAACCCTTAACTTGCATTTCTGGTTTAGTAGTGGCGTACCATATCCGTGCATTGCCATTAAGCATGCTCACTGCAAAGTAGATCTTGGCCTCTTCTTCCATACATGTAACAACAAAAAATTCTCCATTTCAGTCAACCACATTTCAAAGGTAGCTAGGTCTCTCTTCATAGAGAACTTCTCTAGTTGATCCAAAATAATTCTCTGTCTTGTCTTAGCCATCATAGGGATGGAATCAACATATGTACTCTAGTAAGTTGTATGTTAAACCACCGTCTACTACCTACCCACTCAACCTATTCCGACTTCAAGGATCATTACTATGTTGCTATAGCTTCTACCTTCTCTAGCATAGTTTTCAACTATGCATGCAAGGATGTCAACTAAGTGTCTCCAGCTAAGTGACCATCATCAAACTCATTTGAGGTTATACGCTTGTGTGTGTGCTCCTCATCTTGAGATTTTGGTATGTTAACCATTGTTGTAACAAGTACATGTTACAACACATACAAATAATTGGCCTTCGCTACAAACAAAATCACTCTCCAAAACAAATCCCTATAGCATATCTCAGCTTAGATTACTTTCCGAAATCTCAAAATACCTGCCATAGGATGTGCCCTTCTGGTGGGCTGCCACACTCTTCCAACATCGTCACACACCCTCCCACCACATGGTCAAGGGCTTCCCAAATTTCTAATCTGACATGTGGTTAGGTCAAAAATATTCCTAGTGCTCTCTTTCTCTACTTTCTCCTTTTTTTCTATGTCTCTTTCTATGTTTCTAGCTCTCTATTTGTGAAAATTTGTGAAAAACACTAAACAGTGTGTTGAGGTCCATCCATGACTAATATAAGTGGAAAACCAATAACTAAAAAGGCAGGACAATCTATGTTGAGGTCCATCCATGACCAATATAAGTGAAAAACCAATAAGAGTGGCCGAAAATTTAGCAGTGGAGTTGCATAGGACAGGTGGGTATGTGACAGGGTTTGCAACATGTGGGTCCGTGACAAAAAAAGGGAATGTGCTTTTCATCTATTGGTTTCCACGTCAAACCGCCTTCATAGCGACGACCAACTCACGTCGACGTCTGCCGGTAACCTTTTGCCACACTGGATCCAGGCCCGTCGACGGCAGGTGCCAGGTGGCGGCCAGGTATTGACAGTACAATCCACTTTATTCACGTCTGTAATGAGTGAATGATATTCCTTGTAATAATAAACACTGACTCGTTGCTGCTTGAAACCTCAACTCAATCAAGAACCGGTTCTTGTACTTGCATCTTGCGAGGGTTCCGGTAAGAACTTGACCCAAGATTTCCTTCCTTGCAGTTTCTCTTAAGCAGTAGGTACAGTATTTGGAAGTTCGGGCGCGATTAATACTCGTACGTATGCGAAGAGCAACGAACGACCGTGTGATATTTTGACCAATGCAAACCATCGATCGGATTTTCTCACAGAGGAATCTTGAACATGGATAAAGGTTTCAGATTTCGAGGAGATATTGCAATGATTATAAACGGATTTTATCAAGAACTTGTAATCATTGTCTACTTAATTAGCTTCTAAGTTCATACCAGTTCCAGAGTGGATTGCTTTGTGCAAACGCGAGATGACTCGAGAACCTTCCAATGATGTCTTCATTTCTCAGTAAACATGAATCGTAATCTGTAACTATGGATGTATAAAAATTTTAAATAAAATTGATTGGTGTATATAAACTTATTATTTCACGAGACGCAACTAATATAGGAGCTCTTGCTCCCACAAGGGTGTAGTTTCATCGATCTTGACTACCGTTTTCCCACTCGCACCAGTTATTTTCTTCACATCGAAGAGGTTCTGTCTTGGCTAGTCCATCCATGTACATTTTCATTACTCACGTGTGACATCACTTTAGATTCAACACGTGTTCATATGACTCGTTGCACATTCTAAGGGCAGAGGATAGCTACCCATGATGCCATTAGGGATGTGGTGTTTGCCATGGCGCGAGAAGATTGATACCTCACATGGAGAGAGCGTTGGTATGCCTTGCAGTCGACTAGGGTTCGGGAGGACCAAGTGACTATGGTGGTTACCGATCCTACTAGAGATACAATTTCAGAGTGGGTGATCACCCATCCTCCACGATGGGTGGCGAGTGGAGCGGCAACAGCCAAGGTCTCCAAGTGTAGAGGTATGCAAAGAGGTCACCTCTTTGTTCCTCTAGCTTTGGAGTTATATGGAGATATGGACACCGACTTCGACATGTTCGTGAGGGAGTACCATACTAGGCGGCATGAGATATCACTCTCTTTAGTTTAATGTATAGTATATTTTAGGTAACGTATTTCCATTGCTCTACAGAGAGCACTGGCTGGTGCAATCCATAGGAGAGCAATCACGTTAGGTGATGCTTCTTCGGATGCTCTGTTATTTATAGGCTGTTTCACCTAAATAGTTTGGATATCTTAGGTGTTGTATGACATATTTTCCAGTGTGATGTTATTGGGGCCTAGCCCCATGTTACCGGTTTGATTCCATCCTTGTACAATTTGATGGGGTCTTCCCATCCCTTTTGTTATACTTTGTCTCCTAGCATTGGGGTTATACTCATATAGGATTACATTGTAGCTTCATTGTAAAGTAAATTTTTTTATTTTATTTTGTCATAACAAGGTTCGATTCTTGCATATGAAATCTTCGCCAAGGACTCCTCGTAACTTGAAGTAGTGACTAAAACTTGAGAGAGAGAGAGAGTTTATTTTGGTGAAAACCTGCAGGACCAAACCAGGCCGCCGAGGAAAAATATAATTACAGTTGAGAAATGATGACAGAAATTTCAAAAGTATACTCTTTCAAAAAATAAAATAAAATCTTCATGTTGTTTAATATTGCATCTTGTCAAATATTGTGACCCAGTGTATCCCGCCAAGTAGGCAAGCCACTAAGGTTATGGAACGAGTCCATAACCTTATTGTTCCCGGTAGGCGAAGGAGGCAGCTCTTTATATAAAAGTGAAAAGATCCCTAAGAAAGTCATGAAGCAGGAAACCTGAAATCTCATGCAAGCAATAAGTGTAAGGAACCGGTCTAGTTGTTGAAGATTTTGCACTCTAACGAACTCCTTTGCATAGTAGTGGGTCAGCGAGCAAAATGATTATATTTTTCATAGTCGAAAAGTATTGCCAAAGAACTGTTCATATGGAACTGTCAATGCTGGCCATTGGCTTTTTTCCGTCGCCATGATCATGAGCACATCACCAAGTGGGGCGTCCAGTTATCCAATATGGAGAACATTTGTGCATAAGTTTTTCATTTTCTATAAATGCAATTCGAGATAGTGTACACAAGACACTAGCACATGTGTACTCTGGATTTGCAACCGTTCACCAGAACACAGGGCTCATGCTGCAGGAATTCTCGTTTGGAGGGCAAAAACGATGTATGTCATTTGGTAATCCGAGATCCGATCACTATACCAGAACCTGAGTTCGGAGATTGCAATCCAACCCTTAAATTGAGAAAAATGTGATGCATGAAATAGCATACGCTTGGACAAAGTAGTAAAGTGGTGCAAATTAGAGTCCAACAAAGTCTAGAGTACTCCGAGCCAAAAGAAATGGATATGGCTAATCTCCCTTGGGAGTGATGGTATGCATTGTAGTCATTAGGCTTAGGACATGTCTATATTTGGTTGGGGGACCAAGTTAATGTGGGAGACGTGATGGTTACCTATCCTACACATGACACCATTTATGAGAAGGTGATCACCCATCCTCTATGATGGATGGCGAATGGAGGGACAACAACCAAAGTTTCCAAGTAAAGAGGTATGTAGACATGTCACCTCTTTCTTTTTAGTTTTAGAGTTATATGGAGCCATAGACACGCACATCGACATGTCCGTGAGGGAGTGTGCGAGAGCATATCTAGTATGGCATCACTCTCTTTAGCTTATTGTATAGTCTATTTTAGGTAATCTATAAGAAATCAATCACATTAGGTGATATTTCTTTGGATGCTCATATTGTTTGTAGATCGTTTGACCTAGATAGTTCAGATATCTTGGGTGTAGTATGACATATTTCCAAGTGTGATGCTATTGGGCCTATCCCCATGTTACGAGTTTGGTTTCATCCATGTACGACTTGATGAGATCTTCCTATCCTTTTTGTTATTTTAATGTGTCCTTTATGCGGATCTCCCTTGTGATAAGTCTATGTCTCTCCAAATATACCTTTTGATAGTTCTCTATCTTTCCAACTATACCTATATGCAAGCGATGAGTAAGATTGGTAACGGGTCCACAGTGGTAGTCAAATGAAAACAAAAAAAATGTTCCACATACCTCTTTACTCTTATTATAAGGATTGTTATAAAACTTATTTGAAAACTCATATGTGAGTTATTGAAAACCCACTTTCTCATTACCAAGTAATATAGCAAAAAGGATGGGAAGAGCCAATTAAGTCGTACAAGGATGAAACCAAAGGGGTAGGATGTGGCTAAATCTCAATAGCATCACCATGGAAAATATGTCATATTGCACCACCCAACTAGGAAAGCTAAGTGGGCACATGCTACTCATGTTTTGCCAAACTCATATGAATTTTGTATAGAAGAAATTTTAGATGAAAGATTGATTAGAACTCTAGAAGCTACTTATCAAAAAAAAATATATGGTGAAGTGGAAACATCATGAGTATGCGTATGCTACTTGGGTATCTTTGGCTTCCTTGCCACTCAAAAGTAATCCCACAACTTTGAGATGTTAATTAGACTTTGATTCGAAAGTCAAGAGAGAAATAACTTGAGTGAATAAAAAACAAATGGATTTGTTATCAAATTTTTAATAAACATGTTTGTAATTATTGGTAAAATATTGCCCTAGCTGTGGAAAACATTCCAACTTGGGCTATGCTCAGTTTGAGAAGCGAAGTCGATGAGATCTATGGATCATTGCGATGATGTTAGTAGGCCCAAGAGTCATTGGTTGTGGCCTACTAACTACTAGAATTATATTAACTTAAGTCAAACTATGATTGTTGCTGATAAGCGCTTGTGGTTTTGATGCCACGAAATAGTGTTGAAATAGACTTTGTACAGTTTGTTATTTGAAATAAAATTTAGTTGTTATCAAAATGTCATTTTTGTTTATAATATTCTTGGCCATGATTATATAAAATCGCTATTGATTTTCCAATCAGAAGAATGTGATCTTTTGCGGTTGGGGAGTATGTCACGGACCCACATGCGCAAACACTGTCACATATCCATATGTCTTGTTTAAATCCAAAGCTGAATTTTGGGCCACTCATATTGGTCATGTATGGGCCACAACATAGATCATCTGACTTTTTCCCATCCCATATATTTAAACCCTTGGCACAACTCATAGAGAACATTTTAAAGGATTTTTCATAAATAGAGAGCTAGAAACATAGAGGGAGAGCTACATACACAAGGTGAAGGGAGAAAGTAGAGAAAAATATCACCATGAATATTTTTGACTTGTGTCATAGAATAAATTTGGGAAGCCTTGGACCATGGGAAGGACGTAGTGTGGCAATCCAAATCCTTGGTACGAGTATTCTCTTCCTTGGGAAAGCAGTTTGAGGTAAGATATGGGGGCGGATTTGTTGTTGGAGAGTGCTTTGTTTGTATGTGTTGGAGAGCAGTAAGTGCGTTACACTTTTACATGAATGTATCCGTTCTAGGTTGTTAACAGCCTGACGGGCGGACAAGACGGGCCAGAATGACGTAACCCTCCAGAAAGGTAACTCCCTGGTGGCTGCTGGAAAATAGAAATTGGAAACGCGCCGCTGACTGGGTCCTCAAAGAGACTTGTTTATGTATGTGGAGAAATGATTGTCTAACGGAAAATGTTAACTTTGATGGTTCTTGCCATCTGGTCTTTTTTGTCATTGTGCCTTCTAAAGTATGAAGACAAAGGACGAACCACGAGAATGAATGAACGGCAAATCAAGAGAGAGAGAACATCTCCAGGTGAGAGTGGTACAACTGAGTCGAAAACATGCACACAAACCTACCCTTTCCAAGTACTGTACATTGTCGACATCCACCACGAACTTGAAAACATACCGACGTCTCAGAACATGATTTGATAGCATTGAAGTTATAATCGGTATTGCCAAAGATCTTTCACGATATAAATCTGACGTTTGCATGTTAATTTTTTTTTATGATTTTAATATTTTACTTTAAATAATCTTTGCCATTGGCTATAATCTGATCATCAATCTACGCCAAAATTATCTTTATTTACATCTAATTTTACATCTTCTTGGCAACAGTATGAAGCGCAAACAAGACTTGCCAAGACATCTTGCTAATATTGATTAAGACTCACACAAACGAGTACTGTATATGAACGTTATTATCAGTGCAATTTTATACAAAACTTGATGAGAGATGCCATAGCATAAATTTTGAGAGTTTTCCAAAATTCCAACTATGTGCCCTCTAAATAAAATGAGCCTAATTTGCAAATGCTGGACTTTAATTATTGTATATCATGAGAAAGAAGTAAAGATAGACAAAGGCAATGCGAAGAAGACGTTGATGAAAACAATCTTTCACATGGAACAAGGACAACATTCACCTCCGTCTTGCTCTACAGAGAGTGCAATCGAGTTAGGTGATGATTCTTAGGATGCTTGAAGACATGTTTCGCGGTGATACTATTGGGTCTAGCACCATGTTTGGTTCCATCTTTGTACGCTTTGATGGGGTCGTCCCATCGCTTTTTGTAATTATACTTTGTCCATTCCTTGACCTCCGTTTCTTTCTCATTAAGAGGCTTGCGGTGACCGGCAACCGGGGGAAGCTCCGAGCCTCGAATTTAGCGTTGCTGAGGTGAGCTCTTCTGACTTGTTCCTGCAAGATCTGGGAGAGTGGTTCGGGGTTAGTCCTAATGTCGAGGCCGATGGTGACTGGCCCAAACTACTGAAGAAGAGAAGATTCAACGGATCTGCTGAACGCACAGGTGGAACGCATGGATTCGCGATGCCGCGATTGACCGGGGCCGGGTGTCTCCGTGGACATAGGACGAGGACGAGGAGGAAAGAGTCGGGAAAGCAGCCGCGAAAATAAAAATACAGTACACGAACTGTTCATACTTGAAGGCGGACGCTGGCAGGCCACGAGAGAGGGAGAGAGAGAGAAGGGAGACGGGGAACAGGGAGAACAGAGCCAGAGTTTTAGGTAGCGGGGTAGCGATGCCATTGTGGAAAGGGAGGGAGGTCCACTCCATTCCACTGAGTCCGTCGCGGACCAACTATGGATTAAAAGATTCATTCTTTCAGGATTAGCAAAGCCCGTTGAGGTCTGTGTGAAGAAAACGAATTTGGCTTTCCAGTTCTTGGGTGCCTTGCTCGGAAGGGTTGAAAGACCCGGGCTGACAGGGAGGGAGGGAGGTGGGGTTTGCTTGTGGGGAGTTTCTTCCGAGAGGAGGGGAGGGGGAAGGCTCGGAAGAGACGAGCACAGGTTTGGCGAGAGCAACTTATCGCCGCGAAGCTCGTGGTCGCTGCTGCTCTCTCTGCTGTACTGGTAGAAAGAGGGCCAACAGGAACGAGAGCAGCGGAGCGGGTCGAGGTTAGCGAGCGCCTCGTGATTTTGGTCGTGTATTTTGCGAGGCGGGACGGCGGTAGGGAGTCTGAGTTGTTGGAGTTAGAGCTAGTGGTTTGTAGGCTGGCAGTCGGTAGAGGAATTCGTGAGGGTGATGGTGGGCGCTTGTGGTGGAGAGCGAGGTGCTGTTGCTGTCTATGACTTTGGGAATTGAGTTGAATGAGGAATTTGATCCGATCTCTTTAGTCACAGATTTTAGAGGCTCACAGGTCGGGGATGTGGAGACAAGCGCTGGAGCGAGGAATGTGAGAGGTTCGAAACAGGATGACATCGAGCGAAGGACGCCTCCGGTTGGACAGGACTTTGACATCACCTGCGTTTTCTTATAAAGAGAGCGTGAACCTCATTGTCAAAAGGCATCTTGTGAAGTCGTCTCTCGCCGATGCTGGGCATGGTGAGTCACTCTTCCGTGACTCGGAGCGTATAATTACTAGAAAGCGGATGACCTTCGCGCATCTCTTTCCATTATCTGTACCCTATAGATAAGTGTCCATCCGCCCATCTGCCCGCATGTCTTCCTATCTTGGACTAGGATCAGGAGGAACGTTCTACTAATCTGTTGCATTCAGGTCAGTCACAAATGTACTGGAATCGGTCTTGCGAGCAACCGCAAAGCCCTTCTCCCTAATACTGGTATCAAAGAGTCTTTCAGTTTGCCCATTGTTTCAGCATTCTGGTTTCTCAAGAGCGCCAATGAACCTCGTGGGATACATTCTTACAGATTGTCTGTGCATGTTGATCGTGCGTCTGCTGGATCCCTTGCGTGGTTCCAACGTGGACTGCCGTAGTCTTGCCACAAATTTTCCATCATAGTTATACCTAAGCGTTTGTCCGTATGTGCCCCCTGGTTGGATTCCATTCTTGTGAGGTAAAGGGGTTTGAACTACTTGAGGGTTGTCATCAAGTAGCTGTCTGTTGTTTCCGGTAGTTTTCCGGGGTTCGCCGATGCGAGAACTTGATTCAAGTGCCGGAAAGATGAAGCCAAGCCAGCGTCGTGAGTTTGGAAGAATGGCTTAAGTGCCTCCCCTAGGTACCGATTGCTGAAAGACGTACATCATGCGGCCTTTGATGGATGTGCTCCGAAGTTTAGTATGCATTTGTTTAGCCACGTGTGGGTCTTGTTTCGGGACGGTTCCTCTGGTCCTGAAGCTGACGGATCTCTCCACACGAGCGAGCCCTGTAACCACTTGTACTTCGTCCGGAATACTAATGCACCGTGATCTAAATTGCGATCGATCAGGCACATTTTTTTCGGGACATTACTTAACATGACTGGCTAGTGGAAGCGAAGTAATGAATCATGCTGAAGTGGAAGGTTTTCTATTAAGAACATCTCCATAATTTTTTTGGTTTTATTAACGTTTCAGTCGGTTCTGGTCGTGAGCGTAGCGGGTAGTTTAACCGTTCACTCCATTTGTACTACGGAAAGAACATTCGTGATAAAGTAAACAATACCATTAACAAACAGTGTGGGTAGAATTTTACACTGATTGTCCGAAGGAAAGCTCTCACACGGGCAGTTTTGATGTGAACGAAAAGTATTGTTTTTGGCCTTTACACGAGCTAACGATGGCCCCCTTTGTACATCTTCATATATGAACATGTGAGTTGGAGATAGGGATCCATTCCATGTTTATTTGTTTGTGACGCGATATGACTTTCAGTCGCTATTTGTTCAAATCCGATAGCTAATCACTGATAAGACGGGTTTGTTTACTTCATCTCCCGACTAATGAAAGCTATGGAGCTTTGTTTGGGGTTGAGCCCAGGTTGAACATTTTAAATATAGTGCTCATTAGTACTGGGCTTTTTAAGTTGATATCTTACGTCTTACTTTCTTTACGTTGCATCCTTCGTCTGTATCTCTTTCCAGCTGTCCGACGTACATATCTGTCCCCAGTGTAGGTTGGATGATCTTATGTGGTTGTGTGGATCATTGTTCTGAGAACAGAAAAGCTTTATTGATGTTAAAAACTTTGATGATTCTTCTACCAGATGGTAAACTAGGTGCGAATGAACTGGCTCTGGGAGGCAAATATTTTGATGAAGTCGCACAGCATTGGTCCAGCAAGATCTGGACATTTTTGGAAGCATTGAGGAGTGCTAGCGCTGATAGCATTGGGAAGCTCTCAGCCTCCGAAGACACAAGTGGTTCTTCGAGGGAATGGAAGGTAGGCAGTTTACACACATTTCTACACGGAATAGGTGCCTTATTTGCATGATCTGAATCCGGCTCGAATTGAGTCATCTGTCGCTGACTGGGATGTGGTTTGCACACTTGCAGCTCAAAGATCAGAACGATCGTCACAGGGTGATGTACCGGGAAGGACCTATAGGAACACCCTTTCATACCCTGTGCCTGGATGGGGTTATGGACGGGAATATGGCCAACGGTACAAGTCTCTTGCACATCATGTACTGAATGCATGCCCTTTAAAGCTAGTAGTACTTGGACGTTCTTGACATATCTTCTTTTATTTGCCCTTAAAAAAAGAGTCATATTTCAGGTGTTCGTCTGGATGTGTTTTTGTTTGAGGAATTGGATTGTAGGATATCTTTCACTGCATCACGCTGTTGATGGTATTTCCAGACCTTGCGTAGTCAGTTATGAAAGAGTTTGTCAAGGTTTATGTAAGTACTCATGTTTCCACAATCGGATGTGATTTCAGCTTTGTGTGTTGGCTGGGAAGTTCCGAACTACAAGGATTGGTAGGTCAAGAACCTTGCTCCAGATTGGAATGAAGTGCATCTAGATAACTAGCAACGTACCTACGTTTTTCTTTCACAGATTTCTAGTCTAACGATACCGTCAATATCACTGCAGGAAGAGTTGGATGGTTGCAGATTTCAAATTTGTAGGAAAGTTGTTTCCTTGGTCTTACGTGAGTGATTATGTGGGCAGGTTTCCTCAGTTCACGGTACCCACATTTAAAATAACGGAGGCTAAATGGTTGCGCAAGGTCCGAGTAGGGGAGGCTCTGTCACTACTGCGGTAAGGTTGAGCGTGTTTATCTTTTGTCACGAGTTGTAGATTTACCCTTCATATTTTAAGAGCCTCACGTAGTATTTCGGCAGTCGCTGAGACATCCATGACTTTGCCGTTTGAAGGCTGAAAGTGCCATGGCCCGTTTCACCAAGAGAGATTGTCATGTCATCCTTTGAGCTGGAATATTTCGAAGAGGATATCATTATTGTTCTTCTTGAATCGGTATGTCCATATATCCCATTTTGTACATCGGCGTTTTACTTCTTTTTAGTAGTTAAGATTTTGAATCTTCTGTGTTTGAAAGATCCCCTGAATCGGGGGAGATTAGCGGGCTAAACCCATAGATTCATTTACCGAGGAAGAACATTCTTTTGGTCTTTCGATCATACGAGTTAAGGCTTTGAGATCGCGATCTATGACATGTGCCTGTTGATTGCACTTCTATTCAGTTTATTTACTTTCTTCTACTAGTGAGGGTGAGCTCCCTCAATTGGCATTCATCCCAGTTCGTTGCGCTATGGCTATCAGGCTCCGGATGCTGATGAGATAAATGAGAAGCTCCACGGATTCAGTGCCGATGATCTGCCTGCCCCTTCTCAAAACGTGCGGATGAACTTGTGTGGAGGATTTGTAATGCAGAAAATTAATGCTGATCAGTTTTTTTTCCGGTGAGCTATTTATTCCATTGTGTGTGTTTCCTATAGTTCGCGGTGGGAAGGGAATGCCTCTTGTTGGTTTGTCGAACTGGATTATTGTGATACGAATTGTAGAGAGAGATTAAAGTAACATGCGCTAAGATTAAAGCGCGTTGTTGGTACTTAACCGTTCTTAATTTGTAACTGTGAATGCGCTGGTTGCGTTACAAGTGATCATGTTCAACCATTTGAGAGCGTAGAGAAGTTACCGATAAAATTCAGTGGATAGTCTGTCCTAACTCTTATGAGCTACAAATTATGTTTTTTTTTTGCAGCACCATAGCTGATCTGGATATGAAGCTTGACTTTGTACCTCCGTGGATAATCAACTTCATATCCAGGCAGTTGGCCGGGCAAGGACTGAAGCTGTATCAAAAGGTTAGTTCTTGGTTGCCCTCTAGTTCGTTTATAAAACCCTCTCCGGTCGTTCGTTTGTTCTACTCACGGTTTCATGCATATCATCAATTTATCGGTTTTCCCCAGCTCACTTAAACATGCTGGAATGGTGTTGAGAACAATTACTCACTGCATAAGTGGCAATCCATCAGACGTGTGATTTTGACACCCGACTGTGCCTGGTGGCAGTTGATCACGGCTGTAGGTCACGGAACAGGAAGTGGGAAGGTTTTTCAACCACTTTTGAAAACAGAACCTCTATATGATCGAGTAAAAGCGGGTTTGGATGCGAAGGCTGCAGCAGATGGTGAGCCTTTCGTTTCCTTGCCCGTTGAAAGGCTATCAGCATTTAAAGATAGCGTGAAGGCGAAGACTTTGCAAGGCAGTATATTAAGAATTGGGAGCTCCGAAAGTTACAGGGTTGTCCCTTTTCCTGTTAAAACAGAGGAGGAGGGTTCCACTGTGGAAAACGAGATTCTTCCCAAGGTCGAAATTACACAGAGCTCTCAACAATCTGAACTTCAGACGCCCTCGGCACCTCAACCTCACATTCTAACCCATGAACCTGTCAAACCTGAGCCAGCAAAGAGCAGCGAGATTAAGTCCACTAAGAAAGACTCGATAATAGTGGAAGGAGAAGAAGCGAGAGAGTACGAAGATCCCGAAGTTGAATGGGCATTGACCATTCTGGACAAGATGATAGCTTACAGCCGAACGTGTGCCGTTGGAAGCAGAGCCGATACCACACCTACCAATACAATAGTTGATAAACCCACCCCATCCTTACTCCCAGGAGATGTACCCAAGCCACACGTAGAGATCAGTAGGTCGGCTGCATTACCGACAGATGTGACGAAGGTACATGCAAATATAGATAAGGGGAAACCTCCTCTAACTCCTGTAAAGAACCAGAATCCTAAGAAAGATCAAGTTTCTCAATCACCCCACTCAGCTTCGGTGAAAACCCCTCCAAAACTAGTAAAGCAATCACCGAGCATGCTTCTGTCTAGTGGGGAGATCGAGACCTCCGGTATGTCAGGTTTTCTATCAGCCAGTGAAATTGAAGTTGTCTCTGGATTGGACGATACCGATGCCGAAACTGGAGCTAGTAGCAGGATGTCTTGTCCGTCGAGTGGGCAAGAACCTGAGATTCAAAGCAGGCGAAGGCGCAATAGATGGCGTTGGGGAGCATGCTTTTCTCCCATACTCATGTCCAAGAGGCATCATCATCGTAATAAATCTGGTATGGGGGACTCCGGGAGAGCGTCGGAGGGCCACTGGAGATCCACAGTTGGCGACTCAGGCCGGTCTCTTAACCAGCGGGGCTACGTCACCGATGGTGACGAAAGATATGGAAGCCATGGTCAAGATTACCCGCCAGATAGTGATGGGCGATTTGTTACTCTGGGTGAGCTGTTGATGGACGATGGGCGCTGACAAATTTTGTTTCTTCATTAGGGCCAATCCAAGGCCAATCTTTGAGCACTTCTTCCGTCTTCGTAGAGGTACATCTGTTCGCCTACTGGCAAAAGTTGAAATGTATGGTGACAAGCAAAAGTTGTGTCTCTCTTGATCCCTCTATTACGCTTTTCGTGACCTGCCAGAAAGTGTTTCGTATTGCTTTCAGTATGATTATGGAGATTTCTTTCAGGGGCTGCACGCAAGATGCCTAGTATGCTGAATTCGAATTCCGATACGTCGATGGGTTTTTGCAGTATTGGTCAGACAACCTGATATTCTGTTTTTATGCAGGTCCGCTTATTAACTGGTTACCTCTAGGCAGTCGGGGGAGGAAAGATTATTGCAGGTGGACATCAAGTTTTGCTGATTCATGTGGACCTTCTCTGTCAGTCAATTAATTTTTTTTGCAGTAGGTAGTTTGAGGTATATAGTCGATAGGATCCAGAGAAAGAGTCATGCATAGGTCTTGCATTTTCAATGATTGTTCTCTTGGACTCAAGTCTTGGCTTCAATGCGACATGAAGTGAAGGTGATGTTAGAAATATCTGGCTATGAGTATGGCGGTCTTATTTATGTCGCTGTGGTGCTAATTATTCCCCACCTGAAGTGACCGTAAAATCTTAAAGAAAAACGTCCAGGAAGTGCAAACCGGGAAAACTCAGTCGTGGAATGCACTTTCTGGGGATCTTCGGAGATTGTGGGTGTATTATAAATAAGCCTGAATGATGTGCTAAGAAGCTCATCATCAATCAAACACGAGCAGACTCGGAAGGCAATGTACTTATATTTTTACCTGAATTTCAATCACATATTTATTTCCCAGCTGTCAAGCTGGAAAAGTGCATTTTCCCGTGCACAGGGAGGAGTTGGTAGTTACTTTTGTTGTGCTGGCACAAGTGAGGATATTCTTTTGCTGCAACGATGTGGTTTCAGCTTGCAGTCATAAGTTCACAGATTTTTAAATTTTTACCGTCTCGTTTTTGTGGTTTTCATGCTTTCGCCTCAAATGGCACTCAAAAGTAAATAGGTTGGATGGCGTTCCATCGATCCGCTCCGTTATCTAATGTGTCTTGACTAGCAAGAAGGATAATGAAGGTTTTGTGTCATTTGTGATTATCCAACACCGTTTAGAGCATGGTAGCCCCATTAGCATGATTCTGCATTTTTTCAACTTAGAAAGTATAGAAATCGACAAACTGTTCTCCTGATAATCCAGCGTCGACGGAGGTATAGAAAGAAAGATGAGTGATTGATTGGTTCTCCGGAATGCAGTATTTGTCACGTGCCTCATTTGACCAGTAGGACCACCTTCACGCACTTAACTCCATGACTCGTGTCACTTGTGGGTCGAGTGCAGGATGATTGTGAGCGAGATCGTTCTCTGCAACAACCATTATGTAATAACCTGTTTCTACGCCGTTAATATGGATACAGCAGACTCCTTCACCTAAATTGGCAAAACTATTATCTTTTACTCCGGTATTCTTGAGATGGATCGATAGTATATTGTGAGGCGCGTGGGGAGAAGCTTTGGATTACTTTTTACTCATAATTTGAAACGACTCGCCCACACTTCATTATTGTTGGTCAATGATTAAGAGTGCGACCTTGGTATTCCAGCACCACGGGTAACCGCGCTAATCTTAATCATTGGACATAAAAACCCCATTCCAGCACTCCATAACGCGGAGATATTACATTTTGGGTGCACTACATCATTACGCCAGGAGTGATATAGAAGTGAAATGTAGGTAGAAAGTAAGGAGCGCTGAAGGTAGCAAAAGGATGAAACCAAAGGGGGAAGGATGGGGCTAGTCATCACAAAATGTAGTATTGCACCAAAAATATCAGAACGATCAAGATAAAAAATATAGATACTACTATATGTGAATGAGTATAACCTCATTTACACAAGCTAGTAATCTTTCTACATCAATGGATATAGGATGTCTAAAATAGGTTACACAATGTGAAAAATCTTTCTACATCAATGGATATAGGATGTCTAAAATAGGTTACACAATGTGATAAAGAAAGTGATACGTTTGACGTTTAGTATGGTAGGTTTTTATTTTATGCACTCTCTCACCAATGTATCAAAGTCTGCGTCCATAGCTCCATATAACTCCAAGGCCAGATGAACATCCATATCCATATATTTAGAGGCCTTGGTTGTTGTCTCTAAGATAGCCTTCCATCCAAGAGCATGGATAATCATCTCTTCCAAAACTGTGTGATTTGTAAGATCTATAACCTTTACATACAATATATTAACTTGATCTTTCCGAACCAAGTATAAGTCTGCTTTGACCGGAGTCGACTGCAAGACATACCATAGCAACGTTTCTTCCATGTGAGCACGGATGGAAAGTCATGCATGGTCGAGCCAAGATCCACTAGCATGTAACTTGCCGAAACAATAATGTAAAACAAACACTAGTAATACAAGGAATGACCAGACTGGTCCCCTCACATACATCTCAAGGATGGATCTATCTACAATCAAAAACTTGGACGAGAATGCCCAACTATCCAAAAACATGACAGATATTATCTCCTTCATTGATAATAAGCCTATCCATCCGCACGAAATTGACAAAGATGTTTATTTTTTTGCCAAATCTCTTATCACACATTCGAAGGTCTATGGTATGATGATGTAATCAAAGATGTCCATGATTTTTCTATCAAATGTTGTCAAATGATATGAATGGATGTGAAGGATTAATTGTGTAAAGTAGGTATGTGGGTTGAAGAACAACACTATAGGAGATTATACCAAATGCCACATGCAAATCCCCTAGTATAGGAAGTTCATCTACATACAATACATCCTCAACAAGAGTTCTGTATATATACTATGAAACAAAATCCTCGGATCCGACTCGCACTCCAATAATGCATAACATGGCTGTTGATGTCATACATCCTTTTCAAAAATCGAGATCAAGAGTCATGCCCAAAGAATACTATGACATACACTTTGACACATTGATTTTCAAGCCTACAAGATGAAGCTCGGTAACCAAGTAGTCAAAGACTTGACTAATATGATTAACATGGCTCACAATGTGTGTATCATTCAATAAGGAATGAACACATAACTTTGCATGATCAAATCAATAGACTGAAGAGCTTTATAATGAGCCATGACAAATAGGGATATTTCTAAAGGATCTTCATGTTGAGTACAAGCGGCAAATTGTACAACGATGAATCTTTCATATGAAAAACTATGTTGATAGAAGAAAGAAAAAAGACCGTACGAAAAGAGTGAGGCTCAACAAATGTCCACCAACATCCCTAAGCTCTCTAAAGGTGGATGCTCATGAAATATTATTAAAATTATTCTCAACATCCGCATGCAAGACAATCCAATCTGGATGCATATCTAGGAGTGTTTCGATGCCCAACAATACTGTCTCACAAGTCCAAATTGCTATGGACAAAGGTGTTGATGGAAGTGGAAATAATGTTGAAGTACAATTGTAGGACTAAGAAGGCACAATAAGACCTCCCCAATAACAATCGGTCTAATGTCCCCGTGTCCTTCTCCATTGCAAGAAATCAACTAGCAACTAGACTTTCTCTAACTAACAAAAGAATCTACTCTCTCACAATTGATGCAATAACTTGAAATAACTCAATCAAACACTAGAGGAATCATATGCATGAAAATAATCTCTAATATGCTCATAAACAGGTGACCCCGAGAAAGTATAATAACAAAAGGGATGGGAAGACCCATCAAATCGTACAAGGATGGAACCAAACCGGTAACATGGGGCTAGACCCCAATAGTATCACACTGGGAAATATGTCATACAACACCTAAAATATCTGAACTATCCAAATCAAAAGGTCTACAAACAACAAGAGGATCCGAAGAAGCATCACCTAACATGATTGCTCTCCTATGGATTGCACCAGCTAGTGCTCTCTGTAGAGCAATGGAAACACGTTGCCTAAAATAGGCTATACAGTAAGCTAAAGAGAGTGATACCCCATGTCGCCTAGTATAGTAGGCTCTCGCACACTCCCTCACGAATATGTCAAAGTCGGTGTCCATAGCTCCATATAACTCTAAAGCTAGAGGAACAAAGAGGTGATCTCTCTGCATATCTATATACTTGGAGACCTTGGCTGCTGCCGCTCCACTCGCCGTCCATCATGGAGGATGGGTGATCACCCCCTCTGAAACTGTATCTCTAGTAGGATCGGTAACCACCACATCAACCACAGTGACCTGGTCCTCCCGAACCAAGTACAGGTCTGCCCTAACCCTAGTCGACTGCAAGACATACTAACGTTCTCTCCATGTGAGATATCCACCCTCTCGCGCCATAGCAAATATCACATCCCTAATGACATCATGGGTAGCTATCCTCTGCCCTCCGAATGGACAACGAGTCGTATGAACACCTATTGCATCTAAAGTGATACCACACTCATATGTGAGTAATGAAGATGTAGATGGATGGACCAAGCCAAGCTGGAACCTCATCGCTGTGGAGAAAGTAGCTGGTGCGACTCATAAACCATCCTTGACAAGCCCCTTGAGGATAGATGTGGGTCCGTGCATAGAGAATGGGCAAAAAATGATATATCAAGACATAATGGCTCCTTTGGTTGCTAATCCAAGACCTCTTATGGTACTTCCTTGCCCATGGGTGGATGCATAAGCCATAAAGAGTAAATAATCCCCTCATGAGGTCTAAACATGGACAAAGGACGTAGTGGTCATTTGGCTCTATTATACTTTCCAGCATGCCCCAAGTCCTACATTGTCGCAATCGAGTAGAATATGAAGTATCTTGTGATTGAACCTTACTCATAACAAGTGCAACCATTACATACTCATCTTGCAATATAGCAAAATCCTCTACTCTGAATCTCTAAAATCTAACGATCACCCCCTATAACATGAGCACCCCTAGAATAACATAGACCTCATTGTGGAAGTATGAGAAACAAAAATCATGTTAACTCATCCATGCGATCATGTGCCAACCAATCAAGCGAAAAGAAAAAAACCTGTCTGGCCTCGTTATGGAGTGCACAAGGATGCTATAGAATAAGCATGGACATAAGAATCTAGTCTTGAAAAGAGCCAAAATGGAACTTGACTTTGATACTAATCACTCCCATATCCCAATATGTATACTAGGAATGATCAACAAAGGGATCTATGTAGCATGTGTGATACCTAAAGTGACAAATCTATATGTTGCATATTCCAAGTGGTCTAATCATAATCTTTGCGCATCTTTCTTACGTGGATCTTCACCCATTGCTATGTAAAGAGATGATAACATACATGACATGGTGTATAACGCACCGCTCTAGACATCCCATGATGGGAAGTGAAGCCATATCTAGCACAAAGAGAATGATAGTGACACAATGTACTCTATCATGTATCTCATCCCACTTACAAAACTACAATCCACTAACATCCCACTTCACATGAGTAAATGCTAAGTAGCAAAACCCTAAAATACAAAAACACTCATAATTTTTTATTCAGATCTTGATAATTTTTAACTAGGTTCCAATAGACCCAAAACAAAAAAAAATAGATTGGATAAAAAAAACTAGATACATATGTCATATTTGAGAAAAATCGATGGAACTGTAAAAATAATAAATTCATTAATATTATCTATAAAATTTTCCATAGTTTTCAATTTAGGTACCAATGGAACATAAATTAAAAAATGAAAAAAATTATACATTTATTTTTAGGTAACTATATACTCAAAATGATTAAAAACTACTTTCATCCTAGCCAGCTACTCTCCCGAACTCCCCCCTTCATAAAGATTAGTAAGTAGAAGGTTATTTTATTCCTGACATGGCTCATAGTGAGACTATGATCATTAGATCCAAATTCATCAAGTTGCGAGCTCAGGACATTAGTTTTGTGTACTTCCTATGGTAATTTGCAGTATTTCGTCACAACCCCTTTTGCAGATCGTTTGGGAGTCAACTAAAGTGTTGCAGTTGAGTCTTCGGACTATCGTAGGAATAGTGAGTGACTTTTCTTCGGTCTAGCTACCTTCAATGTTATGAAGTGAAGCGCTTATGAGGGAAAGACAGAAGAAGTATAATAACAAAAGGGATGGGAAGACCACATCAAAGCCTACAAGGATGGAACCAAACCAGTCACATGGGGCTAGGCCCCAATAGTATTACAGCGGGAAATATGTCTTACATCACCTAAGATATCCGAACTATCTAAGTCAAACGGTCAAAAAATAACATAGCATCCGAAGAAACATCACATAATGTGATTGCTCTCGCTTATGAGTGAAATAGGTAAAGTATCTTAATGAAAATCATCATATGCCCTAAACGTAGTGAAATACTACCTGAGGTTATAGAACAAGAGCGAAATACCTCACTGTAGATTTGAACATTCTGTATCCTATCTATTAGTCCACATAAGCCAATTTTTCCTTAGAATGAGCTGCTAGATTATTATCAATCGACCAACCAGACAAACAAAAGCGAGACTCCTAAACGCAGCGCGCCTGAAATGGCATATTTAAAGCATTAAAGACCATAGCTGCATTTCCCTTTCTTAGACATTTGTTGAAATTTCTTGAATTGTAAGAAGGAATATCAAGAGCGAAATCCCACTGGGATTATGAAACGAGCGTCTAGCACTCATTATTATTCTATGGTGTGGTCAAAAAGCATCGTACATATATTTCATAAAAGTTTTATTCATTAGTGCCACATATTCCTTAAAATTGATGTAGAAGATATTTTTCTTTTCAAGTACGGTTTTTCAATTTCATCCATGTACGGCTTGCTGTTTTTCCCGTACTTTTTTGCTATTTTACTTTGTACTTTTCAAGTGAAATAGAAACCTACAAAATCAAGTATCAAACAGTATATAAAAATTCCACAATCTTGATTAGTCGAGAAATTTTTAGCGGAGAAAGAGAAGGTCTCCAATCAGGGGACAAAGACCCGTCAACGCATCGTCAGCTACAGTATATGTGTCGGGAGTAGTCAAAGTGAGATGGCTTGGAGCCTTGGATACTTGCGAGGTCAAACACTTGATGTACTTGAAATCGGACAGATTCGGACTCCCGAGTCCCGGCTTCGTATAACAATCCGAATGACCCGAGCCGATGGCCAGTACGCGGCAGCCAGCCGACGGACGGACGGACGGACGGCAGGCAGGCAGGCAGGTGCTGCTGCACAGAAGGCATAAGGATATGAGCGGGCCGCGGGCCAGGGTTCTGAGCACCGGCACTCGAGAAGACGTGACGTGGCCCGGCCCAGCCCGGTTTCCGTTCGCTGGGAAGTCGGAGGAGAGAGCTCGGCGCAGGGGACGATGAAAGGCTGCGTCGTGGAAGAGTCCAGCACAGAGAGAAAGAGAAAGAGAGAGAGGGAGGGAGGGAGGGGAGAGGAGAGGAGAGGAGAGGACAGACAAATTAGACAGACTGACAGGCGCAGACAGGAGGAATATGGAAAGGAAATGATTCAATAAAATCTGACTACTAGTCTCACACGGAGGAGGACAAGAACAGCAGCAAGTTCAGCAACTATAGCAACGCTAATCGAGCTCAAGCAGATGTGGATGTGGATCAATTTTCCAACTCTTTGTTGAATATAGTTTGCTTTGGTAGATTTGGTTGGTTGTTTGAAGTGAGGGAGAGGAGGGAGGGAGAGATATTAGAAGGCTGAGAACGGCGGCTCGGGAGGGAAGCAGTGGTGACGCGGGCTTGGATGCGATAGGAGAGTCAGAGCGGCCATGGATTCGCCGCTCCCTATTGGGGCAGGTTCTGGAGGATTCAAATCGCTCAAGCTTTTGACTGTGAAGCCTACCGATTCTTTTCCTGAAGGCGTTACAGGTGTCCAGCATGGTGTCCTCGAAAATGGTCTGCATTATTATGTTCGCCGCAACCCCAAGCCTCGCCTGAGGGCAGCTCTTGCTCTTGGCGTCAGAGTCGGGTCAGTGGATTATTTCGATTCTCTCTTGTTCTTCAGTTTGATGAGACGCAAATTGAATCGCGATCCTGCAATCATGTGAATCTTCGTCGGCTTTCTGATGTTGATGATTTTATGATGTTTTTTAAATTGTAATTCGGGAATTTTTTTTAGGGTTGTACTGTTTTAAATTCTTGATTCGTTGCCCCGTATACTCGAGAAGATCAGATCAGGAGTGTGCTCCTTCTAAATCGGATTAGATTTACTAATTTTGGACTGAGTTAGTCATGAATGAAACGGTAGGACAACCGGCACCCATACTAAGGCGATAACAGCTTGACATTGCTGTGCATTTTGAATTGTGTTTCTCATGGTCATGATCGCGGATGTTAGCAAGGCATGATTAAATTTTTTTCTTTCGTGCTCCTCCTTGTCTCGGTCGATGCCCATTTTTCTGCAGGTATTAGCAGTGGTTTTGTGACGTGGATTCTCATGCTTTTAGGTTTATATTGCAGCTCTGTGTTGGAGGAGGAGGACGAGCGAGGTGTCGCACACATTTTAGAACATCTAGCATTTAGTGCTACTAAGCAGTACACAAATCACGATATAGTCAGGTTTCTGGAAAGCGTAGGAGCAGAATTCGGAGCTTGTCAAAATGCCTCAACTTCTCCTGATGAGACAATCTATGAGCTATTTGTTCCAATCGATAAACCTGAATTGCTATCCCAGGCTATATCTATTCTCGCCGAGTTCTCTACAGAAGTGAGCTTCTGACTCAGAATTCCCTCTTTAGTAGTTGATATTATTCCCTTTGAATCATTCATTTCTCTTTCTGAGCTGCATTTTGTCACATTTCGAAGTGAGTATTGAACCCGGAGTTTTGACTCTGCCAGATTCGTGCTTCTGAAGAAGATCTGGAGAAGGAAAGAGGAGCTGTTCTTGAGGAACTACGCATTGGTCGCAATGCCTTGGGGCGTATGCAAGAAGCGCATTGGTTGTTGATGATGAAAGGGTCTCAGGTACAAATTCCCCCTTCTTCACTACAAGTTAAATTTTACTGTGTATTGCCCATCCGTTGTCCCTGATTCTGCTTCAATTAGAAATTTGATAACGAAGTCAGCTTTAATACCATGCGCATGACCATGTCATGGTTCTAGTTCTAAGTAGCAACGGATTTCCAGTTTTGTTAGTCTTTGAAGTATTGTTTGTTTGTATGGTTTGTGCTTTCAGTATGCCGATCGTCAGCCAATTGGATTGGAAAATGTCGTCAGAAACGTATCAGCCAAAACCGTTCGACATTTTTATCAACGGTGGTATCGACTGAACCACATGGCTATTGTTGCTGTCGGTGACTTTCCAAACACCGATGTAAGATCTGTTATATTCTCCATGACTGACCATTATCTGGACATTTTTCTTGCTTCTGTAACCAGTACAGCCTGTGAAGTTAGACATCGGGGATATTTCAGAGGGATGCCTAACTCGCTGGTTTAAATTTGTATATGTTTTGAGCCCTTTGCAGGTTGTTGTTAATCTTATCAAAACTCACTTCGAACACAAGCGTAGTCCTGTTACAGAAGGCCCTCCCAGAGAGATTCCCCTTCATCCTGTACCTCCACACGAGGAACCCCGATTCTCATGTTTTGCAGAAGCAGAAGCTGGTGGGGTAAGTATCTGTGTTCTGCCTTTAAACCAGTAAGCTTTCCTTCATTTTGATTAAAAAGTGAGCATATTTTCTGGAAACCCTATCTGCGGCAAGGTTTCACGGATTGTCGTTCGTTTGCCTTGGGTTAAATTAGATGGAACTTAGACAAGGTTGTAATTTTTTAAAGTTTACACCAGATATGAAGATCCTTGAGAGTACTTGGAATGTTTGCAGCCTAAAGATGAGCAGTTAACTGAGTTTCTTAATATCCTTCGTTGAAATTAGTCTGCAGTGACTATCAGCTGCAAAATTCCTGCCTCAGATGTTACATCTATAGCCGACTACCGGTATATGCTGGCGGAAGGGATGTTCCACAACGCTCTTACTCAACGATTTTTTAAGATCTCCCGGAATCAAGATCCTCCATTCTTTTCATGCTCCTCAACAAGTGAGAGCTTTGTTCGCCCAGTCAAAGCATATATCATGTCTGCGAATTGCAAGGAGAGGGGAACTTTGCAGGCGCTAGAGAGCATGCTCGTTGAGGTGAGCTTGCGCGACATTTGTTCCCTTTTGACTGCTTTCATTTTCGTCAAATGAACTTGAAATCATGACCCTTTCTGCAGGCTAAGATAGGTATATTTAGAATGAAAACAGTTTCTTTTAGTGTGTCAGACTCGACTAGTCGAAGGGCAATTGTTACGTAACTAGCCTGAAAGACTCAAAGAGTTAAAAGTGAAAAATCATACTACAAGCAACTAGGTAATAACTACTTCGGTATTGGGTAGGCGAATGATGTATCATTTATGTGAATACGTAATGATCCGGCCTGCAGCTTTGGAAGAGAGTAAATGACAGCAGGTCTAACCTTATGCTCTACTTCTTGTGTCCTGATGCAAATATCTGACACCGATGCAGGTTGCCAGGGTACGTCTGCACGGGTTTTCAGAGAGGGAGATTGCTCTCGAACGCGCATATTTGATGGCAGACATCGAGTCAGCTTATCTGGAGAAAGATCAAATGCCCTCAACCAGTCTAAGAGACGAATACCTTCAGGTATAGAATTTTCACTTGACTTGCGAAATGTATTTTGTCGCCCTTAGTAGCTTCTCCTTCATCTTAGCTTTTTATCTGAGGTATATAACGCTCTTTATTAACGTTGTTGTAATTTTTCAGAATTTTCTTCGGGGCGAGCCAATACTGGGGATTGACTACAAAGCTCAGCTCCAGAAGACGTTATTGCCAGGCAAGTTTCTTGAAAGATTGTCTGTTTGTCCTCCCGAGCTGAGTTGGTATTTTCAATCCCCAATGTTGACTTCGGAGGGTGTTAGGCCTTGTACGTCTTGTGATGGCATTTACATTACACGGCTTCTGGTGCTCTCGAGAATGGTTTGCTCTTTCTTTTTA
This sequence comes from Marchantia paleacea, assembly GCA_014180765.2. Classification (NCBI taxonomy): domain Eukaryota; kingdom Viridiplantae; phylum Streptophyta; class Marchantiopsida; order Marchantiales; family Marchantiaceae; genus Marchantia; species Marchantia paleacea. The sequence continues at coordinate 185,831 of MUAA02000007.1, read as the reverse complement.
GATCGAAGGTTCTGAAGTTCCAAATACTTTGATCAGAAATCACCGCCGCAGAGGTTACAAAGATCGCAGAATGTTATCTGAGCAAGCATAGCTGTGTCATAAAGACAGTGGAGCCTCGAGCACGTGTTACTCAAGAAGATCTGAAAGCTGTCCTCTATAGAGTCGAAGCTCTTGAAAGTAGGCGAGATATCCCACCATGGGACGAGGAGCTTATACCCGATGAAATCGTGGAGAAGATACCCGCGGCTGGGTGGGTGCAGAACCTTAGACTCTAAGATTGAAAATATATCTTTATATATATATGAGTTCAGCTTATGATTCTAAAACATGGCAAGTATGGAATGCAAATTCTTTGAAGTAGACTATTTGATCCACCTCTAAGCAGCAAAGTAGTGACGTGTCATTGGAAATTGTGATTACTTACTTCGCGGGAAAGCTTTAAGTCTTCATAGTAGGTTCTCTCGATCCTGCATTGCTGTTACGTTATTTCTTCTGAGCAGAACCGACCTTGGTCGGGAGAAACAACAATATTGTTATGAATGGATATCGATTCGATTTTTTTTGTGCAGGCTTGTTCTGTGTGGCAGGTTTAGGAATTTCGATGTACCGAGCTCTTACTTGTTGATGATCGCTGCAGGTCAATTGTAACGAGCACCGAGTTTCCAGAATTCAGTGCCACGGAGCTTATATTGAGCAATGGGATGAGAGTATGCTACAAATGTACAGATTTTCTTGATGACCAGGTGACTTCTTAGGGATAATTTTGTGTCTTCTTACCGTTGTGGGAGTTCATATAGTATCTTTTTTTCTTTTTTCTCATTTAAACTCGATTACATGTCAAACTGGAGCTCCAAGGAAGCTTCAGCTAGGTGCTGCACGTAAGCAGCCCATTTACTAGAGAAAGGCATTGGTATGAAGTCATTTAAGAGACGAACACGAGATACACTTGTCCTCTAAACCCACGTGTTTGTCACGACCATGTAGGTTCTCATCCATGGTTACACTTACGGCGGGCTATCGGAAGTCTTGGAAAGAGATTTTTTATCGTGTTCAATGGGCTCCCTAATCGCCGGTGAAATAGGCGTTTTTGGCCACAAGCCATCGACACTGACAGACATGCTTGCTGGGAAGAGAGCAGAGGTCGGGACGAAGGTTGGTGCCTACAAGAGAACCTTTTATGGTGACTGTTCGCCTTCGGATTTGGAGACTGCTCTCCAGGTACACCTTCAATTATTTAGTCCGTCTATGAAAGTTTTGTGTTCATAAAACTAATGGCAGCTATACATTCAGGAGCAGCATCGCACACGATCTGAAATCAGTGGAGTGTTATCGCTTACACCTGCGTTCGGTGTAATTCAAGTTATATCAAGGTGTCTTATTCTAGTATTTGTGCAAGAAGTATTCACTTTATCAGTATTCTCCATATAGAATATCCTACATACTGCTCGAATCTCCTAATAACACATTATACAAATTTTTGTTTTGGTCCTTATGATCTGTGCAATGTTTTGCTGCTTTGCTCTCTTCGCTGGTTTTTAAACCGGTCAGTTTTGGAGGGAAATCCATTTGGATAGAACAGGATTCAGTGTAACACAATACTGTCTTATTCATTTGTATTTCTTGGGTGTAAAGCCGCTAAGAGAAATCTTAGGGTGCACATTTAATTCCGTAGTTTATCTTCCATAGAGTTTTCTTGTCCAAAACTGATCTCTTTTCAAACATTTCATGCTGCTTGTTCTCTAGGTGTCATAGTTCAGCGTTTGATGTGAATGGGGCGTCTATGTGTCGATCTTCTTACACTATTCTTATTCGTGCTCGTGTACTTGACTACAGCTGCTGTATCAACTATTTGTAACTACTGTTCAACCAGGAGAAGAAGAAGTAAAGTTAGTGATGCAAATGACTAGAGAAGAAATTAAGGCCCAGGAAAGGGATCCCTTCACTGCTTATGCCAATCGTGTTCGGGAGCTCAACTATGGTAATTCTTATTATTTCAAGGTGCGTTATCCTCTGCATATTTGAAACGTAAGTTCTGTTGGGTATCTGTCAGCTTTGAACTGCGGACTGTTGCTGAGGGAAATATCGTTCTTTGCAGCCTGTTACTGCTAGAGATCTTAATAAGGTCAACCCAAAGAAAGCCTGCGAGTATTTTGACAACTCTTTCAAGGATCCCTCGTCGTTCACCGTTGCGATTGTTGGTAATATCGAACCAGCGAAGGCCGTGCCCCTGATCCTTCGATTCCTGGTAAGACAGTAGTGCAGGTCTGATGTTTGATACCAGTGTCTTTCGATGCGTAACTTGCGCCTCGGAGGCAGTATGTCTGACATATTTATCACATGCTTAGGGGGGCATACCAAAGCCGGAAAAGCCAATCATGGAGTTTCAACGGGACGAACTCAAAGCGCTGCCATTCACCTTCCCTGATGGAGTTATTAGGTATAGCTCTTGATTCCTTAGTTTGGATATACCCCCAAATTGTTCGATGTTTCAACGTCTATCTACACTCTGTGATTGTGCATATAGAAGGTTAGGGATGCTTCTACGGGGAGAAGGACTTTCACCTTCATGGAAAACTCAGTTCGATCACTCTGTCATCCCAGTGCGGGCAGCCCACCTAGACCTTCGTCTTATGTTATGCTAATCAACTGGACAAGATCACACGTCGTCGTGTATCCTTTATTTGGCTTTTATGTGACTAACAACATTCAGACTCCTCTGATGACGCCTGACGAATGGGTGAAATTTAGCTCGAAAATAAATTAATGGCTCTGTTACGAGTGTATGATGTTGAGCCTATAGGTTCAATTGATCTACAGGTTCATCGCTTGGTTCTGGTCAAATAGTGCGAGGCCAATGCACACTTTGTACAGGCAACATGCCCATCACAGCAATCCCCACCAAGTAGTGGCATCGAAAGGATCGTCTGGGGTGACAATGGTTCTCCTGATCATCCTTACAAGTGTCTTTTCTTTCAGCGTATGTATAAGTAGACGATTGTATATGTCTAGTCTGCCAGAGGGTTACGTCTTGATCTTTCACGTTACATTTTGTTTCAACAGGGAAGAGGTCCGGCGTCACATGGTTGAGGCACAGTGCTCTGTACAAATGACATTTCCTGTGGAGTTCAAGGGGCCTCGAGTGGTGAGTCCGTAATCATGACTGATATCTTATGCTGCTGTCGACATTGAGTCTTGTTTGAGCTGCATATGCATGCTTGATGATAATAAGGGTGTCTACACAATTTGTTATTTTCGAGACATAGTTGTTCGCAAGTATTTTGGAAGTACAAAGAAACAACTTCCTGGGAAGTTACAGGAGTTTGAGGTCGTATATTAACACTTGGTTGTCTCTCCGAAGATGGTGGAAGTGCACTTCACTGGCTTTATATGCAAACTATTGGAAACCAAGATCATGCAAGTGCTCCGTTTCAAGCACGGCCAGGTACAAGATGTCATATTTTCGTAGCATGTTGTACACTCAACACCATTTCCTTTCTGTGGTGATCTTTCGCAATTTTTTATATTGTGTTGCCACATGGCCTGATAAGTCTAATGCACGCAGGTTTATTCAGTTTCAGTATCAGCTTTTCTCGGTGGAAGCAGACCTTCTCGAACTGGAAATGTCAGGGGTGATGTTGCGATCAACTTTTCTTGTGATCCAGACAGTGCATGGAAGCTGGTAATATGCTCATTTGGAAGCAATGTTTCCGAGCAAACGCAGCTGTACATTTGTATCTGTGGGCCTACGTTGTGAAACTTCTAAGTAGATGCGACAAGTAATTTTTACTTTCGTATCTCGTGTAGGTTGATTTAGCTCTGGACGAAGTTTCTCGACTTCAAGAAGAAGGTCCCACACAAGAAGATGTGGCAACAGTGCTCGAGCTTGAGCAGCGGACCTATGAGAATGGACAGCAGGTTGGTGGTTTTACTGTTTTTCTGTACCAAATTAACTGCAATATTAGCTGGGTTAACTGGAAGGTATTTTCTTGTCTATGTTTTTAACCCCAAATCGATCTTTTTCAGGAGAATGGATACTGGTTGGATCGGCTTTTAAGGGCGTATCAGTCGCGTGTTTACACTGGTGATCTGCAGGCATCATTTCAGGTGAACTGGAAAATCTACGTCTCTTGTTCGTGCTCTAATGGAGGATGTTCTGATTGAATATATTGGCGCGGAGAGAGAACATAAATCATTTGGTCGTTTGCAGGCACAAGAAGAATGGCGAAGTTCAGTAAGGTCAACATTGACACCAGATACAATGAAAGACGCACTCTGTAGAATACTGCCAGTTCCTTGCAGATCGCATCATACAGCGGTGGCATTAATGCCTAAAGCAGATCGCTTGAAGCAGCTGAGGGAACTCTTTTCCAGACCGGAAAAACGTCTGAAAATGGAAAGCAAGGTGCAATTTCTCCTGTTCCCGATTGCGAGATGTTTTAGACTTTTGCTCTATGCCGAGTTTACTCAGGGGAAATTGTTGATAACGGAGATCGGGAAAAAAAATGACATCGACAGTGTTTTGTCCATTTTCCTGCTAGACCTGCATTTTGAACTTAAACGGGATTGTCATATGCGCTCTGAACTAGAAATATCCTCCATGGGACCCTCCAAGCTTACAAGGATGGTCTTCGTTTGCGCAGATGCTGCTCGCTACTGCAGGAGTTCTTGTGCTTGCAGCTGTAGTATGGCGTTATTCTCAAAGATCATCATGATATGACCCCTTAGATATCCACATTTGTTGTACAGATGATTGTTTGCACCAGCCATTCACAATTGAAGCCTTCTTTCATAGGTTAGTTCTTTACTCAATTTTGCGAAGTTTTTCCTCTGGGTGCCCTTGGTTATCCCACCCATGTATATATTGAGGAGCCCAGAGTAATGTACAGCAGTGTACGGCTGTGACGACATTGTCTTGTAACGAGTTTGTCAACAAGCAAGCAGAAAGAGTTTGGGCACAGATTCTAGACTTCGTACATTGAAACATGGAATGTCGTTTCCTTACCTGGTTCCCATCGTTTCCTTATGCTATCGCAATGTTAGGTACAAGAGTATTCAGATTTAGTTTCAAACGGGAAATCCTCATTTATTGGTTCACATCCGGAAACTTAAGGTCCACACTAGAATCTTGTAAATTCACAGGAGCAAATTGTACATCAATGTATCTGACCCGATTGGATACATAGTCCACAATGATTCTGCTTGTAGGTTTGGCATACATCTCTTGGTCCAGTTTCTCGGAAATGAGGAAGTCCCCAGTATGGAAAGTCGTCCAACACTGCAAGTTTAGTTTAGTTTGACTAGTACTTGCATGTAAGTTATTTATCAATTTCACTTATCAAGCCTAGCTGCTAGCTGCTAGCCTAGTGCTTCACGGTCGACACAGATTTTTCCAAGACACCCAGATTGACGTTACTTCTATAGTTGTCACCATCTTTAACGAAATGATACTGCCTCAAGTTCTCCAATTGGGGAAGAAAGCCCTTAGGTTTATGCTCTGGTCTAGGTGACCGACAATGGATGATAATGACATGAAATTGAGATGGGTAGGCTCTTTCAAGGACCTAAGAACCGCACGTGCGAGTTTCCCCGCATGCGGCTGAAGGATAGTTTGACAAAGTGTGATACTATTGGGGCCTAGTTTGGTTCCATCCGTTTACGCTTTGATGGGGTCTTCCCATCCGTTTTGTTATTATACTTTGCCTCTTCTTCAGTCTCAAGGATGGGTAGAAGAGAATACATTTTTGATTATCAGAGCCGGGAAACACGCAAGCTTGTTCCGGGTCAACAAATTTTTTCATTCTTTTTGGATATATATCAATTTTTTAACCCGTCTTGAATATATATAATTATATTTGAATTGAATTGAAATGAATTGAAATATTAGATGTAATGTAAGAAGTGAGAAGGCTTGAGCTCAAGGGGTACTGTGGTGTAAATTGCATCTGGCAAGATAATTTTCATCCCTAATATGAAATTTACATGAACGTTAGATATCAGATATTCCATTCATCCAATAGTTGGGAAATCATCATCAATTTTATGGTGATTCTTGACTTTGTCCAGCACATACTAGGAGAAAGAGCATATATATATATATATATATATATATATTTATTTATTTATTTATTTATATTTTGATTGGGTTGAATAACACAACCATCCTTATTGCGGTCCAGAGTTATCGGATTTTTTATAAAATGTCATACTTGTCATGACCATGTGTTGTTCAGCCTATTAGACTGCAGTCTCTATTCAAAACACCCTCCACTATTAAACTGCGATCGCCACCGGTGGTATCATGGACTGCAAACAAGTGGTTGGCAAGTCATTTGCATAGATACATTACTCGAGGGACATTATTCGAAGGTTCTCCACAAATAAACTGCAGGCGCCATCGCAAACAAGTGGTCCGCGAGTCATATGCAAAGACGCATAGCTGAAGGGAAACTCTTCAAACATTCTCCACGGAGGAGGAGGGGATTTGAGCCAATCATGCCTTGTGAGAAAATTGCCTCAATCTTTCAACATGATTGCAAAACAAGTGGTCGGCAAGTCATTTGCAGAAATGCATAGTTGAAGGGAAGCTCTGCAAACTTTCTCCACATAGAAGGTTGGGGTTTAAGCCAATCATGCACAGTGAGATAATTGCCCCAATTTTTTAACATGATTGTGTATGGTCAATGTATGTTTCCCTTCTGGTAGGATCCATCCACACTCACCATGTTTGAGTCAATCATGGCTTGCAAAAAATTTGCCTTAACCTTTGAGCATGACTCTCCCTCTCAAATTTATGTTCCCCTCTTGATAAGGTCTGCCCACATTCATCACCACTCTAATCACACTAATCATGAGTTATGCTTGGCTAATTTATGATTCCCTTTTCATCATACATGCCCACACACATATTCTTCATGGCTTTGACCCACACTCATTATAAACATTGACGGGGTCCATGTAACAAATAAGAAGAATTCTTGGTCAAAGTTATGATGAGGCTTTGAACCATCATAACTTTGACCCACATTCGACTTTGGCACAATAGCTAGAAAACATGGTAACCATCTCATTGGATGATGTTACCAATCTTGGTTGGCCATAGTTAGTTTAGCCAAATCATATATTTATCACTAAATCACTAAATGATAAAATATTGATAGTCATGATCCAAAAAGTGAAAAGTAAACTTTGGGTTGCATGTATATATAATGAGATGTCCATCATGTATTGGTGAAATAAATAAATATCATTATATAGATGTCCTTAAGGAATTGATTCGAATAAGATAATAAAGTATGGTATCTACACATGTTAGCCATGTGTAGATAGAGTTGATGACACACATGAAAATACATCTTGTTTTTCATGTGTATCTCCTTGGAAGTTTACTCCATAATCCTCTTCCTTTAGTAACCCTTATCAATCATCTTCTTTACCAAACATAATTAATGAAGTAGAGGAATATGAAGTGAAAAAGATAATCAAAAAACAAAATTGAGGTTAGCAAAATACAAAAGTGGAAAATCTAATCCAATGGAAGGGCTACCCACTTTATGAAGGTACTTGGAAACCTTTGGCAAAGTTTGCAATTATCAAAGTATTTCTGGAGACTTTGAGTCTTGTCACAATGAGGACATTGTGACAAGACTGGTTCTAATCATTTCTAAAATATTATCTGTGATAATCAAAAATGTACAACAATAGCATTTTATCTATTTCACCAATGCATGATAGTCATCTCATCATGTATCCATGCTATTCAAAGTTTAACTTTCATTTTTTTGATCATGTTCATCACTATTTTATCGTTTAGTAATTTAATGAAAAATCTACAATTTGGCTAAGCTAACTATGACTAACCAAGATTAGTTACAAAATGATTAGAACTAGTCTGATAATCATTTCTAAGAGATTAGTTCGAATATACTCCTCGCATTACACAAAATTTTTGTATTACATTTTAGTCATGCTAATTCATGTGCACATATGTTTTTTAGATGTGTTTTAGATTATCAAGTCCATAAACTTTTCCCACCACACGATTCTTTGGGTCCTCAATGGTATCTCTTTGTCTTATAAAACGGGCATTGCTAAAATTTCATCAGCAAAAAAAATCTGGAAAGTCTTTGCAATATATGGCAACAAAGTATGTATGTACTTTGCATACCATTTTGTCGTGTCTGACTTGGAAAGATGCAAGAATCTCCAATCATTTTTTGCCGTGATCATGTACAAAGTGTGTCAAGGGCAACGATTTCATAAAGATTTAGGAATTCTTAATTTGCTTTCAGATGCCGGAATTCACTTCATGGTTGAAAGATGTTAGATGTCCGAGAGAAGTTGTGAATGCAGAAAATGTTGTGGATGCTGCAAAGATAATAATTCCATCAGAATAATTAATGTAGGTTGTCATTGAATAACTTTGCATATGTTTGAGCTGCTTGCTCGCTTGTAGTCGCTTTGTACTCAATCAAATGGATAGGGGTGGAAGATAGAGTCGTTGTGAATGTTCAATGGTTGGAAGGAGGTCAGAGTATCTTGAGTGAAACATTATTTAGCTAGAGTATGTGGCATAAGCAACGAGAAGATAAGAGGTTTTTGAACTACAACATGTCACTTGTTAAACCTAAACTACTATGGAAAATAACTTATGAACATCAAATCATGTATTACTTCCAATCTTTTTTTGACAATTTTTTTTTGTATATAATATGAACTTAAAATGGCTTCAAGAGATTATCAAATTGATTCTTGCATTGTATTTCATAACAAGAGTGAAGACTTGAGAAGAAGTTAAATCTACGGTTTACTCATTGAAGAAAAAGTTAAAAGATGGTTATTTCTCACACATGTGTGTTTTTAACACTTAAAAGCTTTATAATATCTAATATAGAAATTTGTCCGATCTTTACTCTTATATAAGGTTTTTCAGATAATAACCATGAAAATTTATTTAGTCAAGATCACAATGATCCAATAAATGTGCCTTCAAATGCAGCTTACAAAATAATAAAAATAAAAATAATATAAAACATAAATTTTTAATTTTTTGTGTATGATAATTTTACTTTGTACTTACATCATTCACTAATGGTTATAAAATATTTATTATTTTTTTCTGTTTTTATTAGATTATATTATTTTAAGGGTCAATGTTACTACATACATGTACGGATGTTGATCAATGTGTGTGGTCCTCTTTGAGAACGTTCAAACGTGCTTGAGTAAGTTAACTTGCACTGTCCCATTTATAAAAAATGAAATATCATCATATGACTTAACAATAGAATACTAGCGGAGAGTAAGATCATATGTTTCTGTATATTCTCCATCGGACCACATCATATAAAAATTCTCACTTCTCTTTCTTGTTGTTTGAATTCTTGTGGATCTTGAACGTAAGGAGTGAGGATGAAAGAAAGACCAACCTAAAGGTCGTGGTGGGCAATGATCATTCTACCTTGATCTTGAGTTCCATTTATGTGAGTTGTTATGGTTCTTCAACCCAAGTAGTGAGGATGAAACAAGTATTAATCGGAAACAAATATTAGTCGGGAGTACGTGCTAGGTGATGATTATTCAACCTGGGGTCGTGCATGTAGAATAGCTCAGTATGAAAGATGAGATAGAATCATTCAAAAATAAATCATGCTTATACATGCTGATTGATTTGGGAATGAAATTATCCTAAATTGAGTCAATTGCATGCACTTCATTCCATATTGAGTAAACTCATGTTCAATAATAATAAAAATGAGTAGGGAGTGGGGAACCTTGCATCATAGATAAAAATATGAATAAAAGCTCCTTCAACTCTGCCTAGTATCATTACAAAGGTGGTGTTGATATAATGACATGACAAGTGAAAATTTAAAAATGTTGGACTCAATACTGAACTTGCAACTACTTTGTGGAATAATTAGTTGATTGTCTCAAACACATATATTTATATCTACTTTGAAGAAACCCAATCTCTTTTTGCAAGTAAGGTAGTGGATAAAACTAGGTGGAATTTTCTGTTTGTTCCACTTAAAAAACATGGCAAGCGATCCCCTATCATTCAATGAGTTTATGGACGATAGGGGTTCAATTGCCATGTTTTTTAATAGTCTAAGATCTCATAAACTTAAGTTAACAAAATGATAGACCTCTCGTTTGACAATACTACAAAAAATGACTTATTTGTATGTACCCAATTAGTATAAATAATTAATTAAGGTATATCGATGAAATATACACTGATTATGTGACGAAGGTTACAACATAGCCTGTGTTGCTCTTCTCCTCGGAGAGCATTGCTGACAGATGTTGTAGAAGATTTTTGACGCATTGAGGAGATCTCGGCGGAGAGAAGACAATTTCGCTTCAATGACGGGGCACTGAACTGGAGAACTTAAAACTAGTCATCTGTCTTGACTATGATGGTGAACCCTGCAATAGTATGATGTATCAACATTAGAATATTAATATTTTGGTGGAAGGGTTGATGCTTTTAGCAAACATGACATTCCTTAGAGTGATTTTAGGTGTCTATCCAAAGGCGGCTTTGGTGGTTCGCTCAAGGCGTTCGAATTTTTAGCTTCTGATGACTAACTGTTGCTTAGACCACTGCATGGATTAGTAGTGAATTCTTATTCTTGAGAACAATGAGACAGCAGCTGATTACCTTCGCAGAGCAAAGAGGCTTGTGGATTGTGCAAGAACTTGCTTTCCCTGCTCACTCATCGATACTCGTCTGCTCTAATTGGTAACCTCCTTTATCTTTTGTCGTCGATTAGCTGGATCGCGTGGCTGGCTCTTCAGAAACTGGCATTCGTGACAGTACTTGCAAAGTGATGGTGCTCAATTGTTCAACTGTCAGAGTAGAACCTGGATTTGTTGTCATATATTCAGGTCATGGCTTACCAGAAGCTAGGCCCCCTACATGTGCCGGAGCCAAGAAAAAGCTCTCGGTAGAATGTGAAGCACACCGCAAACATCTATCGTATGCATCCGTCCACTCTCTGCCTTCCGAGTCTACTCCTCAGTTACGAGCACCTTACATCGACAGAGCCCGGGGACCATGGTCTGACCACGAGGACGATCGGTGGGATTGAATGAATAGCGTAAGAAGTTTCTCATACACTGGTTTGCAATCTCTCGATGCCTCCTCTGCGAGCTGGTACCATCAGTGTACGTACTGCCCCATGAACAGAAATGGGTTACAACACACTCTGTGAACTGTGACTGTGTGCGCAGTTGCTCACATCAGCATCAACTTCAACCGAGGGAATCTTCGATTAAGCATGCTCGTACAATGCGAAGCTGGAGTTCTGGCATGCTCCCACCACAGGCTGACAGTATAGCTGATGCTCCCGATGCTTACGCTGTACGCACAGTACCTCAACGTCATTCATGCTCAGCCTTTACAGCAGGTAAGTACCGTTTATATTTATACATACGCAATCCTGCAGTCGAGCGTTAAAGGTCTATACAGTAAGCTCTGAGCTGACACAGATTATGAGCCTTGAGACTTAAAGAGTGGATACGGATTTGTACGAACCTGAGAAAGCGCACACACACACACACACATCTGCCTCGACGAGAATGTAACTCGACCCAGCTGCCCAGCCGAGACGGATTGTGGATTACAGTGGCTGCTGTAGCTGGATGAGGGCTTCGCATTTGACCATCGTCGGTGTCAGTCAGAACGGGGATTCACCTCGTTGAACTTTAATTACGGCGAGTAAAGTAAGAAAGCACGGCAGCATTGTTATTTGTATCATGCACTGTTCTTGTTCCTGCCTGCAGGCACAGGTTTGCTTTTGCCAGAGGGGCCAGTGGGACGCACTGCTTTGATGAGATTCATTTTGCCCATTTTTCAGGATCCGATGCTGTGAAAGCTCAATCTTGCTTGATTGCTGCTGAATAGATATGAGCTCACCATGTCTGGCAGGCTGGCTGGCTTGCTTAGATACACCATCATCGGAAGTAACGTGTGTCTGCCTGCCTCTTTCTCTCTACCTCCGTTTGTCTGAAAGGTCTGATGCTGTTCGATCCTACTGCATATTAAGTAGACACTCCTGAACTCTTGCTAGAGATTCTGCTCTGAAGCGCCCACGTTCAGCTCTGTAAAATGCGCTGGCTGCAATATGGGATATTATATTTAAGCATATAACAACTCTTTCAGTAAGTGCTGCTGAAAAGATAGAAGTTCACCTCTGGCGTGCACGAAGATAAGGTACATTACACAAGACGATTGAAAAGAGAGAAACTCATGTCTGCTTGGGGGAGGGAGTAAGAAAGAGCTCCACGTTAGCTCGTCCGGTGCTCCGCGGGGCAGATCCAGTCACTAAGGTTTGATGTCCCATGGACTATGTCGTTGACAACGACTACTGCTGATTCAGTAAAGATGCTCAAACAAGATAGGGCCCATGGATCAAGAGTGCCTCTCTCTCTTGTAACGTTCTGCGTCTCGTCGAAAGTTCCTAGAATATTATCACCACAATTTCTTTACTCTACATGCATCGTCGTGTTCATTTCTCCTCTGTCACAATTTGCTCATGTTTGTGCCAAAGACTGTTGATATTTTGTCACACTTTGGAACTGCTTTTCCTGGAGCAAGATTCTCTGCTACCCGATCTTCAACAACCTCCCGTTTGGTTCTGATCTCAGTTTTGGATTCAGGGAGACATTTGCAAAGATCACACTTAGTCTCGGAGTTGTTGAGTATTTTCCATGCATGGATGCTGCTTTTAGATGAGCCGATGGCCCCAGACAGTGACAGTGGTGGGACCTTCGATTAACCTTAATGCTGAACGGGTAGTTATGGACGATTGTTCAAAGCTTTCAGCTCAAGATTCACCAAATTTTGGCTCCAGTTATGATCATGGATCTGGATTCCGTCTGGTTTTTACCGTTTTCCAGTTCGCACTACCACCTTCCCTGCGGAATCCGATGCTTTGTGATTTCCAACCGTCCTAGTCAAAGAAAATCTCCAACCAACATTCGAGCGACTCGAGCCAATTCAACCGAGGTTGCACCAGCTGAGCTCCAAAGGACTGGGACTGCAAAGGCCTCTCGATCTCTGGAAACACACACGAAGAGTGTGTGCGGAGGAGGGTGGCAAAAGTTTGGCATAATCTGAGCTCAGATCCAATAACAGAACCACCGCCTACCTACACTCTGGGCATTTCTGAACATGAGATAAATGACACGCCAGGAGGGAAAAACCTGCAGAATTTATGTTTGATCTGCAACTAATTGTGTATGACAGCACCAAGTTGACTAAGATGACGGAATGGCACCGACTTTCCATGCGCAAAAGCAACGCAGATGAGTCAGTTTTTCTCTCTCTCACACACGCATTCTCTCTCTCGTGACTTGTCATATGTGTATCCAGTCCCCTTTGACAACAGATTGACCTCCATTGAATCTTCCTCCCGTGATGTCACCAACCTCACACTCCCTCGAGACGAACGGCGACAAGTGCTCAACGGGAGATTTCTTTGGATAAGCCCTTGCCCCACTCACTGTACGCTTGTGTCAAGACAAGAAGCTAAAGCCTTTGCAGTCAGTCAGCCCAGCCCCTTCCACCAACTACATCCAGCCACTTGCTCTCCCTCCCCGCCCGGAACTAAATATGACGCTCACTACTCCTGAAATAATACAGGTGGATGCCTGATCTCTTACCAGAGCCCGCAACAAGAGCCGATTACCTACATCACTGACGACAGAAACCACCACGGTGCATGACATCTGCGGAGCTCTCACACGGCTTACCCGTGACAATCTCCCTAAGGGAGCGAGCACAACACGTACATGCAGAATATCATCCTAGAGCCATAGCTGGGACTTCTCCGACTTCGAGTTTGGACAGAGTTTTTGGATCGGGTGAAAAAATTGATTGAGCTGGGAATCGTTTCATCTCTTAAGATGGAGAATCTTTCAGTCTTTTCTTAGTGAGGGCTCTTTTGTGGGTGAAACGCAGAGCGTTCAGAGCTTATCTGGAGTGCTTGCGTTTGTGGGGGCTGCAGTTGTATGTTGGAAGTTGTTTTCATTGACGACACTGATTTGACCTACATGTCGAGGTGCATTTTTTTACCTCTCTTTCCACGTGATGGATCAGATTCTATTCCCTGAAGGCTGTAGGTTTCCGGTTCGCGTAGCCACCAACTTTTGGTCCAGGCCATGGCAATACGTTCGTGGACCTTGATTGGTGTCGGTAATGGGTGCCCCATCCACTCTATCATCCAACAGGCACTCAAAAAAGAGCCCGTGACAACGAGCCATACACCACCATGTCCGAACCTTCTCACGTTCCCCTTCACATCCCGGAGAGCTTGCAACTTTGCACAGATCTCAGCATCCCAGAGTACCACCTGAGTTCCAACATAAAGCAGCGACGCCGTTCTGATCTCTGCTGTGCATCCCTTTCTCCCTCCCTGCCTGCCCTCATGCAGTCATGATTCTGCCCTTGGCCCCAGCTTGACGAGATTCGCTTCAAGAGCTGTGATTCTCCAAGATGGCAAGGCAAGACAGGGAACAAAATGCTCGATGTTAATCCCCAGTAACTCTGCTCTTTCTGCCAGTGATTCTGCAACTTCTCTCTCCCTCTCCTTTGTATGGCATGTCTTCCATGACGAAGATGTCGTCATGTGGAGGACTTTATAAAATCCCAACAACGCAAAGCTGACAAAGGATGGAGATTTGGGGCTCCAAATTCGGGACAGCAGTAGTGATGGTAGTAGTAGTAGAAGTAGTGCGATACAGACGTGGGGCCCGAGCCTGTCAGGGGCCAGGTCCAAAGTCCAGGAGTCCATGCTAAACTGCGTAAAATTTGGGCCAAGAGAATCACGCCGAGAGATGAGTTCGTTCTGAGCTCTAACTCTAGCTCTGTAGTCACCTTAGTCGAGTCTTTTGGGGACACTCTGTGCTATTTTTTATCTCCGGTTTAATTTGCATGTGGGAATGTTAGCAGACCGAATCGATCTATTCCCATGCTACTAGACATGAGCGTGGACGTTGTTGTTTGTCCTCTAACGACGCACTCAGCCCACTCTCTCACTGCCACTAGCCGCTGTGCTGGTCCCCAGACTTCGTAGATCCATGGAAATGCTTGAAAGATCTTCATCTTCTCTCTCTGCCTCCAACTCTGCTGCTGTAAATGGTTTTGTTGTATTCATGTATCCACATCGTCAGATCACTGCGGCTTCTTTTAGGTACCTTCATTACTTCTTCGCACTTCCTGGGACGTGGGACCGATCGACCGGGGCATATATTTTTTCCGCACCGGTGATATTCGGTGTTTAACATCTCATGGATGTGTATGACGGAAGTAGACATGTGATGTGTAGACTCCCATTGTGTGCACACTTCAGTGCTGTCGTCTTCTTTGCCTTGGAGCTGTGTGTCTTATACTCCACATAAGGTAGTTTTAGCATGCGTTGCTTATCTTGTACCGCCTAGGTTGTGAGGTGAGCAAGGCTACGAGTGTAAGTCATACTGAAAAGGACAAACCATTGCTCAATGTATTGATTCTCGAGTCGTTCTTGTAGGAATCATACGGTGCAAGAACCCTGTCTTCTGGATTGAAACATAGAAACATATAAGGTTGTGAAGTGTTCTGAGGTCCGACATTTTACATCCTTGCAAGGATCATATCTTGGAGTCAACTACATTCTGCACATATCGAAGAAAGTAAGCTACTATGAGCTTTGGAGAGTAGTCCAAGCCAATGACAATGGTTAGGAGCCTTTTTCCAATGCTCCTCACACACTGCAGAAGAGTATTTATCTTGGGATTTTGATCCTTCCAAGTTGATGTTTCTTAACAGAATATGTCTCTCCTCCGTTTGTAAAATCTCATTGCGCATCCACTGGAAGTAGTCAACTACTTCGGACAATATGGGAGATTTTATCTTGTCTTGTCTTGTCTTTATCGCCAATCTTACTCAAGATTCTAAACCTACAAAAGGATCAGAAAGATGGGCAAATGGTTGTAAAGCTCAATCAGCAAAATCAACCAGATGTATTGACTAATTTATTACTCCTTCCTTTCTGAGAAAACATAAATCCCATTTTCTATCATAATGATCCTTGATACTTTCCGTGGACCCATAAGGTTGTTTGAAATATAATTTCCAAAGTATTTTGATCTTCACTTATCAACCTACCATGTGTTTGATGTCTAAGTATCCTTGTAGAAGACCTGGAAGTGGAAAAGGTTGGAACCTGATTCCATTTATACGAACAATTTCGCCTGAGAATATGATTGGGTGAACTGTCAAGAAGAAAAGAGTCGGAGAACAAATCAACAGGATGATGGTCAAAGAAAATATCAACAATTGTTATTATCACTCGTCCGAATCCTCCGACACTTTCAAATCAGAACAGCGATCCGGTCAAGCCAAAGCTTAATTCATGCATAACGACCCTAACCATTCTTCGAAGTAGTCAAATCCTACCCACGAACTACAAGTTGCGAGCTACATTGTCGATACAACTCATATAGTATAATAGAAGTTGAGGGGATGACGAGGAGACAGTCAAAATAATTTGATTATTAGTTGACTTCTTCATATAAACGGAAGCACCTCTTTGGTCGCCCATCACGTATATCAACTTATTCTGATTTCCCACCCTTAATGCACTGACTGAATGTTGATCATGTGCTTTACGTATGTACACTGTTGGCATCGTCTGGAGTTCACTCTCCATGAGTTGCGTGTGAGTGTCTCGGGCTCAAGATACAAACAGTACCTCTCTCGCTTGATTGCTGATTGTCGATGCTTCGAATTACTGTTTCGTGCATAGTTAGCAACAAATATTTGCCTTGACTCTTTCAGTCATCCATTGTCTTCGCCTTAGACTTCTGGCACTTGATTGAGTCTCCTCTCTCATCATGAAGCTTGAGCTGTTGGATGTTCGTGCACTTACGTGCCTAGAATAATTTTGCTCCCTCGAATTCAGCATTTGAATCTTACTGTAGAGTATTATGTGAACCATCTTGGAAAATCTGTACTGTGGCTCATTACTCCAGGACCCCGATAAATCCAATAATTATTACAGTACATGCCAATATGTGGAATTATATAGTTATCAACAATAACATAGTAATCTTCTGATTATTGGTCAATGATGCATGATGATAGCACCACATCTACTTTGTTTGCAGCGATTCAAGTCATGCAAAATCGTCTGAATCGATACTACTAACACTGCAACACACCTTACATTTGTATCGAGTCCCGTGAGCCCCGCACCTTCCAATACATGCAGATTAATCGGTTCTAAAGAATCTATGTGTATAGAACGATGATGGGAGAGGCAAGAAATAGAAAGAATCTCAAGATTTCGCGTATCTTTTTTAGGACTTAAAACCGGCAATAAGTTTATAGTTTTATTGGACATGTAGGTTATCTTTTCAATTCTTTCCAATACTAAGTTTCAACCTGAGTCATCTGAACGAGTGAAGTAAGAGTTTTTCCTCTCTTATGCACATCAACCAGAGTAGGAAAGAATTGATGTCTAGAGATTTGGACAGGTGCAACAAGATTCTTATGACAAAATCAAGTTACCTTTTAAACTTCAAGATTACATTACATTTCCAAATTTAGTGGTTCTGACCTGATAGAACTTCTACAGTGGGGTCTTTCCTGCAAACCATGATAGTAAAACGTATATTCTGGTTACATTTTAGGGTATTTGAAAAAATAATAAGATCCTTCTAAACCTAGGACTTTCTGAATTGTGCAGAAAATGTTGTGAATATTTTCCTTTTTGAAGTTGTGTGCGTATTATATCTTACTTACCGAATGACTTGGGTCTCCGCCTCAATTTTGTATGGCTTTAAAACCATGAGATCCGGGTCACATTACGTTTGCACTTGAGCATGCTATGACGTTAATGTCCGCCTAACCTTTACAATAACCCAAACCGATCATTTTTAAGAATTATAGCTGAAAATGGAATGCAGGATTATACAAAATAAGATCGATGATTACCCTTAAATTGGACGTAGAATACGATCATTTACCTTCATGTTACATTAAAAAAAAACCGTATAGATATAGATATATATATTAGCAATGTCTCCAATGAAATTCAACGGATATATTGTGATTGAGACTATGGCAAAATATTTTTATAAAAGAAATGTTTCGGGTTATTATCTTATTCTTCTCCGTTGTCAAATGCACAATAATGCATACAAACTTATCCGCATCACTCTTCTTCTAGCAAAATCAGTAGGCACAAACATTGTCGTGGGTAAACAATAAAATATGTATATCTTCATTTACAACTTATGTTTCTGCCTCCAAATCTAACCCACTGATGACGACAGGTGTCTTCCAAATGCCATAATTTTTCGTATCATCCATCAGTTTCTCAACCTTGTGTTAGTCTATACAATTTGTTGCAAATGTGCCCCAAAGCAACTCAGTCGCGATGCTCTCGTTACCGTCATACGAAGTTACGTTAGATTAACGCATAATCCTTCTGTGATCAATCTCGTCTAGGGTAAGTGCACCTGTTTTTTTTGTCCATGAGGGTAATACTTGCTCCTCTCACATCCTCATATCCATCCAGAGAATAAACCAGTCAAGCTCCTCCAGAGCTATCTACTACAATCTGGTACGAACATGTGCCTGTCAAACCCATCCCGGGTTCAAACTCTATGACAACGATAAACTATATAATATGCACAATTGACAAAATCCCACTAGAGCCGAACGAAAGAGAGAGAGAGAGAGATCTGACCTACGAGAAAGCTAGGTAGCAAGTACTCTTTCCAGGTACATCCCATTAGATATGATTCTTCTCCAGATTCCACTTGCAATCAAGAGTATCAAGTGTTTCAAAATATATCTGCTTCACTTAAAAAGAAAGGCATGATCCGATGTCATTCGGTGTCACAATTGTCCCATGCTTGATTCAAAACTTTGCAAAAAATATTTGATTTGATGTGGAAGGCTTTGAAAACCGACTGGGCATCGGTATCAATCGACCGATGCCCATGCAACCTCCCAACATCCGAATGCTGTTACAATGCACAGACAAAGAAGCAGTCCTGTGCTGTAGCTTTCACCAACGAAGCCATGCGCTGCGTAATTTCGTCTTCTTCGTCTTCGCGAACTGGAGTCTGGACCCACAAATGCAGCGCATGCAAACAGCACGACCTGAAGATGGATCTGAAAATCCACATCACTATAGTAATAGACATGATGGCCATGAAGTCATATGTTCCAAACGAAATCAACACGACGTCGTGTACTGTTGTGAATAGTCAAAATAGTCTCTAGTAACGTCCCACATGCAAATCCAGTTGGACTACAGAGTCGTTTAGCTTTGTGGATCTTTGTCGTACAAATATCTAATGCATGCACTGACTTGTTTGCGTCAGCCTCAGAAGCTATTTATGGTACGAAGGGAATCACTCCTTTCCTCGTATCCATGTAGTCCATATTTTCCATCAAGTACGTGTTGGGATATTTGGTTCGACAGCTCGATGAGAATCGATTCTTTGGGATGCATGAGTGGTGTGAACAACAATATTTGACGGGTTCCTGTTCTTACGAAACGACTGAGAATCGTTGTTGTGATCGTGGGTCTTTGTGTCTGCATCAAAAATATCTCTGGTCGGTTTCCTGCTCACCTGCTGCTGTCTCAAAAACAGCAGCAGGTGAGCCTAAAACCGACCATAGAAGCTGTCTATTGCATAGAGTTTCAATTACAAACCACGTATATCTTTGTTTCCATCTGCTTTGCTTTGAGCTTAATATATCTATCTCTTCAAAGTTTAAAACTCACATTTAATATTACGGAGTCGGAGCTCGGCACTTTGTGCAGATTACATTCTATTTGCTAAATTTTCATCTAAACAATATTTAAAACATGTGAATTTCCCAAAGAAAGAACAGCAGCCACTTCTCATGCGTGGGAGTAGGAGCAGCATAAATATATTTGATTTCAAAGAGTATATCCATAAAGCGTTGGCTCCTTTCGGCCCTATATATTTATTAATACCAGTATAATTGTATCTATGATTAAAATCTCTGCCCCATGGTTAGGAAAAGGTACATCGTCTGTGAGGTAACCAGTCCAACAAGTCAGAGATCTCTGCTCAAGATACTTCAGGTGATCACATACACAACGTTCTAGACAAACGAAGAGGTTTTACTGGTTTTGAGGTTTTGAGTGCACGAGGAACGAGGGCACAAGGGAACACAAATTCCGTGCAACCGCTGAACTATTCATCGCATGCAGTGTGAGTACGAACAATTGTAGAACAATCTCTCTCGATAGTTTACTTTTCACAACCCACACGAGCTTAAACAGAAAGACATGAGAAGACAAACAACTCGAAGTACCTTTATACGTTTCCCTTATTCTCCAAAGGAATCAAGTTCATTATCAAGAATATTTCACGGCTTTACAAGCACTTATGAAGTGGCATCGAAGTTCATAGGACTCTGTAAAATAACAAAAAGGATGGGAAGAGCCCATCAAGTCATGGATGAAACCAAACGACTCACATGGGGCTAGGCCCCAATAGCATCACACTTGGAAATATGTCTTAAGATATCCAAACTATCTAGGTCAAATTGTCTCCAAACAACATGAGCCTCCTAAGAAGAGATTGGCTCCTATGGATTGCACCAGCTAGTGCTTTTTGTAAAGCAATGGAAACATGTTAACTAAAATAAACTATATAATAATCTAAAGGCAGTGATAACCACTTCCGCATAGTATGGTATGCTCTCATTCACTCCCTCATGAACATGTCAAAGTCTGTGTCCATAGCTCAAAACTAGAGGAACAAAGATGTGATCTCTTTACATACCCCTATACTTCCTATACTTGGAGACCTTGGCTGCTCCGGCTCCACTTGCCGCCCATCCTAGAATATGGCTGATCACTCCCTCTGAAATTATGTCACTTGTAGGATCAGTAACCACCATGTATGCTACAATAACTTGGTCATTCCGAACCAAATATAGGTCTACCCTAACCCTAGTCGATAGCAAGGTAAATCAACACTCCCTCCATGTGAGGTATCCACCATTTCGCGCCATAGCAAACACCACATCCCGAATGGTATTATGGATAGCTATACTCTACCCTCCAAATGGCGAATGAGTCATATGAACACTTGCCGTATCTAAAATTATACCACACTTACATGTGGATAATGAAGATGTAGATGGATGTACCAAGTCAAGACGAAACCTCATCGATGTAGAAAAGTAGATGGTGGAAGTCGGAGAGTCTTGATGCATGATCAAGCCAAGATCCACAAGCCTACACCCTTATCTAAGCAATATGTCATGACTTATGTAGCGGCATCTCTAGTTAGATAGGTTCACGTATACAAGAGCAGATACATCAGTTAGAGCTCGTTATGCAGCTAGCGCTATTCGCACTGAAACTGCAGTTAGAGCCGACAGCAGTTAGGGGTCCTAGGGCTCAAGGGGTAGAGTTCCAATGAGGGCTCCTTGGAGGGCAGTTTCTGATCTTGAACGGCTGAAATTGTTCACACTAAACTAGTGGAACATGTTATCAGAAAGCAAAAAAAGCAAACAGATAATACGTTCTTTATCTCTAGTGTTGATGGAGGGGAAATTTGAAATGAGATTAGTCCCAAATTGACAGGAGGAGAAAGATGTAAGGTGTTGAGGTTTTTGAGAAGTTATAGAAACTATTTTGCCTTCAATATGAAGAATTTAGGATATTTGAATTATTTGATATATTGATTGACTTGACAATTGATGCATCAATGTTCTGGCATGTTTTGGGAGATGTTACGTGTGTTACGTTCTCTCCAGTCACAGCAGACCTATTCTCTGACATACATTTTGGAGAATATTCCCTTGTTGGGTGATCCACGTGCACAGGTGATGACGAATGCATATCAAGTGCGGTTGGACCAACGGTATTGCTGGATGTAGCGAGAGTAGGATCTCGTGCAGATCGTCCACGTCTATGGTGGACAAACCTTCTTCCAAGGGAGGTTTTATTGCGAGCATATGACTGAATGGAGAGGCCCTCACATCTCACAATGGATAGTATTTTGGATGTGGGTAGACACTCCCAAGCAGTGGTCTATGTTGACAGGTCACCCATGGTAGTGGTGAACCTTGTGGCTTAGCCAAGAGCTCCACCCACGTTGTTGAATTATCCATCTTCCCATACCTACAGAGAGGGAGGACATGGACTTGTATGGGATTCTCATTTGCAGCGGTTGATGGAACCCAATGCTGAAGATAGAGAGGGAGCTATAGGATTTTGTACCGGTAATACATCGGCACCTACATTGTCAGAGGCATCACGACGGCAGGTGTTGGGTCAGGCTATGGATTTGAACTGTTTGACATGGATTGTGAGCCTCGGCTTGGCTGAGCAAAGACGTATGCGGTCCACATATGTGACTGCTAGATAAGTGGTAAGCTCTTTGCCTACCAAGACGGTGGAGGCAAAAGCTGGGGGCGAGAAGTACCCAAGATCTCATCCTTGGTCTCATGCGGATGTTAGAGAAGAAGAGGTAGGGTCTTCTTTGAGTATGGTTGGAGTTTTTTGCGAGGAGCAAGCGGTGATTATTACTATAGACCTTTGTGTTACAGCTATAGCAGCAGGAGTTGTTCACACTGAGATAGTGGAGTCTTGTATGAGAGAGCAGGAAAAGCTTTCTGCTCAAGAGGTTGTCATTTAGCAACCAGATACTACGTCTTCTATCTCTAATGTCGATGGAGAGGAGATTTTGGATATTGAGATTGATCCCAAAGTGACAGGAGAAGAAAAACGCAGGTTGTGGAGGTTTTTGAGGAGTTTCACAAACTGTTTTGCCTTAAGTATGAAGAATTTAGGATGTTTGAAGGGACATGGTATATGGATTGACTTGACAACTGAAGCATCAGTCTTCCGTCGTCCCTATCGATACAATGATATGGAGAGATATATTATCCAAAGTAGGTGTCAAGACCTTCTTGAGGCTAGATTAGTGGAGATATCATATGGAGAGTATGCCTTTGCTATGATGATGCGAGTCAAGAAGGATATGCATGGTAATTATACAGATAGACGCATGTGTGATGATTACTGATCTATCAATCGACAGACAAAATCTGATCGATATACTATGCCTACACCTTTGATGCAGAGAAGATCTTTGATGCAGAAGATCTTTGAGAAGATCTTTGATGCAGTTGGGCATGCAAAGGTTTTTAGTACATTGGATTTACGAGCAGGATATCATCAGTTGCAGATTCGAGTTGAGGATAAGGTCAAGACAGCCTTTTGGGCAATTGATTCGCATGACAAGGATGTGTTGTATTAATGGAAGTTCTTACCATTTGGGCTGAAGAATGCAGTTGCTGATTTTCAAAGGGTGATGGATTGGATACTAGCCGGACTTGATTGCGTCCGAGACTACATCGATGATATTCTAGTGTATAGTGTTACAGTGAGGGAGCATGAGATACATTTGCAAGAGGTATTTGAGCAACTGATTGCTCATGGCCTCAAATTGCATCCTGAAAAGTGCAAGTTCTTTTAGGAGCAGGTAGAGTACTTGGATCATACCATATACCCAAGAGGATTGGGAGTTCAACAAACCAAGGTGGAGGCAATCTTGCGTATTCCATAACCCTTAGATGTGAGTAGGGTGCGAGCCTTCTTTGGGCTTGCAAACTTCTATCGTCGATATGTGCAAGGATTTAGCACTATTGTCAAAGTTTTGACAAAGTTGACAAAGCTAGATCAAGAGTGGCGTTTGGGAGATGAACAGGAGAGAGCTTTTGTTGAGCTCAAGGGAAGGTTGACATTTACCCCTATTTTGAGGAGACCTGTGAGAGGTTGTCCGTTTCAAGTACATACTGATTGGAGTATGTTGGGTTTGGGAGCAGTGCTTACCCAACATGATGATGAGGGGAAGGAGTTTCTAGTGGCTTATGCAAGTCATTCCAACAATGTAGCATAGTTGAAGTATAGTTCTTATGAAGGAGAATGTTTGGGCGGTGGCACATTTCATATGTTATTTGTTTGGAAACTCCTTCACTCTCATCACTGATCATCAACCATTGAAATGGTTGATGGAATCAAACAAGCTACAGGAAAGCTTGCACGATGGGCTCTTATCCTACATGAGTATGATTTCACGGTTGTTCATAGACCTGGATGGTAAACCGTGATGCAGATGGATTAAGTCAAAACCCATGTACAAGTCAAGTTGACGAAACCGGGGCTCGATGGCACGGTGATACTAATGAGGAGATGGTGTCCGGTTGGCATGCATCTACCTTTTTAAGTATGTTGGCGCTTGAGAGCTATGTGATATCTCTCTTGGGTCAGAGAGCAGATATATTAGCCATGGACGTTGAGACTGAGGACGGTTTGATGGTAAACCGAGACATCCATGACGACATGATGATGTTGGATTATCTTTATATAGGTGCTTTGGTGGACACTTTGAGTGCAAAGGAAAGGGATCAAGTTTTACAAAGAGCTTGATGGTTCATATGGGAAGGTAGACACCTTCTTCGAGTATGGGGAGATGGCAGCATTCATGTTGTGCCATTTCCATCTTAGAGATCACAGTTGGTCAGACATGCTCATGAGGAGTTAGGTCATTTTGGAGTAAAGTAGACATATAGCTTACTTCAAAATCACTATTGGTGGAGAGGAATGCAAACTGAGATGCAATAGTTTGTGGCTAGATGTATGGTATATGATCATGTTCGAGTATCATTCAATACCCCTACACCACAATTACATCCTCTACCGATTATGGTACTTGGTTATCGTTGGAGCTTGGATTTTGTAGAACCTTTGCCATTGACTATACAACATCATGGATATGTGTTGGTCATGGTGGAGCATTTCTCCAAGTGGATTGAGTTGGTGGCCTTGCCTGACAAGTCAAGTGATGGAACAGCTTATGTCTTCTTAGATGCGATGCTTAGCCGATTTGGTGCACTAGCAGAAGTGTTGAATGATCAAGGTACTGAGTTTTTGGGCGAGTTTCATGCTTTGTGTGATCGAGCGTTGATCGATCATCGTACCACCTCAAGAGATCATTCTGAGGCTGATGGTCAAGCAGAGAGAGTTGTTCAGACGGTGAAGAGAGGACTAAGAAAGTTTGGCTTGGAGAAAGGTCATTTGGGAGACTTGGACATCCAGCAACCATGGTTGGCTATGGGTTATCGATTTAGCCGGCAAGCATCTCTAGCATCATTCTCACCATACTTTTTATTATATGGTAGAGATAGAGACTTACTTGTAGCTATTCTTTGAGAGGCAGCTGAAGTTTTGGACTTGGATAACCCTGATGTTTGGGTTATGGTTTGTTCTCAAAGGGCAGAACTCTTCCGTAGAGTAATGCCCATGGCATTTGAGAACCTGGCTATTGCTCTGCATAAAGATACTTTGCATTATGCTACCATTGGAGGAGGTGGATATCGATCTTCAATTCGCAGATTTCATGTTGGTGATTATGTTTACTTGTAGCAGAGTGCACCGACCATATTGGATGTTACGGCTGGTCGCGCGATTCTACAAATACGTGAGGTTTTACTTTCTGGAGTTTTGGTATTGGAGAGTCGTGATGGTGTGATTTGGAAGGATCATGTGCGTAATTGTGCGCATGTCACCTTACAAACATTGATGGTACTATGGATCCAAGCTTGACAGTTGTACGTATAGGTTTGAGATGTATGTTATGTGGATCAGCTGGTGGAGTAGCCAGTATGTTGATTTGTGATTCTTGTTCGAGAGGATGACATATGTCATGTTTGACACCTCCTCTCAATTCGGTGCCCAGTGGGGGGTGGAGATGTCCTCGATGCATTTAGCAGGCAAGCAAGTCTGACCGTTACATAATATGGATTTTAGATAGGTGACTAACGATGGGACATTGTAGCACTTGGCCTCCTGATCTTAGCCCCACGAAGGGCATATCATGTTATGGACTAGATGGCTACCTGGTGATAGAGGGACCTAACCATTAGTTAGGGGGACGATTGTGGTACACTTGTGTTGGTGTATGACGATCTATGTATTGTGATGTTTGATGTGACATTGATGTATGTTGTGATGTGATGTATGTGCACGATAGCTGTCACAACTTATGTAGCGCCATCTCTAGTTAGATAGGTGTGCGTATGTAGGAGCAGATAATAATGCTTAGAGCCGGTTGTGCAGTTACCGCCGTTTGCACTAGAACTGCCGTTAGGGCCGACATCGCCATTAGGGGTCCTAGGGCTCAAGGGGTAGAGTTCGAATTAGGGCTCCTTGGAGGGCAGTTTTTGAAGTTGAACCTTTGAGAATGTGGCTATGTTGGATAGTAGCTAGTGCGGGAACCTGGACTCTTCGAAGCACAAAGTGGATTTGGCTTGATTGTAATCTCTCCTTTATGCTATGGTTATGAACGGAGTATCCTTGTGGACGTTTTGAGAGTAGAAAAGATTATTGTGGTACACTTGTGTTGGTGTATGACAATCTATCTATTGTGATGTTTGATGTGACATCAATGTATGTTGTGATACGCTATGTATGTGCACAACAAAAACCGTAAACGAGCCAAGGAATGGCAAGATCCAAGTAGTAGTACAAGGAATGGCCGGATTCACTAAGAATGAATGTAGAGCTTGATGAAATTGTCAATCCATCAAGGTAGACTATAGACCTCTAGTCAAATCGATGGCCAATGAAAAAAAAGACAAGAGCTCATGTCATACCTCAAAGATAAAACATCTCTCGTATGTTGTAATAGTATATGTAATGGAAATGATCTCGTATCCACATCCCTCACATATATCTCAAGGATGGATCTATCTACAATCACAAATCAAGAAGATAACAAAGATACATAGGTATCCAACTAGCCAAAAATGCTATAGGTGAAGTCTCTTCCATCAATAATAAGTCTACCCCTCCACACGAAATCGGAAAAGATGTTTATCTCTGTGCCAAATCTCATGTCACACACTCGAAGATCCCTTGTCCAATAAGCGTCTAATCATGTCCAGAAAACATTGTTAGCCATTGTTACGAATACTAGCAGACTAGCCCCGCAAGGATAGGCAATGGGGGCCCGTAATAACGGATGCACATGATGCACAAAGATGCACATGATGCTCCTATCAAAGGCTATCAAACGTGATATGAATGTAGGTGAATGAGAAATCATGCAAAGAAGATAGGTGGGTCGACGAGCAATATTAAATGAGAGTATATCAAATACCACATGCACATCCTCTAGTAGAGGAAGGTCATCTACATGAAAAATATCCTCGACAAGTGTAACGTCTAAGTAGTGTGAGACAAAATCCTCGGACCCTATTAGCACCCCTAGAATGCATAAGCAATCTGTCAATGTCATACATCCCTCTAGAAGTTGGATGAGGAGGAACGTCCAAAGGAGACCAAGTACTACACTTTAACACCGTGATTCTCAAGCATACAAGATGAAGCTCGGTAGTCAAATAATCAAAGGCTTGTATAATATAGTCTACAAGACACACAATGTGCATTATATGTTACAACATTGGTTTCACCACATAGTCAATAATTAGGAGGATATCATCCATCACTTGAGAACTAGTTCTCTCATATGAAATTCTACTCTAATCTCTTACTATGCTTAATAAGAAGACAAGGATATGGAGTGACTCAACAATTTATTACTATACTTGCAGTTCTAAAGGTCAACTCGTGAGGAAGATTACCTTCTTTGATATAAAAATGTTGAATCCTCGTTCGTTGCCTTGGGAAGAAAAATAGAAGAAAATTCACAATTATTTCTAAAAGTCAATGGAAATGAAAGTCACTGCGCATATATGTGTTGTCAGCAATCCACATGACAAGCACATATCCGGAGAGAAAGTCAAGCGCCTATCGAAATTGAACTGCTTGACTGATGACTCAGCTATATAATATGAGAACGTGTTGTTTATGAAAATCATAGGAGATAGCATAAATGGAGACAACAGGGAAAAAAAATTGAGATAGATATGCATTATGAATTTTTTTCAAAAAAACCACCACTTCTTTTTAAAGCATATAAGAATGATGTAGATTCAAATAAAAAAAAATCCAGCTTCATACCTGCATTGTTAAGATACGTTGAACGAAGATAAAGACTGAACCATAAGAATTTACAGATTCCAATTTTTTTTTTGGGGAATTATATACATTGTATAATCTAATACATTTATGTGTATATTGAAAGTTTTTCTGAACACTACACTATTGGGGTGAAGTTGTTTGGAATTGTGTCGTGCAGTTATTGTGAAGATTTTAATTTTTATTGATCACTTTACATTTTATTGCTATACAACTGTGAAAATTTTGAATTTTTTTACAAAATTTTGGAAAAATAATTTCGGCGCTTATATTAAAACCAAGAAAGTTGTAAGTTAGCTTTACATCTAACTTGATTGGGTCTTCCCTTCCTTTTTGTTATTTTATTGTGTCAGCGCTTTACATGTAACAGAAATATGGAAATGATCTTACTTGAGTAATATCATTATGGGAAGAATATTACCAAAAAAAGTTATGTTTGTTGAATATAGATGTATATCATAAAGCTATCGGTTGTGGGATTTACCCATTGTTCTTTGAGCACCACTTTTAGAGGTTTGATATCTTTAGATGGAAACATTTTGTCTTGCTTTGAACCTATCTGTCGGAATTTTGAATGGCATGTGGGTTCAGTTGGATCAGGTCCCACTCACCCTTGCAAGATTGGTTTACAAGCCTCGTTTCAGGCCATTGCTTTCTTCATGATCAAGGTTACAATTCCCAGAAATTCCTCCTTTCTTTCATGGACTGCATGCAAGCTCCACCTTTCATGTGTACTATGTTGGAGCAGGTGGATTTTCTTATGTATGGTAGCCTATGCCGGCATTCTTTAATTTGATACTACTCTCTTTATAGCAACCTAGCACTGACAAGTGTATCATAACTGAATAAAAGCATTGGAATCTTCTAGTTATTTAAAATGTTATTCAGTGACATGATATTTACTTGTTTGCAGTTTTTTAACGATAATAGACTTCACTTTCATCGATGGTTTGTCTCTGCCTGTTTTAAGATCCAGACCGTAGATAGAAGATGATCTTCGTTTGTACAGGCTTTGTAACTGACGGTTGTTTACTTACAGAAAAGTGTAAATTCGAGGTTTATTGAGGATATGTATCGAAGGCAGAATAAACGAAAAATTCCATATGCAGCCTTTAGTCTGATGGCTGTCACCTGTCAATACTCGAAACAGGTTTCCTTGACAAATGTACCAAAATTACAACTTAAATGTCTTGAAACGAATTAGAGAAAATAATATTAGGTTCGACTTCTGTTTGCGAGACCATGCGGATAAAGGTCAATGCTTCGCAAATGAAGTAAAGCATATCAAATGATTGACTTCTTCTAGATCAAAAAGTTCTCTGGTTCTGCCAAGTTTATCTGCAAAATGATAAAGTTCAGCAAAATTATCATTTTCTTCTCTGATTTTCTACTCTGATATTATTTACGACGACCTTCGGTTCAGGATAGCCTCAGCACTATCTACAATCGGTACATGTTACCCTAAAACGTTGGCGTGGACGGGGTCGAAGGGGAGTGCAGAACCTTCCGAAGACAGGTGTAAGCAAATTTTTCAAGGCACATATTTTTCCTTCTCCAAAAGACGACCATGTCAAATCTGAACTGTTCCTACATGCGTGGTATTTTTTCGTTATAGCAGTTGCATAATTATGTCTACGTTCAACGAAGTATGTCTTAAAAACTCAAATATCTACCTCTCTAGATAGAAAGATAGTCCATGAGCTTTTCGTTTGAAAGGTGGGCATCATAAAGATAAAACAACAGATATTTGCTGTAAGAAGTGGGGACACCGTAAAATAATAAAAAGGATGGGAAGACTTATTTGCTGTAAGTCATGAAGACCTTGCATGTCCAGCGGGGTTTCCCTCCGCCCCTATTTCTTCCACTCTCTGAATTATCATTTGGTCTACGAGTTTTTTTGAATCATCTTGTGATGATTCACTCACTTCATCCGGCATCGCTTCCTCTTGTACACGGGTGCATTGAATATGTTTCCGGAAAAGTGATGCACAAGGTGAAATAAAATCCCAAAGAAGGTCTACCAAGATAAAGTACCGTAGTGTTTTAATGGGTCGTAAACTATACACGTACATGAACATGAGTACTTCCAGTCCCGAGCAAAATCCATCGACATCGGTTAATCGATATCTTCAACCTCACCGCATGGCATCTTTGCACTCTGAGGAGTCTGAGCTACACCTCTTATCTCAACTGATCAAAGAGAGACAGAGACAGACAGACAGTGAGAGCGATAGATCCATATAGTTGTGCATGACTGCAAGCACACGCACGAGGAAGATCTGCTGCTAATACTGGAAGGCGATGAAAACAAGAGAACACGACTAACAAGCGAAATCAGGGCGGGCGAAAATCGACAGAGCGGCCGACTCAGGCCCCACTGTCCGAGCAAGTGGTGAGTTGGTGATGTCACAAAGCATTCGTTGGAGGATTCTGAGCTGTATGTCTGAAGATTGACTTGACCCACTGGAGGGGTCGAGTCGAAGCCTCGAGGGGCTTGGTGGCTTGGACAGGCAGATTGATGGAGAGAGCTCACCTCACCAACCAACAAGCCTGCGAGCAGTCAGTCCTCCCCTCCCGCCCGGCAGCCGGCATCGCCCGCATGTACCGTCATGTCAAACTTCGGGCTACCGTTACGGCAGACTCGACCAAGAACGTCCGGAGAACTGCGTACTTCAGGAGCCTCACGTAGTTGTCGTGTGACCGACTGCATCAGCTCTTGCAAGCTTCAGAGCCAGAGATCAACGAACCATCGAAAACCTGTTGAAGAATGACTGTAACCAGAATGTAACAGCACAGTACACTGGTTTCGTGCACTTCGTGGGTGTTCTCAGAAGAACCGCGTCCCGTTCACCTAACCGGGAGCGTAACCGCGGTAAAGTGGGGTAGGGTAAGGTAAGGTAAGGTAAGCAAGCAAGGGTTGCGGGAAGGAGGGGATCGGGAGTCATAAAGTAACCGGACGGTGACCTTCAATCAAGTGGCGATCTATGCGTTGGGGGCTTGCTTCAGCGTCCATGTAAGCGTCCGCGTCACCGGGAAATTGTCTGCCTGGAAATCTGACACCCGTACCTGCAATCGAGAACTGTGGAATGACCGATGGATGAACCCGCAGGTATGAGCCCATATTTGGCGGATCAAGGAGGGAGTCAAGAGATCGGAGTCAAGAGCGCAGTCTTTGGGGACGAGTGGGGTCTGGGGGACGGGGAGAGGGCCCACTGCTGTACTGCCCCCCCACTGTGCAGTAGTCTCGGTTGGGCCTGGGGCCTGAGCTTGGCTGCTGCAATCGTCGCACTAGAGGATCGACTGTCGTTCAAAAGGAGAGAGATGGAGAAGCAGGAGAGAGCGCGAGAGCACAGCTGAGAAGCGAAGACTCGCAGAGGTAGTGGAGAAGTGCAGTGATGAGCTCGGGAGATCTTGTAGAGGCTAAGAAGCGAGATGAGATGGCGGAGGGAAGGCGAGTGGGGGTAGGGAGCCTCATGGAGGGCAGGCAGAGTGGGGCAGGAGTGGAGTGAAGCTGACAGTCAGTAAGTAGTGCTGCAGAGGTAGTCAGTGAATGAAAAGAAAAGCAAGTGCTGTACTGATCAGACCACCATTGTGCTACGCGTGGGCGGGGTGTGGTGCTCACTGATCTCGGGAGAAGAGTACAGAGGGGATGAGGTAGGGGAATGCATCAATTACGATGAGAGGTGCGGCAGAAAGCAAAGCAAGTGAAATGAATTCCGAGAGAAAGCGAGCGGGGAAGTTGGCGGTGCAGATGACTACGGTGGAGTGCAGGTGTAAAGATGTACGAGACTGCCGATCAGGCGGCCAGACAGAGAGACAGGCGCTGAGCAGGACGCAAACGTATGGGTGGGCTCCGGCGAGACCAGCCTACAATTTGGACAGGGGAGGCTACAATTCCCAGAGCACTAACGCTAGCGCTAGTGCTCATACTGCCTCGCAGGCCAATGCATGCATCCCATTAATACTGTCTCATCTCTGATACTTAGAATACCATGTGCTAACGAGGCCTCGTCGGGCTCCAGTATACGCCCGGTAACCTCATCACTTGCCTTGACTAGTGCGCGTTAGTGCCGAGTAGTGCTATTAGTTCGGGTAAAGCTGCTGTGGACCAGCTCCAGCTGTTGCTGAACACCAGTCTCATAAGTGAAGCTCTGCAGCCATTCCACTCATTGAGATTGGGAGTGTGGGGTAGCCCGAGGCGCAGACGCAACCAGCAGCAGCAGCAGCAGCTTGACTCGTATTGATCCTCGTTTAATTAAGGAGTAGAGGAGGACGTCTTTCGAAGACGCACCTCTTTTCACATAGTCGTGTAGTCGATGCACGCTGTTAGTGTGTAGTCAGCACACTCTGCTGCATTTCCCGCTCCATTCGCACGAGATCGCTCGCCCTGTCTCAAGGTACTGACGGAATACAAGGCTCTGTGTGGCAATCCTAATTGTTGCATTCTGGTTGTTTTTCCTGCACTTGCGTGGATTTGTCTCCCCGGTCTGTTTCTCCTCTGAACGAACTCGGAGACACGAAGCGCCACGATGGTCCGTAGCTTGTCCTCGAAACCTTCGGCCAGGCAGGCACTCCTGCTCGACTGAGCTCTCACCAGTCAATTCCGCCACTGACAGACGACAGCCTCTCGGCACGTAGGGCATCGCAGTCGCTTCAATGAGGCCGGTTCGTGGCGACACTGTCAGTCACGGGACGTCATTTGGACTCACCGATTCCTAAACCCGGCCTTAGACCCGTAGTTTGACGATCCTCCAAAGCTCGACACAGCCCTTGGAGCAAAAGAGAGGAAACGCGGTGAGCTGCGTATTTTGGCGAGATTTTGCCCAAGTAAGAGACCATGCCTTGATAGGACGCTTTGAGCTTGGAAAGTCGAACTGCATTGTCACATACATGCCCGGTCTCGTGGTGGTCTGTTACGAATCGAGAGGTGAGGAGTGCGGGGCGGGGCCAGATGATGAAGCTAGTACACACAGTTCTAACTCGAAGTTGCAGGCGTGGTGTTTTATTTGGGTCTCATTTCGCCAAGGTCCGCAGTCAAGCTCGCTTTCCAGGTCGTCAGAGCCGGATTACAAGGACGACAGTGATAGTAGGGCGGTTAGACTGGAATAATTCTCACTCCAAGTTTTCGAAACGGATGGTGTCACCCGGTGGGTGGGTAAGCCGTTAGCGCAGAGCAGGTCACAGGTGCCTTCACCAATTCTCTTCAGTGAATAATAACACTGCAGAGGACGTACGTTCTCCGAATGGAGAACGCCTGCAGCTCCCCTAACGCCTTATTATCTTCCCTCTCCTCCGACGGTCTGTGTGTGATATCGCTCGTTAACATTGCTCCGTAACGAGTTCCAATGCCACCGGTCGGCAGTGTGCACACATGGTTCGGCTCTCCTTTGTGAATTTAGAGCATGTCGAATTCCGTGCGTGTCGAGTCCGTGGCCTGACGAGCATTGCTGTGGGTCCTTTTCCTTTGCAGGGTGAAAAATGACAGGATCCTCGGGAACGAGAAGTCTGTGCATTGCTGCGCTGCTGCTGGTGTCTGCGGTCGTTGCGGTCTCGGCACTGTCAGCCGAGGAGGAGTACGATGCCTGGCTGCACTATATTTCCAAAACCTCTGATCCAGTATCCGACGAGACCGTCAACTCGTTGAATGCCAAGATATTGACCAGGCAGACGATCACCAGCGATGTAGACAGCTCGCTGACAGGTTACGACGCATGGCTAGCTAGGCAGAAAGCTCTGGCCGCCACCAATCCCGATGTCGAGCCCAGCGAGCAGAGGAGACACGGCGGGAACTCGAAGCAGGAAGAAGTCATTTACGTGGCGAAGGACGGAAGTGGAGACTTCTACACCATAGCCGGAGCATTGGCCTCCATTCCCGTTTACAACAGTGCGCGGAAGACTCTGTTCATCAAGGAAGGAGTTTACGAGTAAGTACTGGTTCACTCACTCACTCACACTCCGACTGTCGACGAGATTCGGGAGATGACAGTCACGTTAGAATAGGGCGAATATTTTACTCGAGTGCACACGTAACGCGCTGTGAAGTTCGAGCTGAGTGACTTCATTGTCTGTGAACAGGGAGAAAATCGTG
The DNA here is from genome assembly GCA_014180765.2 of Marchantia paleacea. Classification (NCBI taxonomy): domain Eukaryota; kingdom Viridiplantae; phylum Streptophyta; class Marchantiopsida; order Marchantiales; family Marchantiaceae; genus Marchantia; species Marchantia paleacea. Next base: position 151,649 of record MUAA02000007.1, on the reverse strand, counting down.
ATTCCATCTTCGCAGAAATATATCACATTCATAGGAGAGGGTGCCGACAAGACCGTGATTACAGGACATGCAACCGCAGGTGACGAGTACGGAGATGCATTGCTTAAAACATACCGGAGTGCAACCGTGGGAGTAAACTCCGACCATTTTATTGCCAAGAATATCCGCTTCGAGGTGAGAGAGCTTTGACTCTGCGGCTCGTGGTCTTGTCATGTTCATGTCGTACCCACGATCGATGATGCTTCACTCACGCTTGGCTGGCTGGCTGGACGGGTTGCCAGCTCCAGAGTTACAGCATGGTTATTATGCTCGTGTTTGTAGAGAGTGTTACTCTCTACCTCATGTAGAGAGCAGCATTGAAAGGCTTGCTGCTGACCCTCTCGTTCCTGCAGAACACCGCACCTCCCCCAGAGCCAGGAGCTATCGGAAAGCAAGCAGTTGCCTTCAGAATCAGTGGAGACAAGGCCGCGTTTTACAATGTGGCATTCCTGGGTGCTCAGGATACCCTCTACGCTCACCAGGGTCGTCACTACTTCCAAAACGCCTACGTTCAAGGGTCCATCGATTTTGTCTTCGGCAACGGGAAGTCCTACTTCAAGGTGCTTTCATCTCGCTTGTCATTGTCGAGCTCGATGGTCACTGAACTTTCTCTTCAGTCGTTTCCATCAGGCGGAAGACTGCGCTGCTTAATATTTCCTGTGGATGTGCAGGATTGCCACTTGCACAGCATAGCAGACAGCTTCGGGTCGTTGACGGCGCAAAAGAGGAACGAGTCCGACATGAACACAGGCTTCTCCTTCGTCAACTGCAAGATCGACGGGACCGGAATCATTTACCTCGGCCGTGCATGGGGCAATTACTCCCGCGTGGTCTACTCATGGAGTTACTTGAACGACATGATCATTCCTGAAGGGTGGCAAGATTGGGGTATCCCAGCTCGTCAAGGGTGAGTACGGCCGAGTTTTTGCTGCATTTTTTCTTGTTGCCTGCCGGAAAGAGCCGGGGCAATGCAATATCGACTGCGAAGAATCTCTGCGATGCGTCGTTATTGATTGTGCTTGTGCTGCTCACAGAATGGTGTACTACGGGCAGTACGAGTGTTCGGGCCCCGGCGCTGACACGAGCAAGAGAGTTCCATGGGCCAAGACCCTTTCTTACGAGGACGCGAAGCCCTTCCTCACCGACTCCTTCGTGAATGGGCACACTTGGATTACACCGGAGGACGAAGTCCATCCTTGAGAGTGGTTTTCAGCGCGCGAAACAGCGCTGAGGGATGTGGAGCTCGTGGCGAGACGGAAAGGATTTGCGGTCGTTGTCATCGTCCGCGCAAGTCGACGGTCTGATTAGCATGTTAAATTTTCACTCTTCGAATTGCGCCGGATCTGAAGAACGAGTGTCTCATGCGGGCGTGCTCCCCAGTAATATAATATATAAATTGTGTGGATAAGAACACCATTCAATATTATTCTTACAACATCGTTCATAAGGAGACGATTTTCGTGCTAGGGTGAGGAGTGCGTGCAAGTGTGGTCCTTCAGGTGTAGAGTTTCGTCAATCTTGTAGCGGTTTTGAGTACAGACATCTCGTCCTACATCTCTCAATGATACGAGGTCAGTCTCCGCTGTTGTCAACATTTGCTAAGCGGGGAGATTTTTATCATGTAAGTAGATAAAAGAGCGTTGGCTCATCGTTCTGATTGAACAAAACACGCTTACTCTTTGAGTCCAGCTCCGAACTTGAACATTTTGAGTTCTGTAATTTGATGCAATACAGTGTTGAATTGAAACACACATTCTGTTCACTGTCAGCGGTCCCTTTGCTCTCAAGAGTCACATGCATGTCTTCGTGTAGTGCCGAAATGAATGACACATGCACCCTGTGCAATCCCTTCACTGCGAGCGCAATAACTCTGCGCTCTCAATAAGAGTCACATGAAGGTTTTCACTGTCAGTCGCTACGGAATCGCCATGCACGTGGAAGGGAAGGTCGCGTGGGTATGCCTACTGTAGTCATATCTGTGATCAGTTTGCGGTCTATTCATCTCTTTCCTGCCTGCATCACTACCGAAACCTATCTGTCTTTCCGTCACGCAAATTGCCAACATCAGTTTGGGCAGCATCGCCCCTAAAATTCCCCCCTCGAACGCGAATTTCACGAAACGTGCCTGCAAAAGTTGGTGCTGTGGTACTGACTGTGCGCGATGGTTACAACTTGCACTGCGGTTTGTGGTACTATCGTCGATATAGGAGCTTGCGTGTGTAACGACCACCACCAGGAATGTAAGGATTCGGTTGTGTAGTCCATGTTTTCAGAGATGGTAGTGCGTCATGGGAGCGTCAGCTTGATACGGGGAGAGGCGAGGGGCTCTGACAGCGCTGTCTGTGTTGTGAAGGCCCTCTGGAAGCGAACAACGCTCTGGACCAGTTAGGTGACTATCTGATATAGCGTAGATATTAATTAGCCTGCCACTTTCCTTTTATCATCCTCATCGATGTATGTATGGAGTTTCCGAGGTGTGTGGAGACTATTTAAGGGAGAAGCTTTGTACGCGATAATGGAGTATGGAATTTCGGTCCTCACAGTCGAGCAAATCTTCTCCTCCTAAAGTCGTCGATGGGCGTAGCCGAGCTACTGTTAATTTGCCAAATTCGCCGCACGTCTGAATTTCTGATAGAGACAACTATAGTACAGTACGAAGGAATGTGGAACAAGATCACGTGCTAGTCGTTGCGGCGCTTTCTTTGGGAATTGGGACAGGTCGAGAATTATCTCAACGAGTCCCCGCCAAGCCCGATCTAGATTTTTCTCCAGGAACTGAAATTTACCACTGATTTTTAGAGATTTAGATGTTAGGAAACTATTGCCAAAAGTTTCATTTAGGTTAAAACCTTAGAAATATCCAACCTTGAATATCTTCAAGTGCTTTTCTTGGCTGGATAAAATCCGAAAGAGATCTGCAGGACAGTAAGATGTACAATTTTTTAACTTATTTGTCGGTGGAGAAACCAGCTGTAGTACAGGTGCCTTAACAAAAATGATCCAAATCATAGTGCATGATCAAGTCCAGCACATGCCTACATCGGACATTATAAGGCTAATCCACTATCAGTGTAGGAGATTACTTATATGAAACCATGAGTTAATCAACATCACCGGCCAAATCTATTCAAGACAATTTGAAGAAAAGAGATTACAGTTTTACAAATCTGTATTCAGTTGGTGTACATCCTTTTACATGAGTGACATACTTTTGTGATGATTTAATGGATAAAATTATTTGCACATAAAAAATAAAATAATAAAAACTTACATAATCTATTCATATAAATACAACTTAATAATTATAAAAGAACATGATTAAATTTAACATAGCATCAAACCAACATCAACTACTGAAAAAAATAAATTTATTTGAAAAATCAAAGTTTTATAAAATTCTAAAAGTATTATGATACAATTGTTAATAGCATTATAAAAAAAAAAAGCAAAAGACGAAGTATAATAACAAAAAGGATGGAATAGCATTATAAATAGATTTAACCATCTAAGTGCATTTCATAAACTTCTTTGTAAAAAAATATTTTTCCTGAAAAATATATCTTGATTCGTGAAATTATGAAAAAAAATTCAATCATATGATATGAAAATCTCTAAATTGTAGTTTTATACTAGCATTTTATCAATAATAAAAATTTGATTGACATATATTACTCATTATTTATTTTTTATTAAATAGAATATGTAATATATATATATATATGAAATACAATTTTTAATTTGACTGAAATGAAATTTAACATAATATATAAATGATTGATAAAAATAATTTTTAATTTTTTGAACAATAAATAACAATAACGTCAATTAAAAAAATTTTTATTTTACTGAATATTAAAATTTGAAATATATATTTTTTAAAAAATATTATATTTGAAATTTTTACCATGATTGCATATGTTATTTTTTGAAATGATTATTATAGATTAGTTAAATATTTACTGATTTATTAAAAAAATCAATGAAATATATATATAATTTAATTTACAATCAAATTTTTTGATTTTTAATATAATATCTACACGTATTTTTAATGATTTTTCAATTAAATTAAATTTTATGAATACATTAGAATAATGATTAATGATGAATCAAAATATTATATGCATGATGTAACATGAGTATATATTTCAAATCTTGAACAAAAGGTGATTCATAAAACCTTGATTCATGTTTGTCTCACCAAGGTAATTTTTGCCATATTTGAAGATTGTTGTGCCCCGTAAGCATATCTCCCATTGTTTCAAAGGATAGTTAAAAGGAATGACCAAATGATGATATTTGTTGAAAGTATTGTGTGTTAAGCTCTTAAATGAATGAAGTCAAGTCCACTAACTTGTTTGGGCAGATTAATGATGGAAAAGTTCCTTTGAATTCAAGCTTTATGTATTGAGTTTTTCTATATTGATTAAAACATGTATGTAACTTAGTAATAAGAGTAACAAGGCTGTCAAAAAAAGGTATGGAATAAGAGATTATCAATTAGTACATGATGAAACATTTGGATTTTATCATGAAGTGACAATCATTGAGGGATTTTTGTCAATCTTGTATATCTTCAATTTAAGAGAATGATTGACAATTGTTTATGAATCTAACTTGAAATCAACTATATGTTCAAATATAAAGAGATCATCATTAAGGTCCATCCCAATGACTTCTCATTCTTGTGATTTTTTATCATGGTTCATCAATTTAGCCCTGCTCTTTGCATGGTTGATGTGAAATCCCTTATGGGGGACTAGAGCCATTAGTGAAATACCACTCTAGAAGAGCTAGAATTCTAATCTTATCTTGTCTTCTCTTCAAAAAAACTTAGGTTGTTGTCACCTTTTTACAAGGTGAATAAAAAAATTTGGTGATAATATTAAATGGATATCATTTACAAAATTTTGTAATTTTATAATTATAATATTTGTATTGTTGGCTTGTACAACCCCCCAATTATTATTATTCTCATGCTATAGAGTATATGTGAAGGTGTGAACCTTAATCACAAAAATCAATGATGACATGATACAATCATGTTTCATTGATCTTATCAGTAGGAAGATTATCACTATTGATCTTATCACTTCCCATCCCTTTTGTTATTATAATTTGCTCTATCTCCTTCCTAGGAAGAGCCTTCCATAATTTTATGTGCATTACTACGTATCTTGTTGTTGTGATAATTCCTCAAATATTATCTATAAATATTTCTTGAACTTTATTTTATGTAAAGATTAAAATAAAAAATCTTATTTTAATACTTCAAAATCTTTGTTCATATCTAATTTAAAGAAAACTATTAAGATTGCAACGCATAATGAAAAATCTCATTACCTAGTAGGAGGAATGAATGGATAAAAAATTTCAATATGACAATAGATTAAAGATAGAATATGCATTTGATAATATTTAGATATCATTCACATGAAAAAAAAAGTTGATAATCAAGTTAAGATAAGTAGTAACAATGAGGAGTTTAAAAAAAAATTAAGGTTTAATTATTTGTCAATGGAAGTAAAAAAAATTTGAATGAAGGATGTTCAAAAAAGATTTGTATATCTTCAAAAAAAGTAACTTTATAAGAAAGTTGATTTTCACATTACTTCTAAACATAATAAATTTAGAACTATTTATTACTCCTCTTACCAATCTCATGTTTTTCCACTGGTAGATCAAGTCTATCGTCAAACTTAAAGCATTTATCTTTCCACGTGTTCTTGTCGAACCTTCTCCTTTGAAACACCCCCCTCCCCCCCCAAATGTAATATTTGATTTTTTCTCAGATAAAGCTATCAAATGTTGTAGTGGAAGGTGTTAATATTCAAAAGGTTCAAAAGCCATAAAAATTGGTATAGATTCATGTTAAAAGATATTATTTGTAGTTATGGGACTTTGGGAAGGATCAAGACATACATGAGTAAATTGCATGCACGGGTTTGACCCTTTTGATGAAGAATCAAAGGGGTCAAACCTGCCCAATCCGTATGAGCATAGCCTAAGGAATGCAATAGAAAAATACTAAAACTTAGTTTTGAAGATCTTTTACTCTCTAGATCAATAATCTAATATTGATAAACTTGTTAAATAATTCTCTATATGATTTAAATTTTTTTCCACAAATGGACATCATTTATAACTTTTATGAGATTTCAAAAATCTTTGACTCTAATTTTAGACCTCTAAATGTCAAAATCTCAAACTTTTGACAGTGATGGTCTTGTACCTAACATCTCTACTCTAGCACAAACTACTTTATATCTTCTATGATTCCATGAAATTTAAGATCAAAAAGACATTATATGATAATTTTATAGTTCTAATGACACTATATCATAATCTTATAGCATGAAGCTCATATTTTCCATCCCAAAACTTTGAAACACCAAATCTTAAACTTTGAGCACTTCTGTCCAATATCTTTTTTGGCCAATTTTGATTCTAAGTACCAAGATAATTATAAACATTGACTTATTTGGTCAATTTTTAGCATGACTTTCACCCTTCAAATTCTCAATTCGGATTTTAAGTACTAAATTCAAAAATTCAAAAAATTGATCATACCATTTTGAATCTTATCTACTTTTAGATCGTCATCATGATTTTCACTACATCAATAGCCTGCACATGGTATAGCAAAAATATTGAAGCTATAATCAATCAAAACTTACCAAAATACCTTCAACACGTCAAGAACTCACAGTTCTCACCAAATAATTTAATTTGAGATTTTGAAGTAATTTTTTCTACTCTTTAAACGTCTACAAAGACACTCAACTTATAATTTTAACATAAAAGAATTATTATAATCAAACCAACTCCACTTTGAGCTACAAATACTCTAGGTTCCAGCACTAGCTAGTATCCACTATATGCACATTCTCAAAGGCTCAACTTCAAGAACTTCACACCAAGGAACTCTAATTTGAATTATACCCCTTAAGCCCTAAGTATCCTAACGGCATTTTTGATCCTAACAACAAGTCATGTACGAATGGTGCTAATTGCACTACCGGATCTAGCTCCTGCCTACACACAACTACCTTACTAATGGTGCTGATAAATAAATCTTGACACATTGCAGAAAAAATATTAAAAAAGGAACATTGGCTCCAAAGGGTGACAACTAAGGTGGGTATGGAAGCATATAATATAACTCAATTTTGTGATAGTTACAGTGATATCCATTTGTCTCAATTTCAAGTTATCCACTAAAAATCAAAACAAATTGGTATCACTTTATCCAAAAAATGATAAAAAAAAATGGTAAGTTACAACTCAAGAAAATTGGCATTGCACACAACACAACCAATATATTAACTAAGACATTACTTATTGAGAAGGTGGATAGTGCATGAATTTGCTTGGTATAGAAACAAATAATATAACTTAGTCTTGTGATAGTTTCTTGTGGTGGAGATGTTTTTGATGCAGCTAGGAGGATAAGTAGTTTGACCGTTACATGGATGAAAGACATGCAACTAACTAGGAGGCATTGTAACACTTAGCCTCCATATCTTAGATCTACAAATGTCATATCATGTTGATGGACTAGATGATTACTTAATCTTAGATGACCTAACCAATTCTTAGGTACATCTAACAAGGGCATATCATATTGATGTACTAGATAATTACTTAGTCTTAGATGACCTAACTAATTGTTAGTTCCATCTAACAAGAGCATATCATGTTGATGGATTAGATGATTATTTAGTCTTAGAAAGACCTAACTAATGGTTAGGTTCATCTAACACAAGATAACTACCTAAATTTGACTAGGAATCATTGATGTTTGATGAATGATTTAGATATGTTGTTAAATGGATCTTTATAAAAAATATTGAATGATTAACAAAAACCTTGAATATGAAATTTCTTGTACATAATTTATAAACAAAGTACATTCAAGCTTTATATTCTACTTATTTCAAACGAGTGTATGTTGAAAAAAAGTATTTATTTTTTATACACGTATCATCACATGATCATGATTTGCTTGCCACATCAAATATTCATATATTTTATTTATTGACATAAGAAAATCATAAGATGTATTTACTGATATAATAAGAGTAAAAAATTAAATAATAATTAACATTTAAATATTTTATACATGAGTGATTTTTAGTATAATGTGGCTACAATTAAACATACTAACAATAAATCAAGATATCAAAAGTGTTAAAAATATAACATTAAAATTAAAATAATAAATTTCATACAAATACTTGTATTTATAACATCTAAATGATGAAAAAAAAATTCATTATGATATTTACATGAATCCAATCTATTTCATCAAGATAGTAATTTAATGCATTGAAGTTTATTTCATAAAATCAAAATTCTTTCAATAATTTTTAAATATACATAAATTATTTTTTAAATCCTTTTTTTAGTGAACCTAGGAACAAATGTTGTAATAAAACTTTGTGCATATAAAATATAAAATAATATGATTATATGAATACAATAATATGTTTGTTAAAATATTAAATATCTTTTTTTAAAACTTAATAAACCAATATATTTTGAAAACACATGCATAAAATAAAATACAATAAATATTTCATTAGTTCAATAAAAAATATGATCTATGATTATTTAAATAAATATATATATAAAGAAAAATATTAAACAATAAATTTAATGAACTTTTAATTTACAACATACATCAATAAAAAAATACCTATTTTCATCCAAAAAAATAATTTCTTTGAACGTTTGAAAAAAGGGAAGTTAGAGGAAATTCCACATCTATGGTAATAATTATGAAATTTTTTCATGTTGATTTATTTATTTAAAAAAATATTTATTAAAATATTTGAATTTTTATTTATTAAAAATGTTATTCAATGATCAATATTTTAATTTTATTATTATTATAAATATTACAAAATATATAATTTTATTTATTTATTTCCAACCTATGTTATTATAAATATACATGATGTAATATTTATTCATTTCAAGAATATATCAAACTTAAGATGCATTGCTGAATTCTGGTATCTTCTATAAACATTATAATCTTTTCATAATGCTATACATTAAAAAATTATGTAATTATTGTGTGGATTTTTTTCTGTAATTTATATGTACAATTTTGAGCAATATAGATTATAACATTCTTATTCATCTTTTTTATGCAGTATTTGGTTTGATTTTAGGAATTTTTTAGTTCATTTTTATTTAAAGGTATGATTGAATTATATGAATCATATTTATGAAAATCAATGTAATACATTTGTTGTTCTAAAAAAACTAAATATGTCAAAAATTTAGATAGCATATTAGTTATTTTATAGATTTGGTTTATGATCTTGATTTTATCTGTCACCTACTGTTTCTACTGATGGTATAATTTATATAAAGAAATTTGTTAAAATTTACATCTTTAAAATGAATATGCATAAGCTATCCTATAAGTATATAAACCTGTTCATAAATATACAAATGAGTTAATACCGAATTCATAGTCTAGCTTAATATTAAATAAAGTTTATGGATTGTTTTAATTTTATACTCTTTGATCAAAATTTGAGTTTGTACATTTTTGTAGTCGAAAGGTATGATAATAAAAAAAATATAATTTTTTTCAGCTCTATGAACACTTAATTCTTAATAATTTTTTTCCACAATAGAATTTGGAATTCTGTTATGAATTTATATGCATTTAAACTTTTTGCAATTTTATTCATGTTTGTAAAAATATAAATCAATTACATTTTTTTCAATTTTTTTTAATCATATTACATCTTCAAAGAAGTCAAAAGAACTGTATGAATCTTTTATATAATCAAAGAAATGATTCTTCAATACATCAGTTTTATTTGTGGTCATTAAAATCGAAATGTAGGAAGCAATCACGCTCATAAACGGGTAATTCTAATAGTTTCAAGGTCGTGTGAACATAAAGACAAAATGCTACACTTGAGGTAGTTTTAGATCTCTCGCACGTGACTTCAATACTTCCAGCCAGAAATATGCTCTAAATTTTTACATATAAACACGCCAGGACTTGTTACACATACAAGTTTACCACACACGAATGCAAGATTTTATTTTGTGATCTCAGTAAAATACTAACTGTAAGAAAGAGTTGACATGTACAAAGTAATGGTCATCATCTCCGTAGTCTTCGAGGCTAATCTGGGAGGAAATATGATCGGATGACCTCTTGACATGATCATCTGCAGACAAAAGTACGTTAACCAGTTGGTCTCTTCTCCCTAGACAACTAAATCACTCAAGATCTCTGCTCGGTCACTAGTCACTACTTCGAAAAGACGGGAGCTGCTGCCTCGGGCAGAAGTGTACCTCAATTTGGCAAGTGGCATCTCAAACGATGGAGAATATGATACGCACCTGGAACGGTCTGACTTATACCAGCTCTCTCTACCAAACCAAGCTAGTACTGTATAGCAGGGGAAACTGCCATTGGGTGCAAGCATTATCACGTAATATATCATTGACATCAATGATAAGGTACTTCTTCTCGGGAAAAATGACTTCTTCACTCTGAAGGTCTGCAACGGATTGCGAACTGCTCCACTCGAGATGGTTCTCTCGTCAACTGCGGTCAATCCCGATGGGCAGACCAATCGTCCCACATCCAGGCAATACATGCTAATTTACTGGGTTCCCTGCCGAACTCGCTACTCTACGCTAGAAAGCCAGTACCTTAACTAAGGTACTGGCTTTCTATTCAGCCGCACTGAATGCTCACTCCTCTAAGCAGGTGGTCGCGCCACATGCATATCAGGCACATCTGCCCATCACACAGCACAATCTAGCATAACTGCCATATGCTATATACACTCTACATGAAGATGGACTACAATTGCTCCCATCGGACAATCAGGTTCGGCATACTGAGGAAATTCGTAATCATGGAAAAGCAGTTGCTCTCATTGTTTTGAAAAACCACCAAACATCGATAGCATATTCCTAGGAACGAATGTATGTCATGTATGTCATGAACTTTTCATTCCAATCTCATGAGAATATGCATGTAGATCAGATACAGCGATTTTTTGCGGTCCATGCAGGTCCAAAAGGACAACTGCAGGTGTTCTCCAATGTCTGAGAATGGCAAAATGGCAAGGACAGAAGATCACAAGCTAAGATACTGTACCGATAATGGGAGGTACCGAGTTCTTGGAGGGAATCCACTTTACTGTGCAACACCTTGTTCAAGCCTGCAGCCACGAACACATGGAGGTTTCCTCGCCTTTCGAACGCGGACAACCTACTTGGTGTGTGCGATGTTCTCGCCAAACAGCAGAAACGACACGATACAACTTTTCGCAGAGTCCCACTCACAAAAGTCAGGCTCGGATCTGATCTGAGTTCGATGCTTGCGGCCCGTAGCCTTCCCGCATTTCTACCGCTGACCCCAACTGCTGTTATTATGAGGGATCCAGATTCCTACTGAGCCTTTTAAACATGTGAATTTGTTTAGTAAACAAAATACACCTAAAATATATAGCAAGAGGGATGGGAAGACCCCATCCGTACATGGATGAAACCAAAAGAGTAAGATGGTCTAGGCCCCAATAAGTAAACAGGCGTTACCTATTTCTGTAAGAGTAACGGTTTAACCTTTTCAGTGACGCGGGCTCTGAGTTATGGAAGATGTTTTTCATTAGAATTTCTTTGTGGCAAGTGACTACAAAGTAGACTAGTGGTAGGGCTCTTCACCATGGGTACACGGTACAATTCACACCAGGCTTCTCCTTGGAGTGTGATTGTGTATTCGTGCTATTGAGTCAAAAGTGAGTATTTTCTTTCGCAAGACAAGAATGACTCCAACCCCCTTGCTACTATGTGGGAAACGAAGAGTTTGGTCGTAAACTTGGTCGCAGTATGGGATACCTTCAAACATTTATTTTTAAACAAACTTAGATGAGTCTTCAGATTATATATAATGGTGTGAGTAATCACCACCAACTTTTGTATTACTTTTCCTTATTGTGAATTAACTGAACCAGCCTTTTTGTATTACTTCTCCTTATGGTGAAATAACTGAAGTAGCTTGATAAAATTTGTGCGCATTGGTCTCCACTTTGTATTCATTCTCGTAAATCTTGTTTATAATGACATTATTGTATCATTTTTATTCCCAACAACTGATATACTAGGATATTATTGTGATTCTGAATGATACAATCATAGCTGGTTGTTTGTTAGAAGCAAGAATTTAAATTCTGACGATGTTTTTGATATAGTCTGTCATCAGCAATAAATTTAAAATGAACAATGTTTGTGATATGATTATGAACACCACAAATTCAATAAAGAGAATGGGAAGAAAAGTCAAATTTATCTGTCTTGTATACAAAATCAAGAGGACAAATGAGAGACAGAGGGTGTAGAAGATCAAACTATGTAATAAATCAAACGAAAAAAAGTCAAAATTAAAAAAATCCAAGAAAATCTCATAGCTAAAAGATCCTAAATGTTGGAATTGTGAAAAGATTAAAAGTCTTCGGACTAATAGGAGTCAAAAATAGAAGCAAATGTTAGTTCTATATGAGGAGGAGATGATGACTTGGTTTCTTCTTTGGAGAGCATTGAGTAGTTATGGGTGTTAACGTCCATATCATCCTTCCATGCTAGTTCACATAAAGAGTTTTTTCATAAATATATGACTTGAATAATTGATAAGATAAATATTGATGATGATCAAAATTATGATATTGTTGGAAAAAATATAGTAAAGATTAAGTTGAATGGGTTTTTGTAGGAGCTGAAGAATGTCATACATTTACCGACCTAGGAAAAAACTTAATTTCATCAAAGTGCCACAACATAATTTTTTCATGGAGATGATTGAAAACTATCAAAGTGTGTAATGAGATTTGTAAGAGGTCTTTACATAAAATATATACTCATTGTTCAATTATAGTTGCTATTTAGAAATGAGAACTACAAATTAAATATGTACCATTAGAGACTTGATCACATCATTGAGAAAGGACTGAACATTGGAAATATTTTTGGATCTACATTGAGTAAAAATTGATATGTATAAAGATTCCATATTTAAAAAATAAAAAAAAGTAAGTTTTTAGATTTATAAAAGATGCTCAAAAGGCAAGAGGTTGGATCACTTTGATTTTTGAGAACCAATAATTCTCAAAAATCAAACAAATATAGATATGTATATTTTGTTCATATTTCTTGATGATAAATGATTTGAATTTACTTCCTAAAATATAAATATGAAGTGTTTGATATGTTCAAGAGGTGAAAATTTATCATGGTTAAAAATGATAAAGGATTGAAGATCAAAATACTCATGTTAATAATAATGATGAATATAAAAATATAACATTCAAAAAAATGTTACTATGAGTAAAGGTTTAGATTTTCTTTTGGAACAAATTGTGTTAAATACGTTTCAAAATAAAAGTGTAACTATACATATAAATCAAACATGCATCAACATCTTGTAAAATATGCATATACAATCAAAATTAACTAAATAATTTTGGGTTGAAGCTGTGTGTTTAGAAAGGAAATAAAAATTTCATATTTGAAAGTTTTTGGTTCATTAGATTATGTGGATATTAGTGATCAAGGATAAAACAAGCTTGATCTGAAATCCAAGAAATGCATGCTTATTGATTTTGATGAGGATAAGTTGGACTATCATATTTGGGATGATGAAAACAAAAAAGTGATTCATAGGTGAGATATGATCTTGAACTAATTTTCATGTTCAAGATTATACATACATCAAACATCAGTGACTTAATTCAAATGATATTGATATATGTGAAGGTCAATGATGTCATCGATAATTTTACTAAAAGAAAAATAAGTGGAATTTTTCATTTTCAATATATTGTTAGATCAAGCAACACTCTTTAGTATGACTTATTGCTTTCTCCCACCATATACTTAGATTATCTTCTCAAGTTCATGTGACTAATAGAATAAACATAACTTATATGTTCTTGATAAATGGAGGTGAGTATAAAAGTTCACTCTAATATTTTTTGAGAAAACATATTATATTAAGATAAGAAGAGGTGAAAGATTTCCATTAGAAATCATATAACATCACTTATCTCCAACAAGACATGGTTATTAGCTAAGTTATCTATGAAAGTGGAGAATGTTATTTACAACAAATTGATGTATTAGATGAAAAAAAAGCATGATGGGTGCAAGTTATATAAAGCTCTACTAGTTGCCAAAGTATTTATGTAAAAGGAAAAAATTGATTACAATGATGTTTTTTCTTCATGATGAAGGTTAAATGTTTAGTATTGATGTCAATAAAAATATTAATCTCCAATATTTAAGGCATGAAAATTTATCTTCTTCACAAAAAATTGGATGAGGTCATTACATGGATTAAACTTAAGATTTTTTAGGAAAAAAAAAAAATCATCTTTGGTGCAAATTGAAGAAAAGCTGGTATTGCTTGAAACAAGCTCCTAAACACTATTACAAGAGGTTTTATAACTTCATGCAAGAAGGAGATTGTAAAAAATATAATGATGGTGGTGATTGATGTTACTTCAAAGACTATAGATTAATCTATGTCATTTTGCTATTTTATGTCAATGATATGTTAATGGTCAGTTAAGACATGCATGATATCTTAAGCATGATGCAATCATTGTCAAGAAAATTTGACATCAAAGACAGGGATCCAACTAAGAAGATATTTTGAATCATTGGAGATAACAAAAGAGAGACTTTGAGATTTTATCAAGAAGGGTACATCAACAAGTTTTGTAGAGACTTAACATGGACGATGAGAAAGTAATCAATACATCCTTGGCAAGTTATATTTTTCTATTTGAAAATCAATCTCCTCAAACAGAGAAAGGGAAAAAAATTATGGCTAAAACTCCTCATGTCTCATACATTAGAAGTTTAATGTATGCAATAATCTACACAAGATCAAACATTCATCACTCAATGAGAGATTTTAGTAGATTTATGTCAATCCTAACAAAATTTTACTAAAAAAGAATAAAATGAATCTTGAGATAACTAAGTGGCAATTCTTATTGTTATTGATTTTTATTGTTTTTAAATAAAAAAAATTCATATATAATGCTACAAAGATGTAAACTTTGCATGAAAAATTGATCATCACAAAAATATTTCATGTTGCATTTTCACAATAAGTCTTGTAAGATCATTGTTTGCCATAACAGTAGGTCCAATACGCACGGGATTAATTACATTATCGGCTCTAACTTTTGTATCTGCTTTTGTATGCATGCACCTATCTAACTAGGAGTGCCAATATGTATGTGCACGAAAACTATTTAAGATATCTATAAAATCATCTGAGATTGTCAAAAGAGCTAATTTTTATACAATACAAAGCATTAAGAACAAAGAATTTCGTAACAAATTTGCCAAAAAGGATGGTTAGAAATTATTTTTTAAAATACTAGCCCAATCATAAGTCGTGACAGCTTTCATGCTTATACATATCGCATCACAAACTACATTGATGTCATATCAAACATCACAATATATAGATAATCATACACCAACAAAAAAGTATTCAATCATCCTCCTAATTGACTATTAGATCCCTCTAACACCATGAGTCATTTAGTCTATTAACATGATATAACTTTTGTGGAGCTAATATTAAGAGGTTGGGTGCTATAATGTCATATATTATTTGTCTCATGTCTGTAATCCATACCATGTAATAATCAAATCACCTTACTTGATAATCCTATCGAGGACATCTCCACTGCCCACTGGGCATCACATTGAGAGGAGGTGTCAAACATGACATATGTCATACTTTCAAATAAGAATCACACATCAAGATATTATTTGCTCCACCAATTGATCCACGTAACATACATCTCAAGCGTACTTGCATAATTGCAAGGTTTGAATCCATGATCCCATCAATGTTTGGAAGGTGATATGACGCACAATTATGCACACAATCCTTCCAAATCATACCATCACGGTGCTTTAATACCAAAACTCTAGAAGGTAAAACTCGTAGAATTATGCGACCAAGAGTAACATATGTGGTTGGTGCACTCTACTACAATGAAACGTATTCACCAACATGCAATCTGTGAATTCAAGGTCTATATCGATCTCCTATGACAAAATGTAATAAAATACAAAGTATTTATATGTTGAACAAAAGTCAGATTCTCAAATGCCATGGAAATTACTTTACAAAAGAATTTTGCACTTTGAAAATACACCCTAATCCAAACATGAAGGTTATCCAAATCCAAGACTTCAATTGACTCTCAACAAATAGTTGCAGATAAGTGTGGATCTCTACTATATAACAGAAAGTATGGTCAGAAAGAAGTTAGAGATGCTTGCTGGATAAATTGATAATACATGGCCATCCACAGTAGTTAGATGTTCTAGTCTCTCAAATGAGCTTTCTCCAAGCCAAACTTTCTTAGTCCTTTCTTCATCTTCTTAACAACTCTCTTCGTTAAAACCATTAGCCTCAAGATGATCTTTAGAGATGATATGATAATAACGTTTGATCACACAAGACCTTATTCTCATTCAAAAATTCAGTACCCTTATAAGTCAACACCTCCGATTGTGCACCAAATCGGCTAAGCATTGAAGCTAAGAATGCAAAAATTGCTTCCTCATTTGACTTGTGAGGCAATGCCACCAACTTAATCCACTTGGAAAAATGCTCCACCATGACCAACACATATTGATGATGTTGTATAGTCAATGACAAAGATCATGCAAAATCCAAGCTCCAATGATAACCAAGTCCCATAATCGATGGGGGATGTAATTGTGATGTAGATGCATTGAATGATATTCGAACACAATCATCTACATCTAGTCACAAACTGTTCCACCTCAGTTTGCATATAGTGAATTTGAAGTAAACTATATATATGCTTTACTCAAAAATGAACTAACTTATCATGAGCAACAAACACCAAGCTTTATAGAAAACTCAATCCTGATCCATGGCATTCAAAATTCCCACCAAAACACTTTTACAAAGATACTCCAACACCATCATGTCATCATGGATGTCTCGGCTTACCATCAAACCTTCCTTAGTCTTAACATCCAAGGATAACATATCCACTTTTTGACCCAAGAGAGATATCACATAGCTCTCAAGACCCAACATATTCAAAAAGGCATATGCATGGCAACATGACACCATCTTCTTATCAATATCACCCTGGCATTGAGCCTTGGTTTCGTCAACTTGACTTGTACATGAGATTTGACTTAATCCATCCTCATCACGGTTCACCATTCTCCATATACAGCCTTGAAATCATACTTTTGTAGGATAAGAGCCCATTGTGCAAGCTTACATGAAAGCTTGCACAATTTAATGGTTGATGATCATTGATGAGAGTGAAGGAGTTTCCAAATAAAAATTATTTGAAATGTGTTATAGCCCAAACAATTGCCAAAAAATCCTTTGTAAGAACTATACTTAATCTGAAGTATTGTTGGAGCTACTTGCATAAACTACTACAAATTCATTCCCCTTGTCATCATGTTGGGTAAGCACTACTCCCAAACCCAACATACTTCAATCAGTATAAACTTGAAAGGAACAACCTCTCATTAGTCTACTTAAAATAGAACAGATGTCAACCATTCCTTGAGGTCAACAAAAGCTCTCTAATGTTCATCTCTCTAATGTCACTCTTGATCTAGCTTTATTAGATTTGTCAAGGGTTTGGAAATAGTGTTAAATCCTCACACATATAGACAATAAAAGTTTGCAAGTCCAAGGAAGGCTTGAACCTATTCACATATGAGAGTTGTGGAATACTCAAGATTGCCTTCACATTGCTTTGCTGAACTACCAACCATCCTGGTTATGATATGACCCAAGTACTTTACCTATTCTAGAAAGTACTTACATCTTCTAGGATGCAACTTGATACCATGAGCTATCAAATGCTCAAATATCTCCTACTAATATATTCCATGCTCCACCATTGTAGCACTTGTATACCATAATATCATCGATGTAGGCTCGAGCAAAATCAAGTCGGGCTAGCGAGAATCCCATACAAGTCTAGGTATTCTCTCTCTATATATATGTATGGGAAGGTAGAATACTCAACAATGTGAGTAATGCAACTCTTGGTTACCCACAAGGTTCACAATTACAGTTGGTGATCTATCAACATAGACCATTTCATAAGAGTGTCTACCTACATCCAAAATACTCTCCACTGTGAGATGTGAGTATCTATGCACTCCATCATATACTTGTAATAAAACCTCCCTTGGAAGAAGGTTTGTCCACCATATACATTGAAAGATGTGCACAAAATCATACTCTTGATGAATCCAATAATATTGTTGGTTCAATTCATGATTGAACTTGATGTGCATTTGTCATCACTCATGCACATGGATCATCCAATAAGTGAACATTTTCCAAAATGTATGTTGGTGAATAGGTCTGCTATGACCAGAGAGATTGTAGCACATATAACATCTCCCAAAATATTTAAGAATGTGAATCATATAGTCCATGACCATTATCAACTCATTGTCTCATAAACATTACTTCACTCTAAGGACACCTGAGCGTATGGCTATAGAAGAACCTTCATGACCCTCATGTGAGTCGCTATTCCCTCTTTCTCCTCCTCATCAATCCACATTTGAGTCTATTGCAACAAGTAAAACTTCCGCATAAGAAGATCGTGATATTCAAAAAAATACCGTTAATTTTGAATATTGCATAAACTTTAGAAACAATTGCTTTAAAGCCTTGTTATGCTCTTAGAAAATTTTCTAACGTTTTTCTTCCTAGATCTCTTGGAATGATTCTCTAATCATACATTGTATCACAAGATAACATATAGATTGTTATGTACTAAAACCATCACACATCTCAATCCTTCATTTCAATTGCTTTCAAAGTTCAAAACAAGATCTTTTATCATCCAAGCTTCAACTCTGGAAAGTTTTACTGGTATTTTTTGATATCAAAAGTCATAATCACTCTACTAACTTTATGATAGTCAATGCAATCATGCAACTCTGATTATGTACACAAACTTCAAGTTATCACTATATACTCAAAAAAAATTAATTGAGTTAAATTTCAATCCAAACACAAACTTGAGTTGTAAAATATATGTTAGTTCAATCAGATACTTCAGCCACATAAATTTCTCAAAATAGCCTCAAAGACACTCCATATTCTGAATTTCACTTTACAACTTTCAATCATCATAATAGATTGACATCCACTCAATTGCATCATTCTTAAGCCAACCTTGTAGCTCTCGTCATAAGCTTTCCTACCCAAATCTCCAAATGGTTCCTGTCAAGGCTTCCAAAACTCCTCAAAACCTCGAAAGACTTCAACTCAGTGCCCCCATTTGTCCAAATTTTACTCAATGAGAATGAAGTGTGATTTTTTTGACCTGTAGTGTGACCAAATTAGATCCCTATTAACTTAAAGCTTTACGACTAATCTAAACACATTACTTAGCCATCATATAAAAAATATGAGATATAATTAATAAAGAGTCAAAATAACAATTCAAAACTAGCTAAGTATGAAGAAAAGTACAAACGGAACCGTGGAGTTTATAAGTCAAGAATAATACTACTCGATAAAATTCTTAACAATTAACTCCTTATGGCATGCTTTTGATAAAAAATAGTGATGGATTAGAACCCACATGTTGAAAGTCACCACTATTGGCAAGTTCAAATCCATAACGCTCAACTAAATCAAAATGTATACTGTCAGGTTTCAAATTGTGCCATAGGAAAGTACTGGAAGAAAAAACAAGTTTGGAGAGTTCGTCACTTTTGTATAAAGTTATCTCCAAAGTGATATATTAACCACACCCGAAAATGATTGCGATGAAGACATCAAATGTTGATCACAAATGGATAAGGCATTGGTACGGATGCTCCACTTCAATCAAATAAGCTCCTTAGTGAGAAAATCAATATTCTAGATTTCTCCCATCCCCTTTGCACCCTAACCATGCTTTATATTTGATAAGGTCCAAGATAATATCTCTTCGAGCCTTATCAATATCCTCACCCTATAAAATTGATCCAAATGTGAGCTCTTCACAACCTTATAATGAGCCGTCGGTCATCATGACCTAAAGTATCCTTATCACAACAACGGTTTTGAAGATGACATATGTCATCATATTCTCATTGTAACTAAGTCACAACTCAATATTGTATATCCCTAATATGACCATCCATCGATAATCAATTATATGATGTCATGCGCCCCTAGTAATAAAATATGTGACGACAAGGCCTATTGATATCTTTAAACTGCCAACAATGGTAGAAGATTTGGATATTGTCACACCAATTATATCACATGACGTAATAAAACATGCCTTGTCATCTCATCTCGATCCACATACAAGTATCGACGTACTTGTATGGAATACTATAAAACATAAGCCAAAGCTGTGATGATCCCTCCAAATAAATCCAATACACATATGCCCTTATGTGGATACTATCAAGCAATATATGTTCTATCTATAGGTGATAATATTGTGGAACTGGGAACAACTTCCTTTGTCTTTTCCATCCTTGGAGAAAAAATCACTCCAAACCTAATGTATCAGTTGATCTGCCAACTGTTGTAGTTGTATACATGAAGTATCTAGTGATTCATCCAATGTGGATGACACTACTCCACTAAGGCTTGACATGATAATAACATCCTCTAGAGATGGACTACCATGTGCATCCATGTTTCTCTCCAACAAATCATCAAGCCAAATAACACAAGTACAGCAGGTTGTAACATATGCCAAACCTCCACTTAAAGGGCTAGAATTGATAATAAACTGCACCGGAAATAGACTCACTCTCCCCTCATCAGATTTCCATCCTTACCAATAAGATATTTTTTCCTTCCAATAATCAATGTAAAACCCTATCATGTATAATACCATATCCACCAATACATCATAAGACTTGCAAGTGTAACAACATCACGTGCTCGCGTTGTATAGCTATTCATGATATGATTTGGTTGCATTTGCACATTCAATCCTATTCGGATGATGTATGGGGGTGCATCACTAGAACCTCCAAGAAATGTCTGATATGGACATCTTTTCACATTGATCTTTTTCAAACAAAACCAAGTAGTTCATACTTACCCAACATAAGGGATTGTGCACTAAAATCCAACAACGTTCGTTAAATTCGATAAATCTTTCTTGAAGGTCCAACCAAATAGAAGAAATCACTCATGTTATTCAACATCACTGCACTTGATGCTCATATCTTGGACTCGTTAGTAACTCTATTGTTCGAGTGGCATCAGCTTGCCAAGTTTAAGTAGTAGTTGTCATGACCCAAAGATCAACACTACTAGTAATATCAATACTAAAAGCAACCAACACATCATCTTTGCTTTTGCAAAGTGTGACTACCAATTGTAATACATGAGATAATTACACCCCTAATGCCAATAAATCCTTTGATGAGAAAACAAGCAATCAAATAGAAGAAACCACTCATGTTATTCAACATCACCGCACTTGACGCTCATATCTTGGACTCGTTAATAACTCTATTGTTCTAGTGACATCAGCTTGCCAAGTTCAAGTAGTAGTTATCATGACCCAAAAATCAACACTCCTAGTAATGTCAATACTAGAAGCAACCAACACATCATCTTTGCTTTCGTAAGGTGTGACTACCAATTGTAATACATGAGATAATGACACCCATAATGCCAATTAATCCTTTGCGGAGAAAACAAGATAATAAACAAGAATCTTTGCCATCCCCAATATTATGTTGGATGCTATCTTAAACGATGTTGATAGCCGGATCTTACTTGCTCCATCTCCAAATACATCAACACTGGCTTCCACCCTCATCTCTCCAATAGGTCGCATAGCAACCATGGATGAGGTATTTTGTGCCTCATATAGTGTGAACAATTGAGGAAGTCTAACTAGCTAGCATGTCTACTCTCTTTATGGATCCAACTCCACTAACACTCCTCTAGACTCAGTAGTTTATGTTGCATTATGAGTCACAACAACTGCACATGATTGTGTTGTCGCACACATGATTTGTACAACATCTCTATCATATGAAGTAGAGGCATCAGCTCTAGAATCTGATCTTTGATGAGCTATAGCCATGCGAGCTATATTTTGCTCCAACTATTCTAGTCAAGATGTCATGTTTACCTCATGAGTAGCCTTATGTGCTATCACTTGGTAAGGACTGATCCTCTATCACCACCCCTGCCATTTTGAACTCCTCGTCCTCTTCAAGGGACTATCATGGCAACTCTCACTATCACAATTCACGATGGAGATTAAAACATTGATCAATCATATGACCATGTATATGACATGGTCACATGATTTTGATCCAATAGGATACACTCCTTAATCTTGAAGACAATCCTTCTTGTGATGTGGTCCACCACATGTCCAACACACCATTCCAACAATTTATTGTTGACTTGAATATGATGGCAATTGTCTTGACCCTACACCTTCACCACTCTGTTAGGATGGTCAAGATTATCCCACATGTAGCATAACCACTCCTGGTTTGTATTGTAGACTAGTAACAAAAAGGAGTTGATGAAGATGGTGAATTATTGCTAAATCCACTCTCTTCTCTTGCATGTTGAGCTCAATGCACTCAACAACAAGACAAAAACAGAATGGTTAACATAGATAATGTATCCTCTAGTAAGATGATATTTCTCACTCTATGTTTCAACTTTCTATCCAATATGCCATACCAATATTGGACAGCTTGTGCTCATTCCATGGATAACACTAATTAATTAACGCAGATGAGTATATGTCTCTTGAAGACTCTCATATTCATCTGCTTGAACTCATCCAAGCCTCTTAACTTGTTAGTCCTTATCCCTAATAATCTCTCCTTGACCGTGCAAAGAACTCAAGAATAGGATTAAAGCTTGAAACCTCTAAACTCTTCCCAATTCAAACAACTTCATTCATATCATCAATGACAAGTATAAAGGATGAATTCGCGCCACCAAATATTGTATCAGAAGTAATAAAGATGTAGTTTGGAGATCATTATTATTTCCAAAACTCAATTTTCTTAGGGAATTCACACGGAAATTCATGGTTATCATCCAATCGGTGGACCCTCCAAATATTAGAATAATCCGTTGCAAGCTTTAAACATACTAAATAATATAAAATTGTGTATTTGCTACAAATCACATCATGAGTTAAACTCCTATATAAAGTCATCCAACTCAATGGTACCAATTATACTAAAATATTTTTTGGGACCCTTGGTGGCCCCATAGATATCATCCATGTCCCACAACATGTCCCACCGACTACCAACCCTAGTAATTTGTCCTTCGGAACCTCCAAGAGTACTTCACTGTTACAGTAGTGTATCACCTTCATAATCATATCAACAACATGTATCCAACTTAAACTAGAAGCCGCAACATAAGATACCTCAGGTACTACAAGATGCTAACACAAGGGCAACATGAGACCTACCATCACCATAAGCACTCATCCAATCTACATGTTTGCAAGTGCAATTTGTTTGTTATTATACTTTCTCGGAATGAGGTTTGCATGTCCTATCTCACTACGGAGAAACAAAGATGGTCTGACTGGTCCGCAAATCCAACCTCATTATTGGTTGCACACATGAGCACTATTACTCTGAAAAACAAAACATCAACACAAACAAATATGGTGCACAAACATGAAGCCAAGATGAAAGTATATCAATCACAAAAAAAAAATAAAAAAATCTTTCATTTCAAAAATATCCATCAAAGGGGTTAAACCAACCTATTCCATTCCGGACATACATAGTCTCAAGAGGGCATTTAAAAACATTAAAACTCAACTTTGTAGACTTTTTGCTCTTCATGTCAAAATCTGACGTTGGTAATCTATCTATAGAAGGCATTGCCTTTGATTCTCTACCTAACACAATTATTTTTTTGAAATCGAACTTAGTTTCTAACTTCTACACGATTTCAAAAATCTTCAACTCTAATTTCAAACCCCTAAACGTCAAAATTTTGCAATTTTGACATTGATGGCCCTATCCATCATATCTCTCTTACCTGCAAACTTCTTTACATCTTTTATGACCTTACCAAATTTCAGATCAAATGGACATTTTATGATAATCCTAGAGCATGTCGTTACTATTTTCAACCCAAAACTTTGAAACATCAAATCTTGGACCTCAAGCACTTTTGTCCAAAATCTTTTTCATCCAATCTTTATTCTAAGCACCAAGATTAACTATAAGCATTGACCCACTTGGTCAATTTTTAGTAATGTTTCCATCATCCAAATTTTTTATTTTGATTTTAAATATTAAAACAAAAAATATAGAAATTTAATATCTATCACATCAACTTCAAATCAAATCTACTTCTAGATTGCCACCACGGTCTTCATTTGAGTATAAAAAAAATTCAAAATTATCATCGATCAAAACTCATCAAAATATCTTTTGCGTTCCAAAAACTCACAATTCTCATCACATAATTCAATTTGAATTTTCGAAGTAATCTTTTCTACTCTCATAATATTCAGAAGGGCATATTTAATTCATAACCATAGTATAAAAGAGAGATTACAGTTGAGCCAAATCTACCTTGAGGTTCAAAGACTCCATATTCATGCACTAGCTATCATCCACCATAGCCACACTCTCAAAGGCTCAACTTCAAACATTGCACTCCAAGGAGCCCAAATTTTACAGAGCTATGAATCTAGTTGGTAATGGCATTTAGTCCATCCAGCAAACATCGGCATTATTCAATTTGGGATTGCTCTCATATGTTACCACCCTATGGTCATTTTTTGATCAAAGAATCAAAAAGGATGCTGGTATAAAATGGGATTCCCTCCACTAGTAGGATCAGAAAAGGTTGTATTAAAGATTATATCAATTAATACCATGGTAATTGCATTTTTTATGTATTTTTTTTTTCAGTTTTTTTTCCTTTTTCGTGTGACAGTCTTGGGGCATTGTCGGATAGTATTTTGATTTTATGATGTCCAACAAGACAAAGCCTCATGCTTTACTTGACCAAAAAAAATTACTTAATCAAAAACTAATATTTTTTCATGATCGACGTGATTTTGGACTATATTTTCATCTTTTTTATTCATACATGCTTTATTGCGCACAACTTAAGAAAACTCCACATTGGTCAAATGTGGTTTCTGTAAGCTTATGTCATAGATGCATCGCCATTCATGAAAATCTGTGACTTCTGCATGAGGAAAGGCATCAAAGTAAGCAACCACATGGGCATGCCTGCCATGCTGCATATGCATTCTAGAAGCACTAAACTTATAAAGTATAACTTGTGCCCGAATTTGCTCAAGCTTCTATCTAGTATCCATTTTTTCTTGTTTCTGTAGCTTACTCTATTCTAGCTCAAGTGAAATGGAAAAGCATCAATATCTACTGGATATGGTGGATCGAATCTAGAAGCTATCATGGCAGGGGACTTTGTTTGTTTGACAAGGCCATGGAGTATCAGAAAAATAAGGAAAAAAACTGAAAAAAGGCATCGGCTATCATAAAGAAAAAATGATCCAAAAAAATTCAAACTCTACCCCTTGACCACTAGGTATGCTCCGTTGGCCTTAACGAAAATTCTAGTTTGAATGGCACTAACTGCACTATCATTTCTAACTATTGTATCTACTCTTGTATCTACCTAACTAACTAGGGGTGCCACTACATAATTCGTGACAAATATCTTTTCAAACATCCACAATTCAAGTGAGTTTTACCCCAAAGTCTCACGAGCTTTATCCACACCAAAGTTGACCTTTGCCCACTTGCTATTATGGGCACCCACAAATCTCTTGTGGGCGATTGATGACACCCCTAATGTTTTGCATAGTGACAGTCAAGAGTGTGATACATATGGAAAAAAAATTTCTTCATTTCAAACATATTAGCCTTTGTTATCACCTTATCAGATCTATTTTGAGGATGAGGTGTTGATACTTGAGGAGATTCATGTAAGTAAAAATACTGGATATATGCTAACAGAAACAAATTGAAAATGTGTTCAACTTTAATTGGCCTAGAAATGTTATAAAATCTGAAGGAGTTGCTTCACTGATTGATTCATTGGGTATGAAGACATATTTGAAGTCATTGTTCAAGTGGGAGATTGTTGAGGAAAAAGGCGTTAGCTATTTCTATAAAAGTAGGGTATGAATTTTTTCAGTAATTTGGGCATTGAGGCATGGAAGATTTCTTTCTTAAACTATCTTGGTGACACTACTCAAGACGTAACTCTCAAGATAGATGAATGGACTCCTGACTTTATTTTTCTGAGCAGACTCAACTGAGTCTTAAGATGATATATAAATTATGTATGATGTGAGTAATCAGCACCACCTCTTGTATTACTTCTCCTGATACTGAAAGAACTAAAACAACATGTGGATGTAGCCTGACCTCGGTGAACTACCATACAATCTGTGCGCATTGGTCCCCACTTTCTATTCATTATCGTAAATCTTGTTTACAGTGACATTTCTGTATCATTTGTTTTCCGATCAGAATATTCCAGGAACTTGTAAATTGAGCTAATGTATGGAACCTGAGGTTACAGCGACCAGCGATCTCCATTACCGGCTAATACATACACAAGAAAGATTGTTACAAGACCTTGGCGTTCATTTCCGACCATCTACGCAAAGTCGGTGTAGATTCTGCCGAAATTAGCCAACGCTGACCTTAAGCGCGACATAGGCCCAACAATCACTCCACATCTCTAACGCTTCCCGAATCTGAAAATACCAATCCTTTAAGATCGCCAGCACCAGCTTAGTCCCAACATCGCCTAAAGCAGCGCGACATCCTTATTATTGTACGGGAGTGTAAAGGTATGGGGAAGATGCTGTGAAACCACAGGTCTCAGTATA
This sequence comes from Marchantia paleacea, assembly GCA_014180765.2. Taxonomy (NCBI): domain Eukaryota; kingdom Viridiplantae; phylum Streptophyta; class Marchantiopsida; order Marchantiales; family Marchantiaceae; genus Marchantia; species Marchantia paleacea. The sequence goes on along the minus strand of MUAA02000007.1, from coordinate 124,656 downwards.
AGGGGCGTGGGGGCCCCACATCCTTCATTTTCAAGAATCACTCTCTTCTTCCTTTATCACAGGAGCCTCCAGTGGAAACTTTGAAGTCTTGGTTCGTGGCAAATACATCTCGGATATGGTTATAGTATATATCCAAAAACTTGATGCTCTACACGATGTAGCTTTCTTTTTCTCAAACCGATCAGAACTGAATGAGAACATCCCGAAAGACGTTTCGGGGACATCCACTTCAAAATGCCCTATGGAAGAGAATATGGGGAAATGCAATGAGATAATACCGTGTCAGTCAGAAGTAACTTACACTTACAATCTCACGGTATTGTGACTGACACGTCATGTATGTAGTGCTAACTATGGTTTGAAGTGGTTTTGGGAGTAACATTTTTTGCCATGGTTTGTTATTAAGCTCTTTTATTCAGTAATTTGGCCATTATGCAAGGTCGTGTGTTCCACTCTGTAGCCCATTAGACACATATTGTGTGCCATGTATACTACATTATGCATGTATTTGACTATTTGACTACAAAGTTTATCTTGTAGGTTGAGAGTCAAAGTGTAAAAGTTTAGTGCATGGTCTCCTTTGGACATTCCTCCTCATCTCTAGTTTTCATAGTGATGTATGATATCGACTGAATGATATCGACGAACAACTTATGCATTCTTGGAGTTCCCGGATGGTCTGAGGACTTTATCTCATACTACATAGACATTGCACTTGCCGAAGATATAATACATATAGATGATCTTCCTCTACTAGAGTATCCTCAAGTGGTGTTTGGTATACTCTCCTCTAGTATTGCTCGTCGACCCACCTACCTACTTTGCACGATTTCTCATTAAGATGTATTCATATCATACTTGACATCATTTGATATATGGATCATGGACGTCTTTGGTGACATCATCGGACAAAAGACCTTTGAGTGAGAAACATCTTTGTTGATTTCATGTGGAGAGTTAGATTTATTATCCATGGAAGAGACTTCACCTAGCAATTTTTGCTATTTGGACACTCTCAAAACCTTTGTTATCCTCCTGATTTATGATTGCATATAGGCCCATCCTTGAAATGTATGTGAAAGAAGTGGATGAAGGTATTATTATGGCATACGAGAGAGAAAAAAGGACGGTGAGACATGAGCTCCCATCCTTTTTATCTTTGCCCAACGATTGGACTAAATACTTGCAGTCTACTTGATGGGACGACAATTTCATTAGGCTCTACACTCTCTCTTAGTAAATCCAATTATTCCTCGCACTACTAGGATTAATCTACGCTCTTGCTCTAGCAAGGTTGCAAGCTCGTGGACCTTGACTCAACCATGCATCATGACTTTCTGACTTACACTAGCTATATTATCTAGATCATCTAAGCTAGTACCATACTCACATGTGAGTAATGAAGATGATCGATGCTCACATGTGAGTGTGGTAGTACCTTAGATGCATCAAGGATCCGTATGACTTGTTGTCCATTTGGAGTGCAAAAGATAGCTATCCATGATGTTATTAGACATGTGATGTTTGCTATAGCACGAGAGGGTGGATACCTCACATGGATGGAGCGTTGGTATGGCTTATAGTCGACTCAAGTTAGGGCATACTTATATTTGGTTTGGGAGAACGAGATTATTATTGTAGACATTGTGTTTATAGATCCTACACATGACACTGTTTCAGAGTGGTGATTACCCATCCTCTTGGATGGACGACAAATGGGACAGAACTAGCCAAGGTTTCCAAATACATAGATATATCATCTCTTTGTTCCTTTAACTTTGGAGTTATATGGAGCTATGGATATCGACTTTTATATGATATACGATAAGATAATATGTTACATTGATATCATTCTCTTTAGCATATTGTATAGTCTATTTTAGGTAATGTGTATATATTGCTCTATTGATGGCAATTTCCAGTATAATCCATAGGAGAGCAATTACATTAGCTGATGCTTCTTTGGATGCTCTTGTATAGTTTATGTTATGCAATGTGTATACATTGCTCTATTGAGATCACTTTTCGTGCAATCCATAAGAGAGCAATTACATTATCTTCTGATGCTATGTTATTGTATTCAAACCAATGGACCTAGATAGTTAAGATATTTTAGGTAGATATATTTCCCATTGTGATGTTGTAAGGTGATGCTTCTTTGGATGCTATTGTATACAAGTCGGGATATTTTAGGAAGGTGCAAGATTGTTGAGAAATCGACTCTCTAGAAATCACTCCAAGAAGAGGAGAGCACACCAAAGGGACAAGAGAGAGAGTGTACATGAATGAGATGAGGAAGGCTTTGCCTTCCCTTGTATATATATATATATATAGGGTGAGTACAAGGAAACCCTAATTTCGGGTTAGCCCTAAACAGATCTGTACCATAGGTACGTAACAACCCTAGATCAACTCGATGAGCTTGGGATATTAACACTCCCCTTCAAGCTCAACTGTACATCCTGAACTCCTAGACAATGTCGAAATGTAGCAAACGACTCTCTAGGCAAAGCTTTGGTGAAGATATCTGCAACCTGATCTCTTGTATGTATATATCTAAGATCTACTACACCTGAAAGGACCTTCCCCCTAACAAAGTGATAATACACCTCAATGTGCTTTTTTCTAGCATGAAAAATAAGATTGTTAGCTAATATCATATTGCTAATGTTATCGCCTAGGATAATTGTAGGACTAGGATAATCTACTCCAATATCAGAAAGCAAGGAACGAAGCCAAACTGCTTCACAAGTGGCATTCATAGCACCATGATACTCGCCTCTGTGGAAGACAAAGCCACGGCCGGTTGCTTCTTAGAAGCCCAACTCACAAATTGCATTCCCAAGTCCAAATGCATATCCAGACGTGGATCTCCCGCCGTAAATATCTCCCGCCCAATCAAAGATCGGTGTAGCCATGCAGTTCACCACCTCCAAATCAGATCCAAGTCCAAAATGAAGTGTGGAGTTCACATAGCGGAGAATCCGCTTAACCGCCATCATATGCGGTACTCGTGGAGCATGTAGGAACTGACTAACTAGACCAACAGCATAGCTCAAATTCGATCTAGTGATAGTCAGATAAATCAAACTCCCAACCATCTGTCTGTACATGCGGGGATCTGCTAGTGCTAGTAACTCTCCATCGTCTAACTCTAGCTTTAGACCTTGTTGTAGAGGAGTGTATATTGGTTTACAATCAGACATCTTGAACTCCTTAAGCTTATCTAAAGCATATTGGCGTTGTATTAGCCACATATCCTTTCCCTCTATGATAAACTCCACACCAAGAAAGAATTTAAGATATCCTAAGTCTTGTATCTCAAATTCGGAACATAAGATGCTCTTGATGCGGAAATCATCTCCTCATGGTTCCCAAAGGATAATAAGATCATCTACGTAGATGGAAATCATCACTACATGAACTCCCCGATCTCATGCAAGATAGGGATGAGTCGGAATGACGCACTACAAATCCAAGAGACATGAGAAAGGAATTGATCTTCTCATACCATGCTCTCGAGCCCTGCTTTCAAACCATAGAGGGATTTCCTTAACTTACAAACGCTGGAAAGAAACTTGGATCTTCGTAACTGGTGGTTGTTGCATGTAGACTTCCTCGCCGAGATCTCCATTGAAAAAGGCGTTCTTGAAGTCCATTTCATGTAGTCGCCATCCCTTGTTGACAAAGAATAGCAACCACCGCATTTAATGGTTGTCATCTTGGCAACCGGACTAAACGCCTCTTCGTAGTCCACTCCATGTTGTTGTGCGTAGCCCTTGGCTACCAATCCGCCTTGTATCGAGATACAGTGCCATCCGAGTTGCGCTTGACCTTGAATACCCATCTGCAACCAATCGCTTTCTTACCTTGAGGTAAGTCCACCAATTCCTATGTTTGTTGGTGACGGCGCAGCAAGTTCTGTCTCCATAGCATCAAGCCACTCACCATTTTGCATCGCCTCCTCAAGCGTACGCGGTTCCGCTCGGCAAGAACGTGAGTCATGTATGCATGATGATCAGCAAGGAAACTTTCATGCATATATCGATGAACAGGATGCCGAACTCTCTCAGATTTTCGTAGGGCAGTATCATATGTACTGTTTGTCGCCCCTTGCTTTGGATCCGAGGTACCAACAAATGCCTTTCTAAGGATGCTTCATCCAACGGATGAATACCTGTAATCCGTGATGAGGACATCATATGTTGCAAAATAAGATGATCCTCAAATCTAGGAGTCGGTCTGGATGGTGCTCGGTGAACTTCATCCGTAGCGCCTCCAAGTACAAGAGACTCGCCTCTAGACTCAGGTGACTCCGTAAACTCCACTCAGAAAGGTACAAAGGATGGACTCCTTGGTACGATTTTCAAGATGAAGAGTGGATATGACCGAACAATCGCAGTGCATACCAAGATTGCAACTCTTCAAACACAACATCTCTACTGATATAAAATTTCCTAGACGAAGGATTATAGCATCTATATCCTTTCGAATCTGAGGAATATCCAAGGAAAATACACTTCTCAGCTTTCGGATCAAGCTTCTTACGCTTCTCATCGGGAATGTGTACATAGCATATACATCCGAAAACCTTCAAGAAGGAGTAGTCAGGCTTGTGGCCTGTAAGTACCTCCATCGGGGTCTTGTTGTGAACCGGCCGCAATGGAGTTCGATTCATCAAGTACACCGCAATGGAAACCGCTTCCGCCTGCACGCTTTCTAGGTAGGTTCTTCTCGTTCAACATAACGCGAGTAGCTTCTGCTATGTGACGATTCTTCCTCTCCGCAACGCCATTATGTTGTGGAGTATAACTGCAAGTCTTCTGGCGTTGTATGCCATGCTTACGTAGGTAAGGAGTGAATTCTCCGCATGTAAACTCGCCTCCTCCATCGGAACGTAGAAAAGGATAGATTGTCCGCATCAAGCTTCTCCACCAAGGTGTGGAAAGTATGGAAAGTCGACAACACATCCAAGAGCTTTTGCTCTTAAGGAAGTAAACCTGTGTGTAGTGAGAGAAATCATCAATGAAGGACACAAAGTACTCAAAACCGTATAAACTTGGTTGAGAAGAAGTCCATACATATGTGTGCACCAAATCTAGAAGCTTGGTCGCTTCTCCTACCCGATCCCTAAAAGGGTTTTCTAGCTTGCTTGCCGAATTGACAAGCGGGACATACTGCAGTGAGCTGAGCAGAAGTGAAGTTGGGCAAACCTGTGACTAGATCTGAACTCGGAAGAGTCTTCAGTTTCTGAAAGTTCATGTGCCCAATTCGCTTGTGCCAAATATCTATGTCAGATACTACAAAGCCACTTTCTCAGAATGACGGAGTTGGTCAAGCATCGACATTAACTATAGCATCTAGCTTGAACAGTCTACCACTCCTGCTACCTCGAGCTACAACAAGAAAGCGCGGAGTCCTCAACAAAGCATCCATCTTTGTTGAAACGCACTTGGAAATTTTGTTGGAAATTTCCAGTCAGAGTAGGAACATGTAAAACATTTCCGATTCCAGAAAGATTGGATCCTGGAATGTTAAGCGGAATTTTACCCTTATGCTTGATCTCGTGCTTCGTATCATCTCCAAATCACCATGAACCGAGGAGTCTCCACAAAGGTCGAGCGACGCAAACCATTCTTGATGCGGCGTCATGTGGTCGGGTAGCTCCGAATCGATCACCCAATCAGACAAAAAGCAAAAGCAAAGATAACTCTGGTGTGTCACAATGAGTAGTCGTTTTTCTTGCCAGCCTACATGGCCCCGTTGGCCTCGTTGGCCAAAGCGCTTGATCGCTCGACGCTTGTAATAATTTTTGGCTTAGTGGCCATTTTTGTGATAGTAGTTGCAAGTGTTAACTGCACCTTCTAGCGACGGTGGCGCACTGGGTCGGTTGGGTGCCTTGTTCGCATTACGACCTCTACCACCACCATATCCGGCTCCTCCGCCACGACCTCTACCTCGACCTCCGAACCTGCAAAAAACACACATTCTTGCGGGGATGGACGGGCACTAGTATCGCCTGTATTTCGCACTTCTTCTCCCAACATCATTGGGACCAATTCATTGAACTTCGGAAGAGGTTCTCTGGTCGAAATTGGGGCTTGTACTCGGCAGCGGCCCTTGCAATATCACACTAATTATCACAATAGGATCAAGTTGAACATTGACATGATAACTAAGCGTCGCCAGCTTGCTTGATGTGATTGACATAGTCACTAGCACACACGGGCTGGACGAAGCACTAGTACTGCCCAGATTTCGCACTTCTTCTCCCAACATCATTGGGACCAATTCATCGAACTTCGGAAGAGGTTCTCTAGTCGAAATTGACGTAATGAATTGCTTGTACTTCGCATGCGCCCTTGCAATGTCGCACCAATAATCACAAATGGATCAAGTTGAACATTGACAGATGCTAACTGATCTGCCAGTTGCTTGATGTGATTGACATAGTCACTAGCACACATCGAGCCTTTCTTGATCAGATTCAATTGCCGCAAAGAATCGCAGCTTTCCGAGCTTGTTCCCGAATGGAACATCTGCGGACAATGCGCCCCAAGCTTCCTTAGGAGTGTCACAATCTTGAATGTGACCGATCATCGACGCTGAGATAGTGAGCACAATGTAGTGGATAGCTTGATACGACCGCTTCTCCACTTACGCAATGTCTCGCCACTGCGAAGATCACCAAAGAACCAAGATTGGTGCTTTCTCCTCCCCTGTCACAAGCTCCCATAGCTCTTGACCTTGAAGGAAGGTCTTCATTCGAAATTTCCATACTTGGAAATTGTTCTTGTCGAAGTTTCTCCAAAGGATCATGCTCACCGATTCTCGCCATGGTTGTGGTTACGAGCGGAAATCAGGACTCCAACACGGCAAGTACCTGCACATACACAAAACTAACATAAAGAACACCTCCGCGACTACAGCGGAAAAACAGCTCCTCTGCACCTCATCAAGAAACATGTAAAACTCCATAAATTGGCGAAATGTGCATGTCTTGACCCGCAGACAAAGAATGAAATATGTTCGCGATTACTGCTACCGCTAGCATTTTGCGAAAATGACGAAGAAAGCTCGGATTGAGCTGAAATTTTTCATGGTATGAGATTTGACAGAGGCGAGCGTTGTTCAGTTTCTACCTGCGCTAAGGCAAAGCCTTTGCTCTGGTAGAAACCCTCAAACCTCTAAAAAACCTCGTTTAGGCCTCCAAACAGCTCCTCAAAGATTTTGGAAAAGGCGATAACTACCACCAACAACTCCAAATCGCACGAAAATTTCATGGCTACCAAAATCGACCATTCTGCGCGATCAGAAATAGGTCAAAAACGATCATCTTGACCTCTGAAAACGCGATTGAATATTCTGAGAAAACACGAGACGGTTCCCCATCAATCTACTCGCTTCAGCGGGAGAGCCTCCAATTCTGAGGCACACTCCTCACTGATCTCCAGCACTCCTCTATGTCTAATCTACAAAACTAATGCTCCCACCAAGCTTTGATACCATGTTGAGAAATCGACTCTCTAGGAATCACTCCAAGAAGATGAGAGCACACCAAAGGGACAAGAGAGAGAGTGTACAGGAATGAGATGAGGAAAGCTTTGTCTTCCCTTGTATATATATATAGGGTGAATACAAGGAAACCCTAATTTTGGGTTAGCCCTAAACAGATCTGTACCATAGATACGTAACAACCCTAGATCAACTCGATGAGCTTGGGATATTAACGAGCTTGGGATATTAACAAGGATGATATATTTCCCATTGTGATGCTCTAAGGTAATGTTTCTTTGGATGCTATTGTATAGAAACCTTTATAGATAGTTAGATATTTTATGATATATTTCCTGTATGATATATTTCCCATTGTGATGCTATTCTACGTTTTCTCATCTTACCCTGACCGCCTTTGAATTAATCTTACCCTCTTTGGATTCATCCATGCACGACATGATGAGATCTTCCCATTCTTTTATGCTTTATAATTTGTTCTTGGATTCATCGCTTGGATTCTTGGGTCTTCCAATCCTTTTCTGCTATATTTTTTGTTCATGATATTAGTAGACGTCAAATGTTCACGTGGAATTTAAGAAATACTGTTTCGGTATACCGAAATGAATGTTACTGACTTCGTTTAAAATTGGTGAATTTATGTTCACCAAGTTTAAGTAATATAAATAATAATCATCCTTTGATATTAACAATCTTTCCACAGGTTTAGGAAGGGCTAAATGTGTTTCTTCGTTCAGTTTTTCTTTGGTCAACAATACATTATCTACATTCTCGATATATAGTCACCGTCGAAGGCTGTTGTTTACTTTCCTTCCGACTGACCTCCCATCTCCCTCTTTGAAACAAAGAATGTTATTCGTTATTTATTGTTAACTCGTTATTTCCTTCATTTATTTCTCCTCGGACTACCTCTTCCAAATCTTTACCAAATCCAGATAATTACTTTGTATTTTCAAACGCATTCTGCTCACTATTTAATAACCGGTATCCAATATCATGCGCGACTTCACCTTCGCAGCATCACCATGAGATTGAAAAAAACCACAATCCATTCGAAGAGGTATTACAGCAATTTCTCTGCTTCCGTCTCCCGGGTCAGGTCTGCAGCATATACCGTATTTACAACACCTGTTCACATGAAATATGTGGAGTTGAGTAGACTGAGACACTCCAACAAAACATTTGAAGACAGACTCATGTGCACAAGATTGTTATTCACACCGGTAGCTGCCCACAACCAACTCCTCCAACATTCACCCATCAATCAAAACATCCGAAACTGGATGCATCAGTCAGCACAAGGGCGGCAAAAGCTGCCTGAGCAGACGCTTGTACAAAGGTAGTGACACTTTGATTTGAGGGACCCGCAAAGGTTTATGTGTACACAGGTTTGGTGAGAGACGAAGTTGAGGTTGAGGTCGATGCCTAGAACCTGGGCTACAGCCGATCCCTGATCCCTTCACCTTTAGACTCCTGACTCAATAATTCTTGAGCTCTTTACAGTGACGTTGAATCTGACAAGACAAGATCAAAATATATCTGGTTGAGTTTCCGTGTCTTTCTGTTCGATGACTGAAATATTCTTAAGCCGCAACCTTTTTTGATGTCACGGAGTTGCAAATGGTGCCAAAATCCGGTCCCTGCAGAGTCAACACGAGTGGAAGGTAAGAACGATAAGAAATAAGCGCAGAATAGAGCGTAGTGTTTCTTTTCTAAGCTTCTTAACCCCCTTTCAGAGCTACCGGTCATAGTCAAGCTCTGCTTACAGAAACTTCTCAAAAGCACTTCTAAAATCATCAGGTCCTCCAAGAAACATCACAATTTATCAGACATTTGACCGGTGGCTTGCGTAAAGCGTGTAAAATAGTAATGAAGGACTTTATGGTCCCTTGATAGTTGACTCATACCTTCAGAGACGCACCACCGACGAGGAAACCATCGATATCTTCCTTCTTAGCAAGCTCAGCACAGTTACCAGCGTTCACAGAACCTGGTCATCAATGAAAGAAGGGTGAACTATGTGTTGAAATCACAGATTGGTAAAAAAAATCCCTTTTGATACAAGACATACCATTCTCAGACTGCAAGTACGGCGGCTCGAGACGCTACTCCTGTGGCATTCCAGCTAAGTCCGACAACTGAACGTCGCTCCGAACAATAACCTAGGCTACAGACACGAGACGTACCACCGTAGATGATGCGGGTTTGTGCCGACGCTTCCGGAGAAACGTTGTCCAGCAACCATCCCCTGATGGCTTCATGCACTTCCTGCGCTTGCTGCGGCGTCGCCACTTTGCCAGTGCCAATAGCCCAGACGGGCTCGTAGGCAATGACCACATCAGTCCAGCTTGGGACTTCATCTGCGGCAACATAAAACAGTTGACGTCAAGGAGACGAAACAAACTTGACTCGAGACTTTGGAATAAAATAGATACGAGCATTCAATTACGAGACCTTTGAAGCACAATCAGGCACCTGCGAGAAATGCAGCACTCAGCCTTGAAGGCATGTGTGCACTAGAAGAGGGGACCAAGTAATATGGCATGTGCACCTGCGTAAGCTTTCAATTGTTGAAATACGACGTCAAAAGTCTTTCCCGCTTCTCGCTCTTCCAAAAGTTCACCAACACAGGCGATAACTTTCACACCCTTGCTAAGGGCATAAGCAGCCTTCTTTCCTATGAACTGCCAATGTAAATGTAATAGTGATATCAGTTTCACAAGAACAACCAGTCGGCAAAGAGCGAGCAGCCACTCGAAATTAACCCCCCTAACCACCCAGAAATACTGATTGACCTTTCAAACTTGAAACCATTGTACTGTAAGAGCATACCTCATCCTTCTCACCAAGAACATGTCTGCGCTCCGAGTGACCGAGAATAACCCATCCAACACCAAGATCTGCGAGCTGCTCAGCACTGTTCCAGAAGAAAACATTATTTGATTAACGACAAAATGTGATAGCAGTGACATTATTCCCACGTCCAGACAAGTGCCATACCCAGGAACTTCGGACATATTCCTGACATTGCAGCAGTCGCCCAATTCAGCGTGCAAATATGAAAGAAGTTCAAAGTAAATAGAAAAATCTACAGGACTTAACGTCGTTTCCGCAGACAACGAAAAATCAAATTTGCAGAGCGTCAGATATTTTCAAGCCAGCACCAGATAAATAGGCTGATTAGCAGACCTGATCTCTCCGGTGAATGCTCCACCCTTTCCTACCCAGGAATTTTGGGCAGAAACTTCAATGCGCTTGGTCAAGGAGTTAAGCACCATGTCAAGGTAGATAAAGGGCGGTGCAACCACCACATCTGCTCGACAAGGGAAATCGCCACAGAGGAATGGGCGTCAAGCTTTAACGCGTTGCATTCGCGTGCTGATGGCTTGAACTATGCGATCGCAGATGCAGCATCACAACAAGCAAGAATGAAACAACATGCGAAAATAAACGCAATGAATAGCATCCAGATTATTGAAGTTTTCTGCAACCTGCAGAACTCTGAAAGACACGCATCGACATTGTAGTTCTCTTGGTTCGTCCCACGGCACTCACCGACATCATCTTCGAACTTAACGTCGTTCAATTCCGCGACGAGCTTCTTGACTGACTCCTTGGTTCCATTCTGCATAGATCTGAACAAGGTAAATCTGCTGTAACCTTCACCTTATACGACAATATTTAAATCAGCAGTTAGTGCAGTAGAGCAGATACATATCTAGCCGAATGACGCTCGCGTCACTCAATGTCAGGATCTTCGGCAGTGTAGAAGACGGCAGGATTTAACGAAGGCCGCGCAGAAAAGAACTTACGGCTTTCCAGTTGCCTCCGACGAAGAACTGCGCAAGAAAACCCCTTGTAGTTAGTGCAGTCATAAAACTCGAGTCGAAAAGAAAACATCGTGTGCCAAGTCAAAGGTACTAAAAGAAAGGATGGCATCGAAGCAAAGATACGTTACAAGTCATACTTAGTCGAATATTGATCTTTTACAGGATACGATGACTACAATGATCCCATAAGCCATCAGAAGAGCTTCAAATGATAACGGTACCCTATGTGTAATCCAATTACCAAACTTCGTCCAGCTATGATAGTCAAGCGGGGAGGAACTCGACGTCATTGTCCAAATATAATTGCTGTGCTTCGAGACCCTACTTGAATCGCACTTCCAGACTCGTACACCCCACGGCCCAAACCCTCAGGACACTCATTATCCTCTATTAAACGCCTTGCTAAAGGCTTAAACAGTACTTACTCCCGGTATGCAATGCAGGTCTTGAACCCACAAGATAGTTCACACGGAACAAAATAGCCCGAACGGCCGACAAGAGACAGCAAAAACAGCAAAAAGAAGCCACAGAGATAACAAAAGAAACACGCTAGTCAATCCCATGAACTCAATTGCCACAAAGTATGCTGGCACCAACACGCGATCATCAAACTGTTAACTTCCCATGCCCAGCGACTTTCGAAAACAAGATGCGAAATACGAAACCGACACTCTCGTCCATACGTCCAATGGCCCATTGGCAGAGGTTCCTGCACTCATACTCTTTCGCGAAATTGACCCTCCGCACACCAGACTAAGTACAGATTGCCTAATTGCCATCTTGGCAAACGATCGAGCCCCCATCCCTCCAGTCACCCAGGTAAAGATGAGGATCAGGTAACACAGCCGGCATCATAATCAAAGAAGCAAATTGCACGATCAATCGTTAATCAAAAGTTCACCTTGCCACTTCCAACCATGGTGAGAACGCCTCGGTGACCTGTCTTCTCTGCGGAGCCGCGAAAGAGATGCTGCTGAATTGCAAGCGCGAAACTTAGCTCGCCTCCTCCTGACACAAGGTTACCTCTTCTTCTCAACCCGCAAAATTGCACTTCAGGGGCAAAGCCGCTGCTGCTGGCACTACTGGCCCCGTAAGCGAGTGCTCTCGATGCTACTGCTGTTCTGAGGACTTCACAACTCATGCTGGTGACAACAGTTGCATGCGCCATGGCTGTCTCCGCCTACTTCTACTCCTTCCAGGCTTGCCACCTCATTTGGGAGAACACTCGTCATGGGAATTATCCTCTCCCTTGCCCCGATTCGGAATAGTCCGGCCACGCCCTCTTTCACCTCCTCTCCAGTAACTAACCTCTTTCCCATCGTCGCCAAGTTCCGGTCGCGATTTTCCTGCAATCATCGAGACGCTTCCAGATTTGTCTCGGGTATCGAGTCTTCCGCACGACGGGGTCTCAATTCGGTCGCCAGCTAGAGTCGACCATTTAAAAGAGCTATTATTGGTCATGGTGGCCCTTTTACACCTTCTTCTAATCATTGGCTTAAAGTGAAAGTCCCACGCCTATCGGCTACATTATCGCGACTTTGATCCGACGAACCGCTGAAGAGTGTTATGAAGATTCGGACTGGGGAATATAGACGAAGTCCGCGATGTCGATTCGGCGCAGCTCTCGAATAGACTCTTGACGAAAGCTGAGGGTGAGAAATCCACTCTGACAATGTCAGAACAGTACAGTCTGAGATGTCCATATCAGCAGAGCTTTCGGTATCTAAATCCACTTATCGACAGGCTCCCAGGAGCGGGAGTTCTTGGAAGTGCACCACCCCGTACTGGCAACAAAGTACACTTGTCAACTAGATATCCAACTCAGCGATGAGGTGGACAGCAATCTCCGGTAAAATCAATGAACATCTCACAGAGAGATTTCCGCAATGTTCCCTGCGACCATGGATTGTGACGTCGCGAAGAAGGACTTCGTCGGGACTACACGTCCTGAGAAAATTAAATACCCTAAATAGTGGCAGTATTTCCAAACTCTCTCCTGGATAGGACGTCGCGCTCAGATCATTTTCAAACTGTACACGTCTTTCTAATTATCCCTTGGCGATGACCGTGGAACTCAAACAAGGAACTGGGGTGTGGATGTGCAACGAGAAAGAGTGGAAAGAGAAGCCATCCCTGACAAACTCTGGTCTGCGACTTCCAACGACTACGTTCTCTAAGTTGGGACGAGGATTGAAGGCTCTGACCGTTAGGTCGGACGTCACGTGGGGAGTGTCACTGTTCGTTGTCCGGACCGCCAGAATGGAGAGGGTCCACCAAACCTAAGAAGAGGCAGGTACTGGTCTTTCTTAGGAGCAGATCATCTCATTCCGCATGTACCCAATGACTCTCGGGCATACGAATGTTCCAGTCGAAACCAGGAAAAAGAGGCCGTGTATGCCAGATGGATATATTCAATTCGATTGCGATGTATACCAATGCACTGAAAAATACTCGTAAAACTTAAGACCTCAACAGACACCTAGCTTTATTTAGAACCAGCACTCGTTGGCCGGACGGACAGCATGTCTTGGTTCGAACATACGAACTTACGAAGTCAGCCTCACTCGCTTTGGATACCGTGCGAGATTGGTTAAATTTTGGGCAAATTTTGCTTGTTACATTCTTCCAATGATCAGTAAAAGATATCCGTCGTCTTCCGACTTTGGTGGATTTACCACAATATTCGCATCTTCACTTCATTGCTTACTTTTGTGTGATCACTTATTTCTCAGGAATATCCTTGTACTATATCACAGCTGTAACAAGTCAATTGAAAATCGTTTGTATCTTTTTCGTAATGTGGTATGAAATAGCCGTATTCACAAGCATATTGTGACAGCTCTCCACTTGGAAAATGCCAAGGTGGGAAATCAAATTTTCTTGCGAGGTTTGAATATTTATGGAGAGGTCGGAGCTAGGTGATTGTGAGTGAAATATACCAAGCAATGTGTATATGTAAGAGCAATTTGTCAAAGGAAAAACTGAAGTGGCGGGTATCTCCTAAGGTGGAACGTGTGTAGTTTGTCGTAAGACTCTCCATCGGTCATAAAAGGCTACGGTGTTTTACGAACCGGAAGGAACTGAAACACACCAATGTGTTCACATGCTTGTTGATTGTACTGGTCGACTCTTCTAAGATGTTTGAGTATTTGAATACTCCCTCGTTTTATGGATGGAAGATTTGCTCATTAAGATAATTCCATTAAGATCCTCTGATAAGATCATGGAAAAATTAACTCTTAAATTTAACTCTTGAAGGTAAGTTGTAATTGATAGAATTGTAGGGCGAAAAGAACAGAATCAAGAAGAGGCCGATCTCATCACGGAATTTTTTTCCTCTTGCATAATTATTTCTATAAATTTTTAATTTCCCTTAAATAAATAATATTATCTTAAAAATACATAATACTTATTATCTAAAGAATACGCATTTTTTATAATTTCTTTATTTATCATTTTCATAATGTAACATCTACTAGATTTCTTTATGAGTAGAGTGTGTCGCAATTTGAAACACATAGGAATTTTTGTAGATGTATACCACTGACCTTCACTAACATACATAGTTTTAAGATTGACACGGTACAGCTTGAGCTAGATTTTGAAATGTTTATCAAATCACATTAATGTTTTATAAATAAACTTTTGTAGCTCATGGTGAAGAAACATCATCGTGAGATTCTCATCTCATTTCTTTGCGAAATGAGAATGTGATGAGTTAAACTAGCTTTAGTATAAAAAATAAAAACCTTGATAATCTTTGAAAGCTACACTAAATTTTTTATGGATATTTGAAAAAATAATTATTTTTTGAATCTTTGTGGAAGATTCAATGCAAATATTGCAATGTTTGATAACATGTGATCACATTTGCTGGAGTTTTGAGGAACACAAATTTTGTAACCCTTTGATGAACATGCCATATTGTTTTATTCATGCATGGAACGTCCAGATGTCACATGTCTGGGAAATAAGAGACACACACTGTAAACTTAGATATCTCGAAAGGTGAAGTAGAGCACGTTAATATTATTTGTAGAAAGATTATTTCCAACAATCAAGCAATATAGAATTGCAATGTGGGTTAGACTCATCAAGAGAGAGGAAGGCTATTGTGGTGGGTGATGCTTGTTCTGGACCTTCTATTTACCACTCAAACTTATGACCTGGATACATGAGATGTTAGAATGACTGTAGGAGAGATGAGTGCTTATGATGAAAAATTAGCACTCTCCATCCTCCTTCAGCGGAGTTTTTTCTTTTACCTTTGTTTGTACTACTCTTGATGGATATTGCCAAAACACTTATTATTACATGAGTCGCTGGATGTGGATACATATGTTTTCCATATAAGAGGAGCTTGGTAGGTTTGACATAGAGTGCTAGAACCACAACATTAGATTTGTAGCTTAGTATTAGTTGCTCTTCCATTCCCAAACTCACTCTAAATATTACATGTCCATAGTCTTGAGAATATCATCCAGGAACTATGAAGAAAAATTTCTATCTAACCGATAATGTATTTTCCAATGCATAATTTGTTCGCCTGTTGGTAAGGAAACGTTTAGAAGCATCTCTAGATCGATGAGAGAGTCCGAGAGACATTTGAGATGAGTTTTCTACTCTCTGTTTTGTGCTACTTGGAGTTTCGTTGTTCTTTTTTACTATTCCCGGATTCTCGTTTTCATTACGTTTCTAACCTGCATTTTCATCAAATTTCAAATTATTTCTGATGTTGGGATTCCACGCTTTTTCTCAGTATAAATTTTACAATGGGAGCAACCCAGTTTAATTAACATGTATCATGCGCGCTATCGACTTTTAAGAAAACAAAGATAAGTCTTGAGCAGACGGCGAAGATAAATGCAAGAAAATCGGCGAAGGTAATTTCTACTCTAGCGAGAAAGTGAAACGAGCGGGATGGTCTTCATAAAAGTTCAAAGATAGTTTATGGATTCCAGTTAGAAGCGTAGATTAGCTTAGGCTGGATAACGATGGATAAGATGTAGGGCAGTATATGACCGTACGGAATACGGACTGAGTACGACCAAGCGGGTTGGGACGACGTGGCAATAACTCAGTCGTCCACGTGGTATGCTTGAGAACTTCCACATAAGTATGGTCATGGTTGTCTGGTAACGGGATAGAGTCATCCATATAAGATGAGATGAGTAGGAACCATAGAATCACAGGATGTCCACAGCTTGTCATAATCATATGAATGATATTTTCATGTCCATGGTTTCTAAACATAATATCGATTTCTGTCTCTTCTTTGTGCGAATCCTCCCTTCCTTTATTCGAATCTGGATTCATCGTCATCTTCAGCATATAACTTGATCCATCATGGAACAAAATGGGTTACTAGTAAGATCCATCCTTATCTTCTGGATATGCTTCTTCGTGTTTATTTTGACTACTACTATGCACATAGCCGAGTAATGAAAGAAACACTTATTAAGGTAAAGTTAATATTTTCTTCCAGGGATGTTGTGAGAGACTCCCATGGAGTACAAAGTACTTTGATTTCATTTTAGAGGAAATAGACAAAAGAAACTTGCAAATGCAGATATGTTGTGTAAAGGCTCCGGCTCTCGCCGATAAGACATAACTACTGTTTATCTTATAATGTAGCTGTGCAGTAAACATAAAGTTGTTCATTCTATATTATATCGACCAAACTTCGATCAGCTTTGAGAACAATTTATATTCGAGTGGAGGTCGGGAAATTTTTTAAACAATTGTTATTATGAGTGGTTGAACAAACACTAGTTGTTAGCAGTTTCTCCTGTCACTAATCATGCATGATATTACGTAATACCAAAAATTTGGACACCGCACGTGATCAGGTCATTTAAAATATAATGAATCAATTCCGTATATTTGGGAAATATAATTTTTGTGTAATAGATATAATTGGGAGGAAAATCTTGCGGAAGAGAAAAAAAAACATTGAAATATATGCCATGTCATGCATTACAGCGTACTTTAAGCAACTGGACAATCAACGTAAAAAATGATCTTGTAAATAAAAAGACAAATTTGCAGTTCACTCCAAAAGTTGGAACAAATTGAAAGTTATAATCCATTCTTCAGTAAATTATGCAGATGATAAAGTGGAATTTTTTTTAACGTCTCACATAGTTGCAGAAACCATTATTGCTCAAGGAAAACAATATCACAAACCTCAAATGTATCATAGCTTTATTACTATGTCTAACCTTTGGGCCCATTTGTCTCTCCTTTTCTTCGGGGTTGAACACGGACTTAAGACGTTAATCTCTACTTATGTATATAAATTCACACTGTATCAAACAAAATATCCATCATTCAAATTATGAAATAACTCAAGGCTAGAAATATTTTTTAGACCAAAATGGTGAGTTGACGGTGTCTTATGAAGATATCTATAAAAACGAGAAGACGAGGCATTACCATACCATTTACCTTTACAGTTAAAATGTATAAACGCCAACAACAAAAGGTAACTATAAATTCTAAATTTCAACAAAATTTTATTGGCATTGAATTGCATTTAATGACAATGCAATGTTGGGATTTTACTAAAATTTTACATATGTATTTGAAACTCTGAAAGATATCTCCCAATCTGGGCTTAGGTGCAACCAAACTAATTAGAGTTTTTTTATATTGATAACATCATATGACACTTGATTCAAGAATATCTAATATTAGTGGAGGAGACATATAAACTTGTCACCAAGAATGCGTGTTCATTACGAACAGTTCTTCATGAATGGTTCTGTCAGCAAAAGTCAAAAGTGCATTAGACATATTCGATTTTACGAACAAAATGTCAACATTCAAATTTTATCATAAATTTTTTTTTAGAATATCATAAATCTTCTACATTTCACTAGAGAGACATTCTAAGAATCAAAATATTATAAGTTCTGTAAAATATATTGGAACACATTAACTTAAAATCAAATTTTACTTACCTCCGAGGGTTATCAAACAGTCGATATGGCCGAGTTGGTCTAAGGCACCATACTAAGGGTTCTGACCCGAAAGGGCGTGGGTTCGAACCCCGCTGTCAACACCCTCCATACTGCCTTTTGCATGTCGATAACGTCTATAGACTCGCAATGGAAAGCGGCAGTTTAAAGTAATATGCATATGGGTCTGGTTCAAGTTTGTACTTAACCTTCTCAAGGTAAGGACCTTCTCAAGGTATCTCGGGGTTCAGCCCAATGTGCACAGTTTCAATCTGACGTGAATCGGCATTGTAAAAACAATCTGCCTCTGGGTCTGGTTCAAGTTCGTACTTAACCTTCTCAAGGTATCGCGGGGTTCAGCCCGGTGTGCACAGCTTTAATCTCAATGCTGGTGGGTACCTTTCCCACGTGGTTTTCTAAAATGCCAATACCACTATTTCGGTTAACATTAGTAGCGGCTTTCGGGATGGCGACGGGATTCAAATCTCAACATTGTGGAAGCGACGTAGTGATGAGTCTTACAAAAAAAATGTCCTTAATAAGCAACTAAAATCTGACATTGCTATTCATACATTCTATCTCCTTTTCCAACAAGATGATTATAATTAAAATCCATTGATGATATTAATCAGAGAGACAAAGACACATTTTTAATTACCACATACACCAGATTCCTCCGAAAGATTTCTCTACTTTGAAATCAATATATATATATATATATATATATATGTGTGTGTGTGTGTGTGTGTTTCACCTGTAACTTGATTATAGATTCTAATCCAATATCCATAGAATCCAAGGTTGCACATACTTTCCCCTAAATGCTTGTAAATCTTAGTTTGATCTTTATTTCCTTGTAGTTTTATATATTTGTTGTCAAATTTTTCAAATTATATAAATTTGGAAATATGAAAAATAATATATATATATATATATATATATATATATTGATTGTCCCACTTTTCCATTGTTGAAGTTTATTTGCGATAAATTTTATATAATTCTTTCTTGATTATCATCTTTTGTCTGCATGGGATGTAGGTATAAGATATGTTGTCGCATGGACATTTCTTTGCTCTGAGAACGCCCGAGCGCCTGGCTGTATAAGAACCCTCTAGAATCTCATGTGAGTTGACAATTTCTTCTTCTTCTTCTCCTCAGCACTCCACATTCGAGTTCATTATAAACCGTTAAAACTTCAGCGGAAGAAGATTATGATAGCCAATGATTCGACCAATAACTCTCGCTTAAACTTTACAGAAAATTTCTCCACAACCCTTTCAATCTCTCAGAAAAGTTTCAAATATTTTTCTCCTCTAGATCTTTCAGAACAATTGTTGATTTGCACAATGTATCACAAAATGATATGCAGACCCCTTTGTACAAAACCCCTCACACATCCCAATCCTTGACTTCTATTGCCCCATATTTCATAAGAAGATCACTCATCATCACAACTTAAACTGTGCAAAGTTTTATTGACAGAAGTTTCTGATATCAAAAGATATAATGTCCGTACTAACTTCGTGACAGTCAATGCAGTCCTGCAACTTTGATTGTATACAAAAACTTCAAGCTATCACTCCCTACTCAAAACTCATCCAATTGAGTCGAAATTTCTATCCAAACGCTAGGCTGAGTTGTAAACTATATCATTGTCAACTCAGATCTCCCAAAACCCTCATAAGATTCTCAGAAACACACCTCGAAGAAGTTGCCCAAGTGCCCTCATTGGCCCAAACTCCAAGACCAACGAGAATGAAGAGTGTTATTTTGACCTCTAGTGTGGCCAAATTAGCTCCATTTTAACTTAGAGCTTTACAACTATCCTAAACACACTACTTATCCATCCTATACACAATACGAGTTGCCACTAATAAAGAGTCAAAATGACAACTCGAAACCGGCTAAGTATGAACGGAACTACAAACGGAACCGGGGAGTTTATAACTTGAGAATAATACTCCTCGCCAAAGTTCCTAACAATCAACTCCATATGGCTTGTTTTCGGTAAGCAATAGTGATGGATTGGAACCCATGTGTTGAAAGCCACCACTACTGGTAAGTTCAGATCCATAACGTCCACACTAAATCAAAATGTATACTGTTACGTCCCAAATCGTGCTGTAGGAAACAACTGGAAGAATAATCGGGTCTCGAGAGTTTATCACTTGTTGCAGAAAGTTATCTTCAAAATGATACATTAACCACGTCCGAAAGTGATCACGATGAAGACACCGGATGTTGATCACAAATGGATTGGGCATCGATACATCTGGAGGATCATGTTGTCCTCTATCCATGTCCTACGTCGGCTCCACTTTGATCAGATAAGCTTCTTAGTCAGCGTGTCTAGCTCTCTCCCATACTCTTTCCATCATGACTGCGCTTTATATTTGATAAGGTCCAAGATAATATCTCTTGGAGTCTTTTCAACATCCAGACCCTACAAAGTTGATCCAACGGTGGACTCTTAGTAACCTTACAGTGCGCCGTCGGTTATCCTAACCTAAAGTATCGCCGTCATGACAACAACTTTGAAGATGACACATGTCATCATCTTCTTATAGTAGCCGTGTCACAATACGACAACGTGAAGAAACTTAAGGTATTGTTTGAGATCTTTATTGAAACCTTGTTATTCTGAAAACTAGCTCAACTCATGTTTTATGTTCATCTAGATTCTATAAGTGGTTTGATTGATCTTCTGCGCATCAATACTTCATGGTACATGCACATCACGTAATTGCAAGCTTAGTCCATCAACCTAATCAAGATAGAGATGCACATCGCTTACTAGTTACACCCCAAGACAATAGGAAAATCCACTCCACACATATATGCAGTTTTGAGCATTCCAACATACCCATCCGCGCAACACTTACTCTTCACAATCTCATAAGGTTCAACATACATCAAATGATTTATCCATCTCACGTCTAGCACTTTTGAGCATTTCTATAACATATCCATCCATGCAACACTTATGAAAACTCAATATTTTATTCACATGGACCAACCTACATCAAATGATTCATACATTGCACGTCTACTAGATATAGAATTTTAGTAGAGTGGGAGAGTACAATAGAGCAATCTAATTTCTACATCCTATAATATAAGCCCCCTTTTTAAGTAAATAATAGCCATCTTTGCAACATCTACACCTCATGCCACTACATTATGTATGTAAGCAAATATGAATAATTGATGTTGATATATTTGCTAGTATTAGTCGCATCTATCTTGACAATATGTTTCGTATGCATGGTGAAATTTGTAGTTAATTTAGATGACTTTATCCTTTAAAGATTCACATGTTTTCAATTAGATTTCCTTGTAAATTTTTGACTTTTATATTATAGTACTTCTTAGTGAACTTACATGTATTTTTTTTCTCTCTTATGTGTTGCTCTGATTTGTAACTATATATCAAAGAGGAAATTTGGAGAAAAATCTGCATTTTTTTTCTCATATATGTTGAACTAAATTATAACTAA
The DNA here is from genome assembly GCA_014180765.2 of Marchantia paleacea. NCBI lineage: Eukaryota > Viridiplantae > Streptophyta > Marchantiopsida > Marchantiales > Marchantiaceae > Marchantia > Marchantia paleacea. The sequence continues at coordinate 102,852 of MUAA02000007.1, read as the reverse complement.
ATATCAAAACTAAGATTGGGAGGGAATTCTATTGAGTTGTTGGACAATATCAACGCAAGAGAAATAATTGGATAAAATTTTTAGCAAGAGGGTGAAGTTTAAGAGATAACTTAGGTTTAAATAATTTTTTAATCTAAAGTATAAATTTATAATTTTATAGATTTAAATATTAATTTTGAAAAAAAATTTGTATGAAAAGAATACGTCATATTGGCTTGTTATAATTCAGGCAGGACTCATATCATACATAAAAATCATACTTTTGATTTACATGTTTGATATATGCATTATTCGCACACCATTTTATCAAAATTTGTTTGTTAGAGTACTCAAATATTGCATATTTTAATTCAAAATATTGACAAGTATGACAAACTTATTGTGTTGGTACAAATCATTCAAAATTAATTGTTTTTACTGAAATTAAGCAATTGATTCTCGCAACACAATGATAAAAAATTTGGGTTTGTATGTTTGATATATTTACCACCCACACACTCACATCATTTTTCTAAAGTGTGTTTTAAACAGTAAAAAACCATAACATAATTTAATGAAAAAGATTGAAAAATATGAAAAATTTATTGTGTAGTATCTTGTTAATTGAATCAATCAAAATCAATTACTACTTTAAATTAAGTAATCCATCAATATTCAATTTATTAAGTTTGATTATAGGAAGGATTTTGAATAAACATAATTATCAAACATGAAAATTTTACATCATGAATTTTTTGAACATCAAATGGCTCTAGTATTTTATGACTAGATAAGTTATCAAATTATTTAGACAATCAATCAGTTCAAAACCACAATCATTTTCAAACTTTGATTGCTATAATTTTGAGTTTCTTAGAGATTATGAATTAATATCTTAGCCAGAATTAATATTTAGCTTATTGGTATCTACAATGAAAAAACTATCTCAAAAAATTTTGAAATAAAAGTTTGAAGAGAAAAGCTAAATTTTTAAAATATTTAAAATTTTAAACTTGTACATAATAGAATCTATTATAATAATATTGAATTGTACTGAAATCAAAGACATATTTTTTTCTTTTCATATCATGTACTTGTTGCTTGTTTCAAGCCATATAATGTCTTATGTCAATGACATTTTCATATTTAAATGATTGTATCATAAATATAATTTTCGTTGAATCATCATTTAAAGGCACATCGTTTATATCTCTTTAATATATACTCAATTTTGTTATGTATCAATTGCTATAATGACACAAATTATAAACATCTTGGCAATATGAATGAATTTTTTGTTATAATCACTCTCATACTTATGAAAATAGCCCTTTGATATAAATTTGACATTGTATGTATAAACTTTTCCATATGTACTACTCTTGATCTTGTGCATTTATCAATAACATATTTATCTTTTAGAAGTTTAAAAAATTCCATGTGAATTATTGATACAATGCAATAACTTTTCTTTTATAGATATTGCCACCAAAAATTCTTCACAACCTCTCTAGAGTATGATGAACCCTTTTACTCAACTAACTTTATCATATATATCCATAAAGCCCTCATTCATCAACTCTTCATGGGGTATCACAATTGAAGATAAAATTCTACTTCTTATCAATTAGTTTTTATTTTTATTCATCTTCTTATTATGAATATGCACATAACAAATACAACAAAAATCTTGAGATATAAATAAATACCTTAATTGGTATATTATTGAAGATTCTAGTTGTTATGAGTAATGTTCATCATCCATGCTCCACAATGAATATTTTTTGCATAATATTATTTGAACAAGACATACTATCATTTAACAACACTCTTGTATATTCTGCAATGCATTGATTTTTACATTTTGATTTTTTATTTTACTAATTGGTATAGGTTGTGGTCACTAGCCTTGTTGTGTCATAGTCAATAACTCATCATATTGAAGTAACACTTCTTGATCCAATTTTAGATGCTTGATGAATCGTCTGGCTTACTTCTCCACAAAAGTCTTAAACTTCTTGATGACTTACAAGGTTTAAGACTTATGTTTCAAAAATACTCATATATCAACCTAGAGAAGTCATGAGTGAAGGATAAAAACTAATTATTTTCAATCTAGCTATTCCTAGATATGTTACTTATATATATATGAGTTCTAATGTATGTTTGATCTTACACCCTCATGCAAACAAATTTTATATTGCTTGATTGTTTTTCAAGCTTGCATAATAAACATATAATGGAGATCTATTGGTAATTAGATCAAAGTTTTGATGTGATTAGTCTTGAAATAGTTAACGAATTTAAATTTGAAGAGTTTATTTGTTCTAATGTTTTGTGTTACATATCAATTATGTCTAAATTTTGTGCATCACTTTGACAATACATTGTATTTTCTGATCATGTATAACAATGTTCAATTTTAACTTGTGTCTTGTCATTACATTAATAGTTAATACTATCATGTTATACTCCATATCTTTTTTGCACAATCTTTAACATTGTTGAAACAAACATGATAGACTTTTTCAATCATTTGTCTAGGAAATTATTTTTTTTGGTGATATTAGGAATAAGAATCATATTTTTAAATGCATCACATTGATCGATATAATTTTGACTAGTAATCTCTAATATGATAATGAAATGCTAAGTCTTATCGCCTATGAGCATTACTCATGGAGTCTCCATTGTTTACATAGGTTTATTACACTTTTTGTTCATCATTTTATGATTTGAGACTTTTGAATCAATGTACTAATCACAATTTACACCATGATGTATCATGTTGAGCTATGTGATAAAAAAAAAATCTTTGAACCCTTCCTTGTCATCAATTTTGACAAAAATATTTGTAAATTGATCAAAGAAGCCATATAACCAAAGAAAACATGTAGTGCATGGAAATACAAAAAAATATAATTTGAATCTTTTGAGCTCATGCATTGTGATCTAAATAAATCATCTGTCTTCATTCAATAACCTTTGATACCAAAATAATTACAAAAGCCATTTTTTGTACCATGGTGTTGATACTTTATTCACAAGTCTATTGTTTCTATCACCTTTGGTTGTATCATAACATCCTATATCTTAAGAAGAATAGTTTAGCTCAAATTGATGTTTAGTCTAATTGTTGAAACTACATGCATGACCACCTTTAGTAAGGGATTATCTATCTCTACCTTTATCTTTATTAACATACTCTTGTTGATTGCTATAAGATTTACTAGCATGAGAGCATAAATTTATCTTTATTCCTTTTGAGCGGAATTTGAAACCTCTTTAAGATGTAAATGAAGTACTTATAATAGCAAATATTTATAAGCAAATGCTATGAAATTAGATAAATCTACTAGCTATTAGACATGATTTGAGCTACTAGATTGGGCTTGTTGGTCAATTTATAAAATTTTCAAAAAAATCTCATTTTGAAGTTACATGAATGAATTTTTATAAGATTTTTTTGATATGTGAGGTATTTAGTTTAAATTGGATTTTATTTTACATTAATTTTTTATTTAGATCTTTATTTGTTTATAGATTCACATTTGTCAATTAGTGTGATGATATGCATTCTGATGTCAAGTTATGTCAAATTAACCTTCAAAGTATAACTATATGTTGGGCATAAATGTCTACTACAATATATCTATCATTTAAAACAAATTTTATATGAAAGCTACAAATGTAGCATGGTTGGAGCAAGTACAAGTCGATATGTGTTGATCAATAAACAACTTAGTTAATCTAAACTAATGCTAATATTGTTAGCATTCAATTGGATAATAATTTTATATTTCATGCTAGACTTTAGCACATGAAGATGTACTATCACCTTATTCTTGAAAAAAAAGATTTCAGATTTGTGAACATTAAAGATCATATTGTTGGTGTGTTCACAAATTTTTTTCTAAATACAAGTCTGAATATTCAAAGTTGAACTAGATGTACATAATAAAGGTAGTATTATTGAATATATGTATATCAAGCTCCGTAGATTATGTGTTTGAGGAGGGTGTTGATGTATTTTTTGTATATATTCTCATTCAATTAATATTAATAGCATCTATTTTGGCTATATACCATGTAGGTAAGTTATGATCTTTAGACTTTTAAACATTTGTAGGGTTGCTTTACACTTCTAATAATGATGTGTTTCATCTTAAATCTTTTTTTCTTTCTCTTTGTCTCTCTCTCTCTAATGTAGATATTGATTAGATTTGGAACTCTTGGTAAAAAAAAAAGATTTTTAATCTATGTTGATTACTTTCATCTATCTTTAGATGAATTATCAAACATATCATATGAGCGTGGTAGAGGATGTTGCATTCTAGATGATCTATCCTTATGATTCATGGAGATATTTCAAATTTCTTCAACGCTTGCATAGGATTATGTTTCTACATCAATGGCTCAAATTTCAAAAGTTAATTGATTGTTGTTGATGGCTAGGGTGACATGTGGTGTGCGACTTGTCGCATTGGAGAGGATTTGATAAGTCTTTTGAGTTTCACCATCGTACTTCATCTTTTTCTAACTTTTCATGATTTTTTTGAGTGTCCATCCATATTATGTGAGATGGTTACTTTCGGTATCAAAGATAATGATGTACTTCATCTTATATTGAGTTATATAGAACTATGGACACCAACTTCAACATGTTTGTGAGGGAGTGCGTGGGAGCCTACCATACTATGTAACATAGGGTATCACTCTCTTTAGTTCATTGTATAGCCTATTTTAGGCAACATATTTTTATTACTCTACAGAGAGCACTAGTGGATGCAATCCCTAGGAGAGCAATCATGTTAGGTGATGATTCTTTGGATACTATGTGTTGTTTGTAGACACTTTGACCTAGATAATTATGATATGTTAGGTAGAGTATGACATATTTCCCAATGTGTGCTATTTGGTTTGATTGTATGACTTGATATGGTCTTTCCATTCTTCTTTTTAGTTTACTTTGTCTTGCCCTTCATCTTATATGGGAAAGTCAAAACCCGAGAAAGTATAATAACAAAATCTTATATGGGTAGTGGTGTAGATAGATGTTGAGAAGGCTTTTTACAATGTTACTTGAGCTAGTATACGCATAGACCTTCGAGGCTCATCCTCAAGGGGTGGGGACCGCCCGCAGATCTTCACATGCGCGGATTTCCTCGCGTGACGCAGCTGCGTTCCTTCGTCATCCGCTCTCTCTCTATACATACAGAATTTCCAATGCTTTTCTCTGTCGGATTGAACATTCCTTACCATATTACCCAAATCGCTTTCCCTCACGCGGAAATTATATTACTGAAGTTCCTGTAAATTTTTCGAGTGCGTATTTACAGGTGTGATGGAGTTGCTCACCGTGGCATCCTCGCCGGAACGTCGACATGAAAAACGAGTATACGCATAGACCTCCTATTAGCATGAGTTTTATTCCATCAGTTTGGAGTGTCAACCTAGAGGATGGGAGAAGTTACTTTTGGTATCAGTCCAATGATGATACTTCATCTTAACTGGGTAGTGATGTAGATAGATGATGAGAAGTCTTCTTACCAGGTTGCTCAAGCTAGTAGGCGCATAGACCTACCACTGGAATGAGAACCTTTATTTAGCTTCATTCGATTTACGAGATGTTTTATGAAGCTCTCATGTCTTTATATTATCAGAACGATTCCATTTAGAGGGGATAATTATGTCTGAATTAGCGTTATACATCATACAAAAAGTTTTATCGGAAGGACCGCTGTTTACTATGACTCATTATCAAGCCTCTCTGGACATTATATTTAGGAGTCTCGGTATATTCATTACCTTTTCTTGCTAACGATATTTATATTTTGGGATCTTTGATTTATACAGTCTTTGCCTTTTATCAGCTTTCCACCCAATTGGCCCTTGTGGGGGTTAGATCAAGGTGTCAAAGTGCAAGCTATGGTATTTAGTAGAGATCCATACCCACATTCTGATTCATGAGGGTTGTATGATAGTTTGAGGGCCTTTCCGGTTTCTATGCGTGTTATTGGGTTTTTGTCGCACGATACCTATGTGGAAATTTTACATTGTGTGGCCTTCCACATTTATGTGATGCACAATCGAAAGAAAGGGGCAAAGTATAAGTATGTGATGCACAATTAGCATGGGGCATTTGTCCACTTGTGTTTTGCATTGGCACATCTTATGGGTACTCTAACTATATTATCATCCACCTCCATCATGTCTTAGATAGCAAGTTCAGCGGAGAGTTACAAAGGTGTGAAGATATATGGATCAAGGATCATGGGAGTAGGTTCAAGATATTTGAGCATGGCGTCATGCTTGACCACCTGTCTCTTTTGGCAGCGTAGGATTATTATTCGTGGAGGAGTGCAAAGAGTTGGGCACTTGTAAACTTTCTACTTAGCACTCATTTTTGCATTAGGAATAGATTCAATTTGGAACACCTTGTTTCACAAGTTCAAACTCATACCCATCTATAAAGTGTGATCGCCTATTATTTTCTCTAGATAGAAGGCCTTGCAATCAACCTAGATGCTCTAGGTTGATTGCAAGGCCTTCTCTCTTGTTGTTAGTTTTATATATATATCCAAAGAGCATGTATTTTATCCCTTTAAATATGGAGCTTTGGGTCAAGTTATTAAGTAAAAAATCGCAACTGATAATATGAATATGTTCCATACAGTTGTGATTTTTTATAACTTTTCCATGGAACGCTTTCCTATTATCTTCCTGTATTCAATTTTTTGGACAATGCAATAGCTACAACTATGGACAGAAAGTCTTTTATAATAAATGACACTTGTTCAAAATCCCATGTTACTTTTAGACCGTATGATTTGCTTGCAACAGACATGGAAGAGTCGTGGCAAGATAGATATCTATAATGGGATTAGTAGTCTGTCATTCCCCGTTGCCTATGCACAGTTTCCCTACTGCCTTCTTTTGCTTTGCTTTTGTTTTCTTTCAGATGGTTTTTGCCATCCAGATTTTTTATTTCGAATATCCCCGTTTTCTCCTTTGGAGTGCAAGCTTGGTAAAGAGAGTGACTGACGAAGTGTTGCGTTAAGTGAAAGAGTGACTATATCTCGTTCCCACCCATTTACCGAAAACAATCTCTCCGTGGATACCAATAGAAAATCGACAGTTTCACTTTGCAAGTGAAAAGTCAGATTATAATGTCGACAATGTCCGAGGCTTATCTAAACAACCAGCGCTCAAGCGTGTTCGATTTCCTCAAACACGTATAACATGAAATGAAGTAAGCTAAATTGTGAAGCCCAAGCAAATCCAAATACTTTCATTTCTTCCCGCACAACATTGACAGTAAGCACACAGTATACTGAATTCCAAAGCTTTGTAAATCATCATGCTGTCCATCGCTATACTGAGCGAATAACATAGACCCTAGCAGACCTGGTTCAAAAGTTGGCAAAGTTACCATTTGATTACCAGCAGTTTGGACACAACATTCTTAGATGATGTTGAATAGTATTGATTCAGACGGGTCCGACAACGTTCTGTCGTCAGGAAGTTCAAAATAAGACTACGATATAAATGAGGACCTCTAGTGGATCACATTCGTTTACTAATATACAAAGTTTTGGAAGATCTGGCTTTGCTTAACGCCCATTCGCATTATACAACAGAAAGTTCCTAACGAGCCCTGAACCTCATTTTTGAAGCCTGACAAAGACGCAGACCGAACAGTACGTAATTGCTCGTACCTCTTGAGGCCCATGCCCTTCCCAGAGGCAAAGAAGGACTACCAACACCAAAATACGCACAAAAGTGTAGGGGTCACTCTACGAGCATGTCTTGATACTTAGATACTATCACAAAACCTTCCAAGGAGGTGGCTCTTCGTACTCTGCCATACACAAATGCGCGACATGATCACTTGTCTTTCTTAGGTCTATCCTCATAATCTTCGTCGTCCAGTTCTCCCATCCACCTTCCCGTCAAAGACTTCATCTCGTCTGTTTCATACACATGTAGCACAACAGAGAATATTCAGAAACACCCAGTTGTCATGAGGTTGAGAAGGAGGATTGAAGGCCACAAGTCATACCTCACCTGAGCAACCGAAAAACAGAAAGTGAGGAACAACATAACAACTATATCCACATGGTCCAACCTGCTTCTTTCCGCCCAGCCTCCACAAAGGCATGATTGCTGTCATCTACATCCTCGTCGTGATGCACCAAGCTGCTCTCCTCGTTCAATCGGCGCTGATGTACACCATCCTCTGATAGACCGGTAAATGGGGACCTGGCAAGGATTTCTTCATCGATGACTTGTCGAAGAGCCTCTTCTCCTTCATCACGTTCAGCTAGGCAGTCATTTTCCCCCAGTGGGACTGTTCTATACCCAAATTAAGGTAAACATTGAAACATAAACTGGGTAAATCTAAACATTATCTAGATTATCATCCACTTCCGGAAACGGCGGCGTTTTGGGAAAAGAGGTGAAGGTTATGCTTCTATTCTCCCAAAACTGAGCCAAATCATCTTCCTAGTTTTAGGAGCTGTTATCATCTTATTTGCAGAAACTGATATACATCGTGAACAAGACTACATATTAGGTAACACTGATTTGTGAAAACTACACTATCTGAAAAAAAATGAAGGCGAGAACTCGGAAAATGAATGTACAGGATACGAGTAGCCCACAACTGTAGGACTGAGCCCAAAGTTTACAAGAGCTTCTGCCATGCCTTTCAAAGCTGTAAAAAAGACAAGCAAGCTACTTCGCTTGAGATGTTATGTCGTCTCTTACAAATTGAAAATAATAGCGAAAGACCATGCTGACATTAAAGTGAGAAATGGCTAACACACTCATTTGGAGCGTGAATTTTCAATTCTGCCTCCAAAGTCGTGCACAAACTATGACGAAAGTATATAAAAAAAAAATATTCAATGCAACCCTATACTTTACATCTGTACCCAAGAACATGTAATAAAATGCAGTACCTGCTCGGAAGCTCCACACTTTATCCTTCACTATTGCGATAGTTTCATCCAAGATTGGAGTATCTGTATTCAATGAGAATTCCACACGGTCACCATCATAACTGTCACCTGGGGCACTGACTTCCAACAGCAGCAAACATAATAACCTGCATAGTTACGCTGATATAATTTAGAATCAAAGTCTTAATAAGCTAAGTAAAGAAGAGTACCTGACACTGTGTCAAAACTAAGGGGGTCATTGTCCTGTTGTTGATTATGGCTTTGATTGTACGATCTATGCCACTCGTCATCAACTCCAAGTTCCTGCCACCACACACTGTTCTTAGCACATATCACACCGTACTCCGGTATATACTCAAGCAGCACAGTACATCGTAAAACAAACTCTCGACGTTCACAAGTAAAACTGAACTCTACTCTCAAGAATAGACCCAAACCTGGCCCAATGTTGCCATTTTCACGCAATCCTCGTTCAGCCTGAAGCTCTCATGAGTGACCACAATTATCACCGCAACCTTAGATCCTGGACATGCAACACAAAAATTGACATCAAGACTTTGAATGCGGATGAATTTATCCATAGTCTAAATGTCCTTATAGCTCCACGTCAAGCCAAGTTTGCAGACTAGCTGTTCCTTTAAACCCTAACCATCATGAAGACCTGCTATACATTATAACGTTTGAATGAGGCCAAAATCTTTATGATGAGCACGCAGAGGAGGTTTAAACTCTACAGCTCCAGGGCGGAGCTCCAATTAAGACATGGATGTAGACCAACTAATAATCCCAAGTGACCTTTGTAAGAAATGAACAAGACGACATAGATTAGACGAACATAAGCGAGGACTATTCTGAAAAATCAAGGAGGATAGTCTTCCTTCACTCTGAGATTGCACAAATAAAGTTCCTCACGTTAGACCACCTTTGGGATCACCCTCGTGATTGGATCATGCCGTTTTTCTCTTGGGAAAACAATGTGTGCTCTGGGTAAGCAATATTCTGTCTTGGATGAAATCATTCGCTGATCTTGTCCACTATGCTCTGGTTATTCCAAGGCTATAAAAGTTTCTCCATTGATAATAGCCTCGACCAATTCTGAAGGTCGTCCTTGACACCACAGGGTCCTCCGATTTTTTCATATAAAATTATTGCATCATACGTCGTATAATTGTTTCTGCTTCATTAGAGGCAGAAGAAGGCCGGAACACAAAGTTTCCGATAATAATACCAAAAAACCAAAGCCCAATGAATCATCATCCCAGTCAACTCGAAATTTGTTAGGTCCAAGGGAAGTTCTCATTTTGAGAGATCTTGATACCATGCGATTCAACATTCCACTGTTCCCTAGCTCCACAGGTTTTGTCATTACATTCCTTTAGTCAACATAGCAGAATTTTCTTCTTTCAATCCGTTTGGTATGTACAAGGAGCCTGTGAACTTACCTCATATGCGGTGTCCTCATGCAGCTTATGACTGCGACTTTAGTACCTGCTATGGATAAAAGGCAGCCTAAGCAATCCGCCAAAACCTTTCCACTTCACTCAGGGAGAAATTCGTAACATATACAGTATACTCAATACAGACTGCAAAGCGAAGGCCGAAAATCAAGGGCTCCTGCCAGAAGATTGACACCATAAGCACTGTACAGAATGGCTACCGTGGGTCCAAGACTCGATAGCAGGCGTTCAGGTTGTTATTAAACATCTCAGGTGGGCAATTGGTCTCGATTTTGAATGTAAACAAGCACCAGAAGAGGACAGAAACTACGCCGCGGTTCAATTTCAGCAACAGACACTGGTTACAAAGACCAACCAAATTCGGGGAAAGCAGTTATTTATACAAAGCGAAAGGAGTACTCCAAAACCATTCTTTTAAAGCTGCTCCGTCCAGTGGTAAACCTTCCTCAGGAGGGAACACCGACACCCGTCAATCCTGAAACAAAAATAATGAAAATGAAGCACTAACCAGGAACCGTACGCTCTAAGAAGAACTCCACGCTACACCTCGTCACCGGGACTGGGTATCCAAGCAGATTACAAAACCACTAACTACCACCCGCGCACAATCTCACATTCAGACCAAGGTTCAGTCGTGACTCCGGCTCCTTTCCAGATCGGCAATACAGTCTTGCAGACCTATCCTCCATAGAGCTCACTGAGCGACTCCATCCAATTCGAACTCAGAAATTCCACCCACCCTCCCGTTATCAATGACAAATTCAAATCATCTGGTGCATCGCGCCAACAAACCACCTTGTAGAGAGAATGTCTGTGAACAGGAAGGAGAGAAAGCCAGCTCACCGGGAAAGGCAAGACCTCGGACGCGCAGATCCGCCCTCCTCTGCTTAGATCACCCCCGATTTCATGAAGGATTCGCAGGCGCCAGAGATGGACTGGAGCAACACACATACACACACAAAGGAGGGAACTCCCCACAGAAAGAAGAGGGAGATGACGAAGAGAAGAAGAGAAGGAGCAGGAAGCAGCAGTCCACTAGGCCCGACGCGCCCCTCGCCTCCCGTGGCGCGCCCTGTCACAGGGCCGCAGCACCTGCCGCGTCATGGTCGACGTCAACAGGAGTGCTCCTGCACCGTCATCGCCTCAACCATTAAACCAAGCAACAAGGGAACCACGTCGGTTTTATCGCACTGCAGATTCCGGACTGTACAGTAGCAACGGGGACAACGTCGCCGTGGTCGTGCAACTGCGAGTGAGAAAGTGCGTAATTTTGTCGTTTTAGACCAGTTTGGTTTCTCTCGTCTCCATATTGCGAACCATACCAACCTTCTTTCCACCAAAGTGATGTCACTGCTTTCCCCGCATGTTTTGCGAGTCACGCGGACTCGGTAATCCTAAAACTCTGAAATAGATCGATGATCGTCATTGTTACCAATAAAGCATCGAGTACGAAGAATATATTGATATCAAGAAAAAAAGTGATTTCCAACAAAGATTCCACTTACATTCCCTTACTATTTATATGAGCCGTTCTGAAGAAATATATTTAAACGATTGATTTAGGGTAATAATAGTTGATTTGATGACCCAGAAACATAAGAGACGGGACACATGCTATGTTCAGCAATAAAACAAGGTTTCACGCACAAGGTTTTTGGTGGCAAGGAAGTGTGATTCGTTTAACGTCATAGAAAAAGTTTCCAAAACCAGACATCAAGGACAAGTCTAGCTTTTCTTTGATTATTAATTTTATACTGTACAAATAAGAATACAACATAATTGCATATGAATAAATAATAATTTTAAATTTTATCATTACTTCTGTTTCAAATCATTAACGTTTGTTTACCAAATAAAAGCTGCATACGTTTTAGATATCCCATCAGACAAAACGGGCAAGATTGGTGAGATGAAATCATATATTATTTACTTTTACAGAGTTTTCCTTGCTAAATCAAACATAACGTTATTTACTCAAACCCTGTTATACAAAAAATATCTCATATTTTCTAATGAACTTCAACTGAAATCCCTTTATAATTATTTTTTTTCTTTTCGAACCAATGTCGATTAGAATTATTAGATGATAATAAGAAGGTTTACAACTATAACTCAACGTTGTGCCATGACGACCAACGTTGCAAAGGAGCTAGTGCAATGACACGGTCAAATGACCACAGTACATTAGCCGGACTCCAATATTGTCGTGGTTGGCAGCACTAAGTTACGTTCACCGTCCATAGTTCAAATCTTCTTGTTCCCACCAGCTTACTCTACAGTAAAAGTGGATGCTTTATAGCCGTACAAAGGAAAAGAAAAGCGGAAAGAACGTTTAGCACTTTTTTGTTTAGGCGGTTCTAATAAGATACTCTAGAAATAATAAGTGCCACTGCAGCAATTTTAAAGACCCCACAAAAACGGGATAAACTTATAATCAAGTGTCAACAAGTTATCGTACTGTGCATCAAATCAGATCGTGGAGAGTGGAGAATTAATCAAGGACAGGCATCTCGCCCGGTGATGCGCCCGCCTTTCCCGAAATTCGAACATTGTGGGGATGAATTCAGGTCACCAAAGGCTCCTTTAAATTCTCACGCCAAAAAAGGTATTTGTCACTCCTGGAGATTGTTGGGTTGAATTTTAGACTCCTACTATAGTTAGCTACGGTAATGGAGAGTCCATGGCAAGACACTGGGGTAGCATTACTGATTCCTGAGATGATGCAGCAAAACATGGGATGGAAGACTTTCGATCAAAGAGGGGAAGTTCGCCACGGAGGGCTAAATTCACCGGGAGTGCGGAGGTCAATGAAGTCGTGACCGCAAAATTCTGGCCTGGTTATTTAACGTCCTAGTCGCTTCTTGTGTTGAATTGGTGAATAGCGATGGCTTGACATGAGTACATGTTGGATTGGATATGCCAATGGAGGCCATTATCATATTTGACGGAGGAAATGGACATGTAATTTAGATCGAGGCATCCAAAATACAATTTTTTGATTTTATAAGTGTATATGTCGCAATAACTTAATAAAGAAAAAAGTTCTAAATTTATATTCAACAGGTTAATTTTATTCAAATTTTAACTAGTTTACTTTAATTAAATAAATACATAAACTATTCATCAAATATATTTATAAGATTCATTATGTATGTTTCCAAAAATATACCCATGTTTTCCAATAACAATCATCAAATATGCAAATTGACTTTATCCAATCAAGATAATACTACATATTATTTATATATATCATAACATTAGCTCTAATATGGATTTAGATTTCTCATTTTCATTATCTTGCTTGATTTCTAAGTTTGACATGCAAAACACACTACGGGATTGACACTACCCCTAACTAACTTAGATTACTCTCTTGTGACATATATCATTATGAATTTTTTGCACATCGATGCATTTTTTTTAAAGAAATATAGCAATATTCAATTTTAACATGTGTCTTGTCATTACACCAATGACATAATTTTTATATTTTTTAAACAAAAAAATAACTTAATTTTATTATATATTCGATTTAAAATTAAATTTTGATACTATCAATAATAAATTATTGATAGAATCAAAAATTTATTATTGATCATCACATTTTTAAATATTTTTTACTTCAAAATATATATAATTATTAATTTATGAGTGTTGAATCTCAAAATAAATTGTAACAAAAAATTTAAAATAAATATATATTTTATTATTAATAGTTTTAATTATGTAAAAAATAATTAATTAAAAAATTAATGTGTTTCTTAATTTTAATCATATAAAAAATTTTAAATATCTAAATTTATATTTGAATAAATTTTTTATTTTAATATTTGATTTGATATTAAATATTTATCAATATTATTATATTAAGTTTGTATATTTATTATTAAAATTATAATTTATATTGCATATATTTATATATAAATTTAAACAAAACTATAATTAATATGACATTGATATTTATAAATTTTATATGGATATGAAGTTGCTTTTTAAAACATTGATTTTTGTCAAAATTAAACATAACTTGATATCATTATAAATTTTAAATAAAATTTTAAAATAACAAATTAAAGTTCACATATACATGTGGGTCCTGCCCCAATTGGATCAATGAGAAAATATGTCATACTTGACTTGATATAAGTGATACACATATCAGTCCTTAGACTCAGAACCTTGGCCAACACTTTGAATCTTGAAGCCTCACCCTTTCCTTCTAAAATGAAAAAGTCTCTTGATTCGAATATGCACACATGAAGGAAGTGAAACATGTATCATTGCTTTGGACTATGAACCCAAACACAAACGAAGCAGTTTATGTAACTCCTTCAAGGATTTTAAGCATTCACTTGAAATTTTTTTTTTATGTTTTACTCATATAATCTCTAACTTTATCAAGAAAGAAGTGGTTCTAAAAACAAGACTTGAGACTTAGTGATCCCAATTCAAAAAAATGTCACTTTTCTCAAGTGGGGGCTTGGAATCTCGAGTAATGTTACCAAACCACTTCCATCTCCTTGAGATTCAGAGTCCATAAGAATAATACATTCACAAACTTCTTCACGTGGGTGCTCAAAATCGCAAATGGATTACTAGAACTAGTTCATTCATGTTTGGATTCAAAGTTCAAAAAAGTGATATGTGTATCACTTCTCTTGGATAATTTCACATGCTTATAATGAGACTTGTTCAAGAGTGAAGCTTCAAGATTCAAAGAAATGATACATGAATCAGATCTATCCAGCAAGAACTATGAGTCTAAGAAAATGATATGTGTATCAATCATGAGAGGCTTCAAGTTTTGGGCTCAAAATCACAAATGGAAACATTGGAACGAGTTCATTCATGTTTGGATTCAGAGTCAAAAAAAGTGATACATACATCATTTTTCATGGGTGTTTTCATATTGTAATGAGTATTATTTGTTTTAGAAGGAAAAAATTCAAAGAAGTGATACATGTCTCACTTTTGTTTGGCAAGAATTCTAGTATAAGGAAAAGATACATGTATCACCACTGGTAGGCTTGAGTTTTGGGCTATAGGAGTTATGGTCTTAAGCAAAATCAAATGATCAGTTGGGATTTAAATGGCGGGCTGATGAATAGACAAAGAAAGAAATGAAGAAAACAAAGAATACACATTGAATGTAATGATGTAAGGTTATGTTCTTGATTGCCATGGTGATTGAAGACGATGCGAGAAGTCTATATAAAATTACAAGAACTTGCAAAAATCTTGATACGAATTACAATTTAACTTAGCTTTCTCCTTTGTTCATTCGAGCCATTCAACTCTCAATGTGGTCGGCTTAGCATGGATAACACAAGCAACTTTCAAATTCTAACCGAGAGAACGAGTTTAATGCTCACAACTCAATCTTTATTTGTGCAATCTCCAATTACAATCCAAAGGTAAGAAGAGATTTTTTTGTGTTCTTATTCAAGAAAGCCCTATCACATGCAATTCCTAAACTAAGAGTCAAACACAAAGAGGTGTGAAGCGCTTGAATGCGAGAAGTGAAGAGGTGCGGAAGGATTTACTAAGGAAAAAGTTGAAAACTTGGAAAAGAGTCAAAAGTTTCAAATGGAGACAAAAAGTCACAAGATCCAAAGATGGCTGTGCTTACGGACTAGAGATTGCACCACATGTTAGTTAACAAAAGACAAATGTTGAACGAATAGAATCTACGGACAGCGAATGTTGATTTGAAAGCGATTTTTGCAAGTAATGTTTGAATGTTCGGACCCTAGTACTCACAAAACAAATCTTGAACTCTTGAAAGAAAAAGTATTCAGGTAATGATCTAATGCCGTTGAGACAAACGAGTGATTCGTCGGAGTCAAAAATGAAATGAGACAATGTGGACTTTTGACAATGACATGACCGAGAGTTAAGAGTTTTGACAATTATTTCTCAAAAAATCACCTAGCTCTCTCTATCAAACGACATGTACCACAGTCGTCTTCTATGGATTACACCATCCATTGTTCTCCACAATGGATACAAGCTGCCTCGGAGATGCCTTGCACTTCTCTTCCTGAACAGGGCCTATATTAACATCTCTAGTTTCCATTTCTCCCATCATGATTACCTATTGCAATCAAAGCACGGATGGTTTGTTATACTTTCCAAGAGTTAAGTCGTATATATCATAGAAAGTAAGAAGCAGCATAAGTAGGTTAAACTTGTTAAATAGTTGCACAATGATTCCCAAGATTGCAGAATGGCAAATCGACCTTCCACGAAGATCGTAACTCATAGGACATATTGCGGACTCATATCCTTGATGGCGGCTCAAGAGAAACGTTCACACGAATTCATGATACTCTCTTTGCAGCCTGAAACATTGGCTGCTTAGGGTTTAGTACAATCGCAAGATAAAGAGTCACATACACTCTCTCTCATGCTAAGCTCTTATTTCTCAAGTGATTACCTTCCTTCCAATCCATCTATAAAATAATTTTCATTTCTGGACACGTCTTTCTTACACACCATCGTCTATGAACTGAACAAAGCCTATTCCGTATAAACTTGGAAAAAGTCGGTGGAATGTCACAAAAGTACATAAATCAAGTGTGCAAGAATGACAATCATCCTTAGCATCTTAAATGTGATGAAAACACTTCAAAAATAAAAAATAAAAAATAACGACCATAAGTGCCATAATTACAGCAAAATGGACCTGCAAATTTGCCTGACTGGATGTAAAAACTGTATTGCAGAGTATTGTACACGGGTAGCAAGAAATACAGTCAATGGGAACCACACCTTACCGCATTTACCCAAACTTTGCTACTAGGATTTACGATGAACTGACTAGAGTTCTTACTGCTCTGCAGGCAGTATGGATGACTCAGATGATTTCTAAGATAAGGCAGGAATCCTCAACAATAACAAAGTGGGTACCAAGCTGATCCGGTTGACAGTTTTGGTTCAGATTTTCCATGAATAGTCCATTAGCCTGGGCTTCTGTCAAGTTTCCCGCCGCCAGGGGCAGACATACGTTGCGGTTGGCTACCACACAAAACACACAAGGACATTACAATGAACTTACATAGGAGATAATTTTGAGAAGAGATCAGAAAGTCATGTTTATAAAAACAGACAGTTTCGCTCGAACATTACATGACGAAATGTTGTCAACAGTGTCCATGAACGCCATTTGCCTTCGTTACCAAGTTGCGTCCACTGGTTAATATCCAAATTAAACTGTGGAGGAAGTAAGCGACATGACGCGTCTGCTCTGGGATTGACCAGATCAAATCGAGAGCTAAAATCACAGCACCTTCCCCACAACACCGATGGTTGTAAGTTGGAAGCTTCCACAAACTGTTTCCCTCAATCATGAAATTATGGATGGGAACAGACAGGATCGCGTCAAGAATTTATTTGAATAGACATTATATAAACTGGCCAACCTGTAGAAAGAAAATTGCGACTACCCACTGCTTATACCTTGGCGACGAAAAAGATGATCATAGTCCTGGATGTTCTAAAAACAACGTGGCTTACTACACATCGAAGAGTAGACACCAAGCATAATACAACTTCAACAAGAAACGTCAGAAGTTGAAGAAAACCCCAAGTTCTATAGATAAGAGCTTCAACGGAGCAGACGTCTCTCTCTATAAACTCATCCATATGATCAGATCTGGAAGACGTGAGTTTTCGATATAAATTAGACAACACGCATATCGTTCGATGATCTTACCTGATTTTTATTGTTAATAGCGGTTCCACGCGCGACATATATTTGCCGATTTGGCAGAACATCGACTTTGAGTAAACAGCGAAGTAGATGAGAATCTCTGACAATTGACACTTCACGAGACAAACAAATGCCCCACGAGCAACTGGTAAAAGTTCGATCAATAAAGGTCGACGCGTAAACAAACATCCACAAACGAAGCTCTGGGACCTTCAAAACGTGATTTCAAAACTTCGCAGTATGATGAGTCCCATGCTCCACGTTGATCAAATATCGTCGCGAAAGATTATCATTCTACTTCGCCGTGTACTCGATACCGTGCTCCGGTTGAATCACGGTAAGCATGCTTCGTTTATGGTGTCTTCAAACCACCGCAGTCCGTGAGAAGCCGTCGTCCTTACTCGACTTCCCAAGGTCTTCCATCGCTTTCAACATTTCACATGCTGATACTAGTCCACGGGATAGCTCTTGGGGCCGTCTCTCATCCAGATTTAGGTCACGAGGGTACAGTGAAAGATTGTCATGTAGGTCATGAATATTTGAGAAAAGCAGACATTAGGGATGGGCAGGTAGAATATTCAGGTGTGACGTATGGAGAGAACAGTGTAATTGTATGGTTTACTACTACGAGTTATGTAGACACGAGGGCTTCTTCACTTTAGTTCGGTAGAATTGTATGTTGCCACACACAACTTTTTATGGAGTTATCTCTTAATTTTAGGGGTATATTCTACTATTTATATGTTCATTCTCCCTATATATCTATGGGAAAGTATTGAAAAGTGTACGGTTCTACTTTTTTGCGCTCCATAAACAGTAAGAATTTTATGGCTCTAGTTTCTGTTGCAAACCTAAGGTTTGGATAGCCTTTTCCAAATATAAAGTTTATTTTTAAGAATGGTACAACTTCTTATTTCAAAACTTATGATAGTAGTCTATATAGGTCAATTGCAAACCTAGTCATTGGTTATGTTCAACTCCTGCAATTATATTTGCTTTTGAAAAATTGCAATAAAAGTTAAGTACTTTTTCCCTTCGGATCTATGGTCAAATTTTCTACTATTTTGACTTCCATAGATATGAAAAAGATTTATCACTTTATTTTTTGGTGCAATGCATCAACTTATGATGCAAACCCAAGTTATGGAAAACTAATGCCAATTGTATCAATGATTTTAGTTCTTTGGTGTGCTTTAAACTAGAGTTTAGCATGTTACATGCTTTTGAGTTCAACCATCCACCTCTTACAAAAAGTCTTAAAAAATGATTTAAGTTATAATATAAATTATTATTTGTGAAGATTATAATAGAATTTTATTGCAAATAAGGTTATGGTTATGGTCAACTTGTTGTTGCAAATACTTTGCTTCACTATGAGAATACTTAAGTATCTTGCTATGAAGAACCTTCTTGAGAGTTGCAACTTTCCTATCTGTTTCACCAATTCATAGTTGGACCGATTGCAGCCAATCCAAATCCCACGTTATATCTCACAACTATACCATTGACTCTTATCCAAACTTCAAACATATATAGTATCACAATGCGATATGCATACCATTGTGTATAAAGACTCTCACAAATCCCAATTCTTTACTCATAATACCCTCAAATTTTCAAAATAAATCTTTTATCATCTAAACTTTAACTTTAAAAAGTTTTATTGATCCAACCTTCCAATAACAAAGTTGTAATCAATGTCCTAATTTGTTGACAGTCAACGCAATCCTATGACTATTTATGCAAACTTCAAGCTATCAATAAATACTCATAACTCTACCAATTGAGTCAAAACTTAAATTTAAACACAAGTTCAAGTTGTAAACTATATGATCATTCAATATGATTCCTCAAATCATTCATAGTTTTGAAAAATACTTCCAAATGTAGGAGCACCCTTAGTTAGTTAGATGCACGTAGGTAGGAATAGATATAGCAGTTAGAGCCAATAGTCCAGTTAGTGCATTTGCATTGGAAATGTCATTAGGATCGATAACACCATTAGAAGATATAGGGCTCAAGAAGTAGAGTTCAAATTAGAGCTCATTCCGGTACAATTTTTGTAGTTGAACCTTTGAAAGGATGGCTATGGTGGATATAAGCTAGTACAAGAATCTAGAGTATTTGAAGTTCAAAATGAATTTTCCTTGACTTTAAACTCTCTTTTATGCTATCATTGTGAACGGAGTGTCTTTTTGGATATTTTGAGAGTGAAAAATATTATTGTGATATATTTATGTTGCTATATGATAATCTATGTATTTTGATGTTTATGTGACAATGATGTATGTTGTGATGTGATGTATATGTGCCCAAGAGATCCAATAGTCTCACAAATATTCACATATGATATTTTTTGAGATCTCATAGTATAGATTCTAGTTTAAAGATTGATCTCAATAGAACATGATGTTATTAGAGACTTCATATGAGGGATTTGAAACCTCATTGGAGGGATGGACCTCTAGTTTAGCGATGGATCTCAATATACCACCATTGGTGAGATTCAACATATGATGTGATATCTATTTTGTGCATTATCTTAAAATTATGTTTCAAAACTTACTTGTCAAAATTTTTGGAAAGTAATATTGCCAAGAGATGATAACATCATCTATCCCTTTTGTGTTGACAATCTTGAGAGATTGGAGAGGATTCATCTTAACCTTATCATGAGAGGGAAAGAGTCGAAGGTGACAAATCATGGATGACACTTTGAAAGAAATGATTCAAGAGTTGAGAGATATGAAAGTTTCATTTGAAGAAAGCAAAACTCAAGTATAAGAATTAGCTCAATAATTATTATTAGTCAAAGTGAGGGAAATGGAAAGTGGAAGAATGAATGAATTACATATGGAAATATAGACATCATCATCAATGGTAGAGAGTAAACAAACAATGAGAGCTCAAGTTCTTGAACCCCAACTGGATAGAGAGAAAGAGAGTCAAATCTATAAACATTCATGATTCTAAAGATGAAAAAAGTTTGTCATGTAGAACTTTATCAAGGAAGCCATACAATGACAGCCTTCAAAGGTTGAAATAAGAGAGTGGGATATCATCTTGTCTTGTTCAACATCAACAGTCACACGATTGATCTCTTTGTTTGTATTTTATTGTTTGGAAAAACTTCTACATGGCTTTAGGGGTGGATGATGAAGCTTAATGAGTTGGGCCAACAATTCACTTAGAGTGAAATGAAATGATATATTCTTTATAATTTTCAAGAAGTTGATTAAATAATCACTATATGGATGAGATTGTGGAAACTAGAGTATGAGAGAAGTGTAGAGCAATACATTGAGAAATTCTAGACCTTAAAATTTAAATTTGAGATATGAATGGAGCTGAAACTCTTGATATTTGCAAAAGAAAGTTGAAGAAAAAGATTCAGAAAAAGGTGATTTGTGACAATCCAAGCAATTTGAACAATAATATTTCTTGTGCATAATGATTGACCAACGTTTATTAAAGTACTTGAGAGGTAGTCATTTCCACAAATGAATCGTATGGATCAATATTTATGAAGATGGAAAATATAAAAAAATGAAAGGATTTTATTTCAAGAGGTATCAATGCCTAATTCAAATATGTATATTTTACGGCCATACAGAGAAAAAAATTCAAGAAGAGGTCGTTTTGAAGGGAGATAAGAAATGAAGCAATGCTTCAATTGTGGAAAATTTAGTCATATTTTAATGACATGTCAAACTTCAATATCAATAAGAGTAGGTAGATAATTTTATTAGTGTCATCTCAATAATCTTAAAGATGGAGATAAAATGATTGATGATTGAGAAGCAAATTCAAAAGGAAGAGACATCTTTGGAGGGAGAAGAGAAATGAGTCAATGCTACAATTGTGAAAAATTTAGTCACATTGTTATTAATTGCCAAACTTGAGTACCATCAAGAGGAGCTAGATCATCATATTGCATCCGCTCAATAACCTAGAATGAGTAGATGAAGTGATTGATGACAATCAATGAAATGAGAGAAACTTGTAAACTCAAAAATTACTTCAAAACCTGCCCACCAAGGATCCCTAATAAGAATCTTTTATACTCTCAAACATCCACAAGGACACTATCTTT
The DNA here is from genome assembly GCA_014180765.2 of Marchantia paleacea. Classification (NCBI taxonomy): domain Eukaryota; kingdom Viridiplantae; phylum Streptophyta; class Marchantiopsida; order Marchantiales; family Marchantiaceae; genus Marchantia; species Marchantia paleacea. The sequence goes on along the minus strand of MUAA02000007.1, from coordinate 80,649 downwards.
ATAACCATAGCATAAAAGAAATATTACATTTGAGCCAAACTTTGAGCTTCAAAGACTTTAGGTTCTTGCACTAGCTAATATCCATCATAACCATACTCTCAAAATTTCAATTTCAACAATTGCACCCCAAGAAAGCCTAAGTTTTCTAATGACGATATCGGCCTTAATGACATTTCTAATGCAAATGATGCTAATTGCATAACCGGCTCTAACTACTATATCCATGTCTACAAGCACCTTCCTAACTAAGGGTGCAAGTACAGAAAACGTGGTAGCTGTTATGCACATATATCACATCACAACATACATCATTGTCACATCAAACATCACAATATATAGATCTTCATACACCGACACAAGTTTATCATAATCACCCCCTAATAAGCGATTAGATCCTTATAATATCAAATTTTCAACTAATCCATTAGCATTATATGAAATTTGTTGAGCTAAAATCATAAAGTCTCATTGATAGTTGTCTTTCTTTAATCCATACCATGTAACATTCAAACAAGCTTACTTGTTCATCACATCAAGGATATTTCTAGCACCAAGTGGGCAATTGTTGAGAAAAGAGGTCAAATATGACATACGTCATCCTCTTATTTGAGAGGATGGCGTATGTCATATTTTCCATTTGAACCACCAACACAAGTATAGCTTGATTATTATTCAAACTCTCAATACGTATACGAAGACATTTTATTCTAAACTATGAAAAGAGAGATTGAGAAGCACCTACTCAAGCTTCAAAGATTTAAATATCTCTTAATACACATGTGCTAGCGGATGGAGGCATTCTGACATGGCGTTCTAGCAGAGGGGATATGATGTGAATGTCATGTCATAACACTTGTTGAAGAAGTTGGGGATGAAGACTTCAAGACCTTCTAGCATCATTGTTGAGAAGGCCAACAAGCAAAAGATGTGACCCATTGGAGTGGTGGATAAGGTGGTGGTAAATGTGATAGGAGTTCAAATCTTGTTGTCTTTTCAAATGCTTGAGGAGATTAGTTATGATTTGTTGTTAGGAAGATATTGTTTGAGGGCGGTGAGGACTACTCATTGATGGCACAAGGGTTGTCTTTGTATAGGGCCAAAGAACCATCAAGTGAAGGTTTTTTTTACAAGTGATGGAGGGGAAATATCATACTCAAATAGGCCTACCATTGATTATTGAGAGTTAAAAAGTGAGAAAATGGTAATTTTTCAGAGGTTGACAACAACATGTTGACCAAAGAAGAGACATCATTTAAAGACACCTTGGATGATGATTCAAGTACAAATTGTTGCTAAAATGGATTTATTTTCTAGACCATGAGTGGTCAAGGATCTTGCAAGATGGAGATGAGTGAAGAGGAGATTACTCGATGGCTCTCCACTCTCAAGTTTGATCCTTTCATAGTTTTCTTATTCATCAATTTTGAATTTGTTACAGTCAATGGCATCTTATCTAACAAACTAAGAAATTATTCTCTGTACTCACAAAACTTCTGATGCTTCTTCCTTTGGATGACTCCTAATCTTTGGAGTATGACCTTATCATAACCCATTTCCATGAAACAATTTAGTAAATAGATCTTGAGGCCCTCCCATGTGGCAATGTCTGTCGAATGCTTTTTCTCTTGATTATTCATCCATACCCGAAATCCCTTTCAAAGGAGCATAGGGAATATCTTATGATGATATGCATGATCGTCTTCTTTATTGGCCATCAAGATGGACCCCAATGTCTTAATGTATGAAATTGCATCATCATCATCATCAGTAGTTCTCTTGAACAAGAGATACAACTGCTTCATGATTGGAGCCGTCATGACGGAAAGATTAGTAATAGAAAGAAGTTTAGGGAGAGCTTCGTTGTCAAACTGTATTTGAAGATTTAATTGTACTTCTTCAAATAATCTTTTTTTCTTCCAATTTTCATGTGGTGAAGTCAAAGTATATTCAAACCACTTTTTTTCCTTATCAATTTGTTTGTTAAAAGCGGTGATCATCTATGTAGACTTGATGCTGGAACCATCTTCATTTTCAAACGAAGTCAAGGGAAAAGTTTGACAAGAGAGAGTTAGTATGCTATTTAGCTTTCTAGGCTACTGACTTGACGTTTCTTGATCTTCCCAATCCTTTGTTGTGGTCTTTGGGTATGGGACTACATGCACATATCATTGTCTTTGTCAACATACTTCGAGATATGAATTTCATCAGATGGAATTTCTTGAGGTTCAGATTATTTCCTATCTTTTGCATCGTGTCCTTGGACAACAAAGCGTTGCTCATGTGAGCACTGCTTCCTTCGGCATTTACCAACATGTCACATCCAACCTCCTTCTTTCTTAGCTCTTCTTGTGCAAATGCTCTTCAGACTTTTTCAATAAGTTCAGATGTTTGATATCCTTGTTCAGAATGTTGACTGTCATCATCTTGCCACATTTCTAGAAGGGACAATATCACAATTTTGTCCATCATTCATTTTTTATCTTTAACGTTCTTGAACATAAAGATCTTGTACCATTGATCGCACACTAGTGGGTTGCAAGTAAATTTTTTGAAGACAACCGGTTCACCCCAACTTACGATAGATTGTTGCTCCCTTTTCAACAACAGACTCCAACATTTAGATACAGAAATTAACAAAATGTAAAAAATAGAAGAAGCCCATTTACTTGCGTTGTACAACCCAAGATGGTTAAACTTGCTTATTCTTCATCCTCTAGATTTACCCCTAAAAATTATTAATGAACATGTTAAAATAAGCCATGAAAAACTTATAGGAATTATTCAGTTCCGGTACATTATTTGATATGTCTATCTTGAAATCCCCTAATGTTCACGGTATAAAACTCCACCAAATTGAAAGTTATGATTTCTCATTCCAGCTGAACCGGCAAGTCGTCTTCTTCTTCATCTGGCGGATCAGACACACCTCCTTAATCAGGCAAATTCTTGGTGATGCATAATGTTCTTCTTGAAAGTTTTGATGGTGCTCGATTCTCGAAGAAGCGGGGATATGGATATTGTGCAAGCCACAGCAGTCAGTTCCAAGTTTCTTCAGTTTGGCAAGCAGTGGAGCCTCACTTTTCACTGGAAAGGAATCCTTTGAAGTGGTGAGCAGCCTGCCTTCATAGTAACAAGATTCGTAACAAAGCATCGAGGAATCTATTACGTCTTATGAACAGCAGTTTCTTCTCTTAAACCCATAACCAATGGACAAGCATTGCACTTCTTATGACACTCATAAACTCCCGAGTCAGGTAAATTAAATATACCTTTCTCGGCCTTTTGGCTAAGATCAAGTGTAGTATCTGTTCTTATCAGTTTAATATCTGATATGAGGGTCATCGACCCTCACGATATTAATCTTATTTCTTTCACGGGTGCGAGTCCATCGTGGCAGCTTGCTGTCTCGGGTTCGTCAGTGTCGCCTCGGTATTGCACTACCACCTTGGCAGGCGCAGCCCTCTTTCCTCTCACGAGGTAACCAAGGAATCCAAGCAGGAGATGTCGACAATGTCAGCTCAAGGAAAGCTCTGCGTGGGTCTCTTACTATCATTTAGAGTGCGGTAGTTAATTGTATGAGAGTGATGGTGGGTTAAACGGATGGAAGCGAGGACAGGAGTAAACTGCGTTTGAGTTTTTGAAGACTTTTGTTCTCCAGAAGAAGAGAGATAGCTTTCAATACCCTTTGTTTGGAATTTGTTTCTCAACGGAATGTGAAGTCGTGCAAGCTGTAGCCTCAAGCCTCAGCTCGAGCCACCAGCCGAGGAACATCAGGCGTAGTGGGACGATTTAGAGTGACGAACTGAGGAGTCCTTGGCCTACACAACTCTTTTTCCCTTAATTAAAAGAGCAACGAAAGTAAACAGCAAATTTTGTCGTGACAAACCTGACCTGGTTGGACTTAGGATGATACTTGTCCGAGATCTGTTGACATAGAAAGCACTGAGTGGTCTCCGATATTGTCAATGACAACATTTACTACTCGATTTTTTACCACCTTGACGATTTGGAACCAGAGAACTTGTCTGTGGGTAGAGAAAGTGGTTCATATCGAGGTGAAGATGAGCGTAAATGTCTCAGTTCAATTGACACGGTGAAATCAAAAAGCTCTTACTTGTCTCCAGGTTTAGGTTGATGTCTGACTACAAACCGAAGGGGCACAAAATTTGGCTCACAAGAATCACCGTGATCCCGATTTTAGCAGGAAGTGCGGCGACCGGGAATGCAAAGCGATGACAAAATGTGTTAAGGGCTTCAGTTAGGTCTGTTGGAATGCGAGAACACAACACTGAAACCGTGGGTGTCGTTAGAGCACTGAAATTATCCGAATGTTACAGAAAATGCTATGGTTGGAAACTGACATCGTCTCTTCATAAATGATGAAACAGTACGATACATCAGGTGGAGGAGTACAGAAGAGAACTGAAACCGAATTGCGAACCTGCACAGAGAGTCTCAACGGACTGAACCTAAGTCATGCAGCCACTGATGGCCATAATTCGCAACAAAACCAGCTGTAGCAAAACTTATCAGAAGTTGTCAGATGCCCAAACCAATTGCCAGACAACTCATTGTATTTTCTATCATTTGCTCAAAACCTCACTGTTATCTTTTGGAGTGAAGTTTGAAGTTATGGACACCTAAGTTTTGGAAGAAAGGAAGAAGATTGGATGTTTTGGAAGATTTTGGTTTGCCAATTGCTGCTCTGCAAATACCTTAGCATTTGGTTAGTAGTAAATAGTCACCCGAGCTTGGATAGAGAAATGATCCAACATTGTTCGTAAAATGCTTCCAACCAACTCACCGCATCTATCCATTACAATTTCTAGAGTACATCCAAATCTAGTCATTATACTCTCGTTAAAACTTTGGATCAAAATATGCGATCTGCAACCTGACCCTACATCTCAGATAAGACAAGAACTTTAGATACTAGATGCCCTTTACTTCCTCATGAATTTCTTATTCCAAATTAAAGAGTGTGCAAAATAAAAGTGTGGCTTTTTTGAATGTCTTGTTGCCACGCTTCGTGGGTAGTAGAGCAATCATCTAATAATACATGTTCTGAAATTCCTTATTCCAAATGACAGTGGGCAAAATAAAAATTTGGCAATGGTGAATCGTTTGAGCTAACAGCCAATGGTTGTAAGTACGGAGGTGAGTGATTGAAAGAAAAAAAGGTAGAGATTTCCATCTTCTTAATGTTATTCTTGATCTAGCTTTGTGAGCTTTGGCAATAGTGTTAAATCCTTGCAATATCATCGAAAGAAGTTTGCAAGTCCAAGGAATGCTCGGAGTTTACTCATATCTGAGGGTTGTGGAATATGCAAGATTGTCTCCACCTTGGTTTTCTGAACCCCCAATCCTCCTGGTTTAGCCCAAGTAATCTTCTTGCTCATGAAAGAAATTAATGTTTCCAAGATGCAACTTGAGATCATGAGCAATCAATTTCTCAAATACCTACTACAAATGTCTCTCATGCTCCATCACTAACATTTTATACCATAATATTATTGATGTAGGCTATCATGCACAATCAAGTTTGGCTAAGATCCGATCCATCACTCTCTGAAACTCAACAAGTGCATTGTTCAATCCAAATGGTAAAAGCTTCCACTAATACAACACATCCTTGCCATGCAAATCAATTTTCCATGAAGATGAGACCAACTTGGCCCATCTTCACCTTGAATCTACAACTAATCATATCGAACTTGTAAATCTAATATAGTAAAAATCTTTACATGCCAAACCATATCAAAGATCTCCTCAAGTGTATGCATAGTATATTGATCAAATTTTATCTGTCAATTGATAGATTGCTAATCATCACACATGCTTCTATATGTATAATTGTCATGCATATCCTTCTTGATTGGCATCATCATAGTAGAGACATACTCTCCATATAATATCTCCATGAATCAAGCCTCAAGAAGCTCTAAACATCTACTATGGATCATATCTCTATTCATATCGATGTATCGATAAGGACGATGGAAGACTCATGCATCAGTTGTCAAGTCAATCAATATATCAAATAATTCAAATATCCTAAATTCTTCATATTGAAGGCAAAATAGTTTCTATAACTTCTCAAAAACCTCAACACCTTATATCTTTATGCTCCTATCAATTTGGGACTAATCTCATTTCAAATTTCCCCTCCATCAACACTAGAGATAAAGAACGTATTATCTGTTTGCTTTTTTTGCTTTCTGATAACATGTTCCACTAGTTTGGTGTGAACAATTTCAGCCGTTCAAGATATAACATCTTGAGTTGAATCACAAAGCTCCATAATGATAACCACCATTTGCTCCACACCAAAAATTCAACCATACTAGAAGAAAACTCCACCTCTTCTTCTCTAACATTCCTATAGGATCAAGGATAAAATCTTGGGCACTTCTCATCTCTAGCTTTTACCTCTCCCATCTTGAAAGCCAAAGAGCTCAAAAATGGTTTCACAATCACATACAGAGCGCTTTTGTCTCTACTTGGTCAATCCAAGGCTCACAATCATTATCAAGCAATTTAAGTCCATATCTTGATCCAACTCCAATGATGTAGATATTATTGTAATACCAGTACAAAAGCCCATAGCTCACTCTCTATTATCAACGTTAAGTTCCACCAACCGCAACAAGCAAAAATCTCATACAAGTCCATGTCCTCCTTCTCTATATGCATGGAAAGTTGGATAACTCAACAATGTCGGTAATGCAACTCTTGATTGTCCCACAAGATTCACCATTGTTATGGGTGATCTGTCCGCATAGATCATTATTATGTGGGGAATGTTTTGCCCACATCCAAAATACTCTCCACTATGAGATGGGAGGACCTCTATAGTCCATCATATGCTCGTTATGAAACCTCCCTTGGAAGAAGATTTATCCTTCATAGAAATGAACAATGTGCACAAGATCCTACTCTCGCTAATCCAATAATACTTCTTGTCCAATCCATGATCGCACTTCATATGCACTCGTCATCACTTGTGCACGTGAATCACACAACAAGGAAATATTCTCTAAAATGTATGTCAGCAAATATGTCTATTGTGATTGGAGAGACTGTAACACACATAACATCTCCCAAAATATGCCAAAAACGTGAATCTTGTAGCCCATGATCATTACCAACCTGTGTGTTCTTGACAATACTTGTGCCCATCTAGCAATAACCAAATGTATGATGTCATGTCAAGAAAGATCTTGCGCCCCCACCAACAAAATATCTGACGGTAAGGCTTGTTGATATCGTTGAATCATCAACAATGGTAGAAGATCTAAATATTATCACATCAATGTGTAATCTCATCTTGCTCCACATACAAGTATTGATATACTCGTTTGCCAAAATACTAGTCAAACCTATGCTAATTGATGAAAATACAACACACATATACCCTCCTTTGGATACTGCCTAGCAATAGATGTTGTATCCAAAGGTGATAACATAATGGAAATGCAAATATCTTTTTTGTTTTTTCCATCCCTAGAGCAAAAGACTCTCAAAGCCTTATGTATAAGCTGATTTGTCAAGTGTTGTAGTTGTATAAATGAAGTACATAGCGATTAATCCAACATGGATGACAATACTCCACTAAGGCTTTGCATGATAACAATATACTTTGCATGGACTATCATGTGCATACATGCTTCTCTCCAACAAATCACTAAACCGAGTAACACAAGTATTGAAGTTTGCAACACATGTCAAATCTGCACTCAGTAAAGATCCAGTACCTATAATGAATCTCACCGGTAATCCACTCACTTGGCCCCCACTAGATTGCCATCATGGCCAATAAGAGGTTGTCTACTTCAATAATCAATATCAAACCTCATCAAATATAATACTATCACATCCACGAATACATCATATAATGTAGATCTATATATGACATGATCTGATTGGACTTGCAATTGCATCCATGTGATGTATGGTATTGATGCATCATTAGAATCTCCAAGAAATATCTAAAATTGAAATAGATATCTTTCCACATATATCTTTCCCAAACCAATATCAAATAGTGCATCCTTACCCAACATAAGGAGTTGTGCACAAGAATCCAACAATACTTGTTGAGATCAATAAACTTTTCCTAAAGGTCCAATCAAACAGAAGACACCACTCATGTTATTCAACATCATCGCACTTGATGACATCTTGATACGGTTGTATGTCAGCCTCGTTGGTAACTCCATCATTTGAGTGACGACAACTTGCCAAGTTTCACTATTAGATGTCAATATCATATGATCAACATTACTAGTGTTGTAAGTACCAAAAGCAACCAACACATCATTTTTGCTTTCGCAAAGTGTTGCCAACTGTAATACATGGGATGATGACACCTCCAACTCTAATAAATCATTGGTTGAGAAAACAAGAGAATGAACAAGAGTCTTTGATGCCCCCAACATCTATCTTAGATGTTGGGGGCATCAAAGACTTATCCTAATGCACCCTTTTACGCAATTTATCAAACTCAAGACTCCATAATCTCATGATAATTCTCACAAAGACTCAAATATTACTCAAAATATAGAGATCCTTTATTGATGATCAAAGACTTACTCAAAACAAGTCTCTTATACGAAATAAGTCTTCAATCTCCTAACAATGCTTCACCAAAAATCCGTTTCTCCCCAAAACTAACTTCTCCCAAAACTTGCTTCCCAAAACTATCTTCCCCCAAAACTCAATTCCCAACCTCTTTATTTATATTACTTAGAATTTTATCTTATTTACTAAAAGTAATCATCATGTAACTTTTTTTTACCAAGTTTAATCAAGATAGAGATCACAAATGCTAATGAAAAAAAATATTGCAACATGCAATTATTCCACTTGTATATTCTACAACCCCAACTATACTCCAATTAATTTTGGTAAACCAAGTCAATCTTGCATCTAAATTTAAGAATCCTCACAAAGTCAAACCAATGAAAATTAATCAAATTCAAGGAAAGTCAAGGTATCCATATGATGAAATATGTTTATTGATTTTCCTAAACATCTACTAAATCAAGAGTTGACCTATATTTACCTCCAACTTAATCATAATTAGCTAAACATAGTCATGATTAAAATAAACTTAGTAATATTTTAGAATTATTCACATTTTATCATATATGTACAACCATGAGTCTTACATACTTCCATCATCATCTCTTTATTAGGTAGTCTATGAGCTATGAATGAGATTTGATACACTTGTGTTGATGTATAACGATCTATGTATCGTGATTTTTTATGTGAGTGTGATGTATGTTGTGATGTGATATGTATGTACATAAAAATATAAACATGTTTGATTGTGATAGATGACAATATGAAAGGATCAAGTATTGATCCAAAAGCTACTTAAAACCTCGTATTTAAATATATTGCCATAAAGTTGGAAATAGTTTTAAAGAAAGATTAAATGAGGAAATAGAACTATCAATTGGGCAAACAAAGAGAAGTGAAGGTATTTCTACAAAAGTTTAATGTTGAAGGTTGGGTAATACAAAGAATCTTTGGAGTGAAAATTAATCTTATGAGTTCATTATGGAATCATAATGAACTCATATAATATGTTTTGAATGAAAACATATAATCTAGATGTGAATTGGATTTAAATAGATTTAATGGAAGGTTTGTGAAAGCTTTTGCTCATATTGCTCAAGATTTAAAATATCTCTTAGGCCAAGGGCATAAATGGAATGGAGTACAACTCAAGAGATTGTATTTCAAGCTTTGAGGGATGAGCTTTTAAATGCATTTATTCTTAAATAGCATGATTTGAATAAACCCAACAAAATTATTATATATGCATGAGGTGTGGCAGTTGGAGGATTGTTACAACAAGAATGGGAAGATGGATAACATCAAATGATTTTTTTTCCACTTAAACTTTGATATGCAGAGAAAAATTCCATATCATGAAACAAGAAGAGTTCACCATTGTGTTGGCGCTCAAACATTAAAAACTCTATCTTGGGGAGAAAAGTAGTTTGTGGTTGAGATGAATCATAAATCTTTAATTTTTCTGGAAACTAAGAAGGACCTTTCAAAATGAAAAATTTGTTGGGTTGGGCCGACTGGAGATAACGTTTTAATATGAAGATTTTATATGTGGAGAGGAAGAAATAATTTATGTATGCATTGATACGGATTTCATGCATTTATTACATTATATAAGTCAAAATTCATTTTTAATGGTGAGAAAATCTAAACCAAGTAATAGTGGAGGAGATTGCATCTGAAGTATAAAACACAATTGGATCATGAATTGGCTTTCCATGAAGAAAATATTTGAATACCATCGGATGTTGTTTTACGTATAACAGTTTTAATAAAGATACATAATTAAGTTAATGCAAGTCATGTAGTAATGGAGAAAAACTCTTAAAGGTATCTAGAGGATATACTTCTAGCCAAGATGAGGATATGATGTCGGGAGCTATGTACGCAATTGTCTAACATGTTGAGAAAATAAAGTTTACGATCAGAAATCACCAAGTATATTACAATCTTTACCAACACAAAATTAAAAATAAGAACATGTTTGTATATACATTGTGAGTTTTTTATGACAAATATTGAATATGATTTTATAGAAGTTTTTGTAGATAAACTAAGCAAAGTGACTCATGTTAAAATAGTCATTACATCATGACTTGTTTGCATTTATATGGATGTGATTTTTGCACAACATTGTTTAGCCGTAGTTCTCATCATTGATAGTGGCACTTAATTGTAAGCATATTTTGGAAAATCTTATTTTGATTATGCAAAACAAAACTAGGTATATCCATGGCTTATCACCTCAAACGGATGGACAAACAAAAAGAGACAATAAAACTATTGAGAACATGCTTTGAGCTTTTAGTTTGGAGGAGAAAAAAAACTAATAATCTTTTGATGCACTTTTATACTTAATTGAGTTGGCTAATAATAACTCCATCAATGCATCCATAAAAGTCATACTTTTTTTTCTTATGTTAAGATAATATCCTTTCACACTGTCTAGTTTGATTAGAGTAAGTCACATGCAATAATCATCAACTCAAGTTCAAACTTTGAACAATTTTGTTGCATAAATTCAATGACAAATGCATCATGCAAAGCAAAAAAAATAGTCATTGCTCAAAATTCACAAAAATAATATGCAGATATTCATCGACGATATGTAAAACTTCAAGTGGCATATCATGTGTGATTATCTATCAATAATATTATGTGAACAAGAGTTTGAAAATTAATTCTAAGATTTATTTTACCTTTTTAAGTAGTTCAATTGATTGAAACAATTGAATTGAAATTAGGATTATTATCACACATGAAAAATACTTCATTTTCATGTATGTCTATTTTGAAAGTATATTTCTAACCTTTTTTATTAGCAACATACATCAACCACCTCTTTTACTAAAAATGATTGATTGAGTAGAGGAATATGAGTTAGAAAGGATTCTCAAGGAATAAACTAGACTTAAGCAATGCCGATCCCTCCCAGTCGATGCCATCTTTATCCACCTCATAATCTTGCCCCAAGGCTTCTACCCACTGAACCCACGAATCTGGGTAACCTCTCCACCCGATTGGATTGGCGACTTCCTTGGCCTTTACTTCGTCACACAGCTTCGGACACACATAGTCCCATCGTCATGCTAAGAATGCTCCACCCAAATGCTTAAATCTTTCAATTCTTCCACCGTCCAATCCGGCTTTGGCACCAAAGGTCGAATCATGCTTGCCATCTTCTGCTAAAGAGGTAATCAAATAGCTTTCCTTGCTCCCGATCAAAGTGCCACTCGCTTCTTCATCGTGTCACTTTGATGGTTCTGCGCCCGCCGCTGCTTGTCGATACAGTTACAACACTACCCTCACCTGAATGGAATTGCTCCCGCCAGATTTAATCTACTCACATTCTCACTCAACATGCATATTCGCCTTAAAAGTCATATTCGTATTCGTCAATACTCAGTTCCACCGAATATCATGTTTTTTATTCCGAAAAAAAAAAAACTTAAAATTCCTAATTAGGGTCCTACAAGGACCTTTGAACTCGTCCCAACTCTATTTAAAATCCTAAAGTGGAATATCTAGTCCAATTGAAGGATACCCAATTATGTAGCTACTTTGGAACCTTTGAAAAATCTTCTAAATATCAAAGTACTTGTGGAGATTTTGAGTATTTTTGAAATGAAGACATTGTGTCTTAAATAGGAGAGATTTTTATTAGTTATGATTAGTTTATCTAATCCTAGAGTTGTCATTAAATCATTAAATAGCAAAATAATTATGCATATGATCCAAAAAGCAAAATATAACTTAGGCTTGCATGGATACAAGAAGATGTGATTATTATACATTGGTAAAATAGATCAAGGTGCTATATATCTTTAAGGATTAATATAAGATAATAAAGCATAAGATATATTCATGATAGTCATGTTGCATAGGTTGAATTTCAACTTTTAATCTTTTAGTATTTAAAGTAAGAGGAAGTTGTGAGAAGTCATATCATCTATGGAAATCACTACATACTTCATTATGTAGTGTTGGTATGGATATTGATGGATTTATTTTCTCAAGGTGTTAATTTATTATTGCCAAAATATATTTGTAATGCAAAAATCAATGAACTAAAAATTCTATCGTAGGGTTAAATCAAAAGATATGATTGTAACTAATAATATTATATGAAAATTATATTGTTTAAATTTTAAAAAAATGTAAAATTAATATATTTATCTTGTCTAAAATAATAATTTTATTTAAATATATATATATATTAATAAATATAAAATCTGACATCAATAATTTTATCAATATTTTATCTTCATAAAAATTAACACTAATATTTGAAAGATTAAAGTTAGATTTATAAATAATAAAATTGCATCATTATTTTTACCTATTTATAAAATTTGAATGTAAATTATAATAATATCTTATCATAAACTTATGATATAATAAAGTATTCATATTTTCAATTTATTCATTTGTTAAAAAATATTTTTAATATTATAAAACTATTTAAAGTTTTTTGTTTGATTTTGATATGGTGGTTGAAATTTTGAGATTTATATTTGATGATTTTACAACACGTTAATATTTTTTTACATTTTAAGTTCTCATAAAAATCATGTTTAGAAGGTTTCAAACATCAAATCATGAAAATACACAGATTGAAGTAAATAAATCTGTTTAAAAATATTTTTAAATTATAGTCTTGTGAAAAAATCATATAAAATATAATTAAAATATAAAAATTGATATAATTTATAAAATCAGTATTTGATATAAATTTTATTTTATTTTTAGTTTAAAATTATGAAACAAAATCAACAAAATTATATAAAATTTATAATAAAAAGTCATAATTTTAAAGAATTCATCAAAAGATTAAATATTTTCCTTAAAATCAATATGTTATCATCATTATAATTATAAATAAGATGCATAAGTTATACATTCAACATTTTAATTATAATATGTCGCATACATGTCAACAAAATATATAAAAAAATCCTTAAATTAAATAATAAATAATTTTGTTTTCATTATGCTTATCATTTAATTGATCTGAAAAAAGATAACTAATATATTTATATATATCATATTTTTTATAAACCTATTTTTTAATTTCATCCATTCAATATAGTTTTCCAATAAATTTATTTATTTTAATTTAAAACTTATTTATTAATATTGAAAATTTTAAATAAATCTGAAATTATTTCATTAATTATATATATATATATATATATATATATATAATTTATAAAATTTTAACATTTAATTTTTTGGATCTATAAAATTATTTTTAAAATTTAAAATTGATGAATGTATGGCTAAGTTGTGACTTGAAACAACTGAAAATATCAATCTTAAATTGGATGTTATTGCAATTTTTACTGCCTTCAATAGTCATTTGGTAGCGGATTTGGACTATTGCTACTATTGGACTCTTATTACTTTTTCTACCATGGGTGTGGAATTGGGATTTTAAGTGGTTTTAAAGATAATCTTTCATCAAGTTTTAGATTTTGTAACAAGTACATTTGTTGGTGACATGTTCATGAAATCGTTTGGGAATTCTAGACTGGCAATATATTTATGTTCGCACAACTGTCGTCCACAACTATAGCATATTTACATACTTGTGGTAAGTGTTTTTGTCTTATGGGATGGAAACTTTAGACAATAAGAAAACTCGTTTGGCACGAACTCCGTTAGTTTCAGTTTGGTGCTATATGTGGAGTTGAAACTTTTGCCAGTCATAGTTAAGTTTATCTTGAAAATTCAATAAAAACCTATTATGTAACAAAGTTGTATTAGATTCCTCAATTTCTTTTGCTCAAAATTGTACTTGAACTTTGGTGAGTATTATAGAAATTCCATGGCAGTTTCTAGCTATGACATTCTTGAGCATAGCTTAGTCGTGATTAGTTGGTAGATTGTCATGACTTTATCTCGCACGTAATATGATTGATAATTCATTTCAATTGAAATGACTGATGAGATTTACTAGAGAAGGTATGATGGTGGTTGTGATGAGGTTGGGATCATATTCTAGAAAATCTTGCTATTATGATGGGACTAGACAATGTTAAAGCTCAACTATGGCCTAAATCTCCTAGATCTACTCACTTCCATCCCTCACCTTTCTCTCTATAAGGAGCTCAAATTATGACTTGATTGAACTCTACTCCAATAATTTCTCCATACATAGTTATTTATCTTATGTCATTCCATAATTTATATATTAAACTTTTTTTGCTTTTTTTCCAAAGCAATAAAATTATTGGACTTGATTATCCTTATAATTTTCTTTGCGAGAGACCTATATAGACACCTATCATAATTTTTAAAAAACTAAAATTGAACACTAGCTAAAATTATCCCTAAACTTTAGAATAAGGATACCGTAAAATTAAAAAAAAAGGTTGGGAAGATCCCATCAAGTTGTACATGTATGAAACCAAATGGGGAATATTGGGGCTAGACCCCAATAGCATCACAATATGAAATATATCATACTACACATAAGATATCTGAACTATCTAGATCAAATGATATACAAACATATGTTCATGTGAATATATGAATAAGCATCACTTAACAAGATTGCTCTCATATAGAACCATTAGCTAATGCTCTTTGTATTGCAATGGAAATACGTTGTCTAAAATATGCTATACAAAAAATTAAAGAGAGTTACACCCCCTACCGCCTAGTATGGTAGGCTTTCACACACTCCCTCACAAACATGTCTAAGTAGGTGTCCATAGCTCCATATAATTCCAAAGCTAGAGTAACAAAGAGGTGACCTCTATGCATCCTTATATTTGGAGACCTAAGTTGATGCCACTCCACTCGTCGTCCATCAATGAGGATGGTGATTATCCCATTTGAAACTGTGTCACGTGTAAACATTAACCACAGTAATCTAGTCATCTCGAACCAAGTATAGGTCTGCTCAACCCTAGTCGACTGCAATGCATACGAGTGTTCACTCCATGTCTCATCCACACTCTCTCACCATAGCAAAACTTTGGTTTTGCACCATAAATTGTTGTATTGCAAAAGAGAGTACAACCATACAAAATATGGCTATATGGTAAAGTTATACTGGAAAATTTCGTCAGTATTTTGCAATAGAACCATACGGATTGTGATCATAAAAACCATAATATATATAATATATGGTATAGTAGACACCATAAAAAAATTCTTGATCTCGGTAAAAAGTTTTATATCCTGCCATACAATTCTACGTGTCTTCCCTGAAACGCCCTAGAAGGTTTTCTATGAAGGAAAAGTCTAGACTACCGTTTATGCCTGATGATTGACATAGTGTATTGTAGCATGCAACGTATGTCGGACACTGACCGAAGCAACAAGTATTTTCACAAATTGAATGAATATTTGAGGTTTACTTAACAACATCGAGTTCAGTATAATGTGCACCAAAACCTCATCGAAAGTTGGTAAGAAGAGTTTGAAGGACAAGACTTCAGTCTCATACTACGCGCTATTAATACAAGTCATCCTAATGGGTACAAAGAGGAAAACAGATTAATATAGCCAAAAGTATGAGAAGACCCCATCAAGTCATCGGTACAAATACAACAATGGGTACAAATGCTTCACGACGTACATACAGAACAACGATCAGCCATTAAAGTTTCCAAAGTAGGCACATCCAAAGTGATCAAGCCTATTTTTCTCGGACTTCGTCTCGTCTATTGAATATGATTTCGTCGTCTTATCAGCGACGACGAATTCCTTCTGCTGAGTTCTGCATGCCGCTTTGTTACGCGCCAACGGGCACATTGGGGTCAACTGGTCCGACGTCATTTTTCATAAAGTCAAATCGTTCTTCCGTATCAGCATTCAATGTAATCAGGATCATCGCACCGTAACAATGAACATGTCATAATATGTATTCGTAAAGTAGGATCGTGCTCGAGCGCGATACGACCTTTTCAATTTCAGCAAGCAGTAAAGACGAGTGCTTTCACACTTTATAATGACTCAATATTAAACGAGTGGAAAACCTGGTCTAGAACACAGTCCACTTCTATCACAATGTGTTCTACAAGAGCATCTACGTGTTGGAAGAAAATGCATAAGAATAGTGTGCTCCACAATTAAAGTGGTTCCATGGTACCTGGCCCTGAAAATGACAAACATCGAAAGTGAGAAGTTTATCGATGAGAAACAACCGAATGCTAAAGTGAAGACTCCACATGTAGGCGGACCCGCGGAGCTCAGTTAGTAACTGCGTGATGAAAAAGCTGGCCTTTGGCATCAAAGCGCCAAAGGCCAGCTTCTCAGAGGACTACGGTGAGCCACAACTGCGTAATGTAGGACCGAGGAACGGATATTTTGGACTGAAATAGAAAATCGTACAAAATGATCAAAGCTCTGGGCGCTACAACTTTCCTTTGTCGTTTTTGGTGGGACAGCCGATGGTTTACTCGGTCCAGCCCACAACTTGGTAGGTCCAAGCTGTATTTCCACCTAACTCCGGCTTAAAAGCCTTGCCAGTCAGACCAACGGAGCCACCGTATTGACTGTCCGTTGCGCCGAGGGCGTGCCGAGTCCCGCCCTTCGCTGGTCAATCAGGTCTATTCTCTTACGTCAGCGTGTTATAGTCCACCGGGTACTCGTAGACGGCATCCGGTTGCAACGTGAACACACCACCGCCGGGAGTTCGGGGCTTCCTCTCTACCAGGATTCGATTATGTATTGACCGCTAGCGCACAGTAACGCTTAATGATATTTGATTAGTAAACAAAGTAAAATAACAAATAGGATGGGAAGACCCCTTGAAACCAAACGGCGAGCCCCAATAGCATCACAATGATAAATATATACTATAGCACCTAAGATACCTTTTGTCATTTTACTGTGTCTCATTTTTTTAAGATATCCGACCATGAGATCAGCATTTTATATCTGATCAGCATAAGACAAATCGCAGATCACTAAAGTGAAAACGAATATGATTTATGTGCACATGGAGAACCTGAGCCGCCAAATATCAAGAGACTGGAGTAGGACACCGCAGTCCACTCCGCGTCCACCCAATCGATCAAAGAAACCACAGGGCAAGGACTCTAAATTCTACGAGTATGACTGCCGTGCTACCAATAGCTGAATGAATGTAGTTGGGGCCTAGGTTGAAAGATTTACAGCTCTGGTCACAAAGTATGAAGAGAAGTGATTGCCTTTTACCCTGCACTTTTTCTTATTTCTTTTTCCTTTTCCTACCTTCGTGTGAATGATCATGACCAGAGCACTGTGCAAAAAGACAATACGGGTTTCACAACAGTTTCAAAAAACTCACGGTAGATTTATCTTTTCCTGTAAAAGATTAAAAAAAATCCTTCTAATAATTAGGCCTGAAGAAAACAGGGTCATAATTCCATTTACTCATAAAAGTAAGTGGGAGGTATACGTAGATTGACCTCTTCTGACATGGTTACGTTAGTTTGTAAGGCTACTTATGTGAAATTTTGACATACAATTTTGAAATATTGATTTTACTGTAAAACGTTACGATGAGGCCCACAAGAATCAAGCAATCCTCTCGAATTTTCTAAGGGACCTCTAAGGAGCCGCCCCAATTTCCGTTATTTCGTTTAACTATTACATGGCTGTTATGAAACCCCCTTATAACATCACACTCATTCTATGATTTTGAAAAATTTGTGCAGATTGATATCTACTTGTCTCCTTCATCATCGGATGGGTTTTTAATAACCAAAAGAGCACTGTATTTTTTAATTGAAGGAATATATAAAGATATGAAATATATTATGTAGATAATATTTACCTTTTAATTCATGTTTATATACTTATTAAATCATATTACTATTCAACCTCACAAAATTTAAAATGAATATCTATAATTTTTACACCTTTTTGAAGTTTTAATATCAATAAATTTTTACGTATGATAACATTAACTAAAGTTGAGATATATATAATCCAATGTGATATTTATTTATAAAAAATATATCCCCTAAAATGGATGTAAGTACAATACGTTGAAAATTTTTCATCAATGTAGCATGTAGTCTTTGAACACTTATCACTTGTAGATTTTTTTAAGATAATATTATAGATAAAAAAAATTCTAAAATATTTTTTTCTTTAATGCAAAAGTAAATGTTAAGGAGAGGGGCTAAACAACCTAAAAAAGTTGCTAGAGTGCATCCCTTTATCATCTTAGATCGACAAAAGAGATAAAAAATTGAGCTTGATGATGCAAGTGTGGCAAGTGATGAGAAGAACAAATCCTCAAAAAAAAATTATGCGGAAAAGAGAAAGTATGATTTATTATCAAATATATTAAATGAAAGCTGATACATCAATGACCAATAAAGTTAGATATTAGGTTTTGATAGCATAAGCTTGAAGGTGTAGAAGAAAGAGTGAATTTTGCATGAATCCAAATGACAACTCTTCCAAAGTTATGATTTTGTTTCATTGCGGTTTGGATATGATCAACAATATCAATTTGATGTTGGAATTTAAAAAAATAAAAATAAATTGAGTAATCAAACAAAAAGAATAGGAATCGTAAAATCGTACAAGGATGGGATCAAAGGTACCCCATGGGAGTTTAAAAAAAAGAAAGGAGCATTTTGACAAAAGTGTTGATGTTGAGTGGACGATGATTTTGATTTGCAAGCAACAAGTGTTCTTGATAAACGATGTGTGTTTGCATCCATTGCATAAAATTATATGAAATTTTTTTTAATGATTTGTAAGGTTTTCATTTTGATAAAAATATTAATCTTTTTCAATAGATTATGATATCGTATAAAACTATAAGAGTTGTAATCACTTATGTAGTGGCAACTCTAGTTAGAAAAGTACGCGCATGCAAAACTATATACAACACTTAGAACAAGTACTATAGTTAGCACCGTTCGTATTGAAAGTGTAGTTAGGACCGATAGCGCCTTTAGGAGATCTAGGTCTCAAGGGGTAAAATTCAAATTAGGGCTCCTTGGGATGCAATTTTTGAAGTTGAGAATTTAAGAGTGTGATTATGGTGAATATTATCTAGTGCAAAAACCTAAAGTTTTTGAAGTTCAAAGTGAATTTGACTTAACTTTAATCTCTCTTTTATGCTATAGTTTTGAATGGAGTGTCCTTGTGGATTTTTTGAGTATAGAAAAGATTACTTCAAAAACTCAAATTGGATTATGTGGTGGAAATTTTGAGTTTTTGGAGAGAGATCATCTAGTGAGATTTGATGGATGATATCTTTGATCAATTTGATATTGAGTGTGTAAGGTGCTGATTGAAGTGAATATCATGGTGGTGATTTTGAAGAAGAATCAATTTCAAGTTTATGTGATCAATTTTGAGTTTTTGAGTTTTTTCAAATTGAGTGTTTTATTTCTAGATTGAAAATTTGAAGTACAAAACTAATGCTTAAAGAAAATTTACCAAGTGGATAAGTGTACATAGTAGCGTTTAAGTTTAAAATTGATATTGGTTGAAAAATATTTTCAACAAATATGATTGAAATCTAAGATTTATTGTTTTGAAATTTTTGAATCCAAAATAGAAATGACAAGATATAATGTCTATTTGATATGAAATTTGATGGTATAATGGAAGATGTAAGGTAGGTTGTGTGAAGATAAAGACGCAGAAACAGTTAGCAATGTTAGATTTATAAAATTTTGACTTTTAAAGATATATAATTAAAGCCAAAGATTTTTTAAAGCTCATAGATTACAAACGATGTCGGTTTACAAAAAAAAAGTTATGAGACGTAGAGAATTGAAAAATTTTAGTTTGAAAAAATATTTTATATAGCTAGAAAATCAATATCAAATTATTGATATGGAGAGCAAAAGATCTCTGAAATTGAGTTTTAGTATTTTTTATTGCTCTCATGAGGCTACGCGAGTTAGGATTGGATTTCTTTTATGATGATTTTCAAATGTAGGATTGTTATTTATGTTTCATATAATTGATATATCTCCATTTTGACTTTATGTTTGTGCATCAAGTTTGTTTTTGTTGATGCTTTGTTGGTGAGAATGTTAGTTCTTATGTGTGTTGATGATAATGAGGATGGATTTAATAACCTTTCAAACTATTTTTGTTTCTCCTCCATGAGACATGAGTTTCAAACTTGTAGATTAGGTGCGTGCATGTGGTGATTTCAGGTTATCCTGATGAGATCACCTTGTTGTGACTCATGTTCTTGTGTAGCAAAATCTGGTTCAAGTTGGGGAATTTTTATTGATGTAATTATGAAGGTGATAAATTGGGTTCATATTGGAGTTCTCTAGAGGTTCAAAAGGAGAAACTACTAAGATTAATACTGGATGTATCCATAATAGAGTTTGCTATCAACCTTGTTCAATGAGGTTCATAGAAGATTATGATTTGGTTATGGAGACTGACAAAGTTGAACTTGGTAATATTTTGGAGTGTATACCCACACTTTTGTTGTGGGATATGGAAGATATCTATGGGACCATCAAGGATCCTAGACAATATTATAGTACAATTGAAATCATTGAGTGAGATGACTCCATTCAGGAATTTGACTCATGGTGAGATTTGCACAACTTTAAGTTGTTTAGTTCGTTCATGATTTGGAAGGGATTATTCAAGCATTCGGTGGCTGAAGGATGATTATCATGAGTTCCGATGTGAACATCTTGAGTAGAGTGAATTCTTGAAATGATACTCATCTTCAAACTACATCTCTATTACTTTTAGTACAATGTTCGGTGGGCAAGTTTATCTTTTCAATCTCTAACAAATTATACAGTTGGAGTTACTAACCTCTAAAAAGTTCGTAAGTTTTAATCTTTAACCCTATTTGGGAGTTATTTACACAGATTTTGTATGAAATTCATATGTATTTATCTCATTAAAATGATAATATATTATAAATATTTTGACACATCAAAATAAAACACCTCAAACGATTTTGATGATTGGGCCCTACTTGTTCCATCTTCAAGTACATCAACATTGGGTTCCACCTTCATCACTCTAATAGGTAGTCTAGTAGCCATGGATGAGGTATTTATTGCCTCAGACAATATGAAGGATTGAGAAAGTCTAACTTGTCGGTCAGCCTCCCCTCTTTGTGGGTCCAACTCTATTAATGCTCCTCTATACTTAATAGTATGTGTTGCACTACGAGTCACATAAATTGCACATGGTTGTGTTGATGCACACATGAAATTTACAACATCTCTAGCATATGATGTGGAGGCATCATCTCCAAAATCTGACCTTTGTTGGGCTATAGCCATAGTGGCTATTTTTTGCTCCAACTGCTCCAGTCGAAATGTCATGTTCACTAGCCTCGTGGGCTAACACTTGATTATGGGTTTGTCCTCTATCATCATCCCTACGGATTTGAACTTCTTGTTCTCTTCCAAATATTGTCATGGTAACTCTCGTTAATCTTAATTCTAGATGGAGATCAAAACATCGATCAATCATGTGATCATGATTGATCATGTGGTGAACCATATCACAACAAGGATTGCCTCAAGGTTGAAGAGTGGATCCAATTGGATCAAAATCATGTGAACATTGTCTATGACAATACTCACATGTGATGTGGTCCACCACATGTCCAACACATCATCCCAACAATTGATTGTTGATATGAAAATGATGACAATGGTCTCGATTTTGCACCTTCATCATTGAATCCGGATGGTTGAGACTATCTCACATGTCTATCATAACCACTTTGGGTTTGTGTTGTAGATTGGTAACATGAAGGAATTGATGAAGTTGGTGAATCCTTGCTAAACCAAGCAATCACCACTCTCTTCTCCTACATGTTGAGCTCATTAAGCTCAGCAAGACAAAACATAATGGCCAACATAGGTGATGTCTCCTATAGTAAGGTAACATCTCTCACTCTTCCTCTCAACTCCATGTCCAATATCCCATATCAATATTGGACATCTTTGTCACCTTATAGATAAAATTGATCAATCAACGTATTTGAATATATAACTCTCGAAGACTTTCCCCAATCTTTTGTTGGAACACTTGCAAGCCTCATAGCTTGTCAGTGCTCTCCTCTAGATACTACCGAGCCATAACCATTGTATCTAAAGGTGACAATATAATGAAAGTGAGAATAACTTTCTTATTTAAACTGATAGTATCTGAAAAATTTATGCAAGTTATCACATGCTTAAATAACGTTACATGATATCTAATGATAAAAGTTTTTAAAAATATATTTTTTCAAATCTAGACATTTTTTGAATAATAAATTTATATTTTAAGAAAATAAAATTTGAAAAAATACTAATATGTTATCAAAATATTATTAAATTTTTATGATGACTGAATGATGGGATTGAAAATTGGAATATATAAATGGACATGATATCACTTTGAAAATGTAAAAATCCAAATCAATGAATCAAGTATACAAGCAGAGGTATTCATCATCATCACATACCAATTTTTTTTTGGGTTTTTTGACGGACTAACGTTTACAATTTATAATCTCTCATGCAAAACCATTAAAATGGAGATGAACTCTCCATCCAGGAAGTTTGGGTGTTCTCTTTGAGGTTGGATATTGTATGCATGTGATTATTTTTTTATACATATAGTGAATGGTATCTTTTACCCAATAGTCACCTTGAGATTGGGTTTAGAAGGTGTGCAATTAGACAATTGCGTTTAAAGTGTGTGAAAGCATATTATATTTATATATTACATACTTTGTAATGTTTATTCATTAATGAATTTATGGATCCCGCAAATTAACACTAAGAAAGACCGTTCATATTCAGCACTGTAGCAAATCCAATGATGGTTGTCACTGTCTGGCACTTTTAGCGGATGTCATAATCCATGGAGTGAGACATTAAGATAGGGAGTGCCAAACGCTTCGCTTTTAAATGATAAAGGAAGCATGACACTCAAAGCATGAAATACACTTCATGAATACACAGGGGTACACTATATGGGACGCGGGAAATAAGAAACTGATTGCCTTTTAAGCCATGTGGTCTAAAAGTTCCGACCCACAGCAGAGGTAGGGCTCGTCTATATATGAGAAAGACTCTTTCGCTGCATTAGAAACTCTCCCTTTCCAATTGAACAAAGAAGGCCTCGTTGGCTATGACATTTCAAAGACTTTTTTACTATTATATTAAGTCGCAGGTAATGTGGTGGGTTCCTCTCATCAAGCACACTAAGGTGCGATGAAGATATCTCAAAAGACGTTATTATTCTGCTTCATAGAGCATACCATGATAAATAATGTAACACACAACTTCGATAGTTTCTAGACTTTGTCTCTGGTGTAATTTGGTGTCTGACTTTGCAGACAAGAGTGGAGATGATAAGACGGGACTCCAAGGCGGACGATAAGAGCATTGGGGAGAAGACAACGTAAAAGGCTCATAACGTGGTTACTTACTCGGAGGAGCAGTGCTTAACGTTCACACGCCAGGTTGTACTTGAAATCAGAAATATCCACCGTGGAGGAATCTTTGTACCTACAGAAAGTGAGGTGGATCCACTAGGCTCAAATTGTAGTGTAAACCCGCGAAATCGGCCAATACTAATCAGATGCGATTCACATTCTGCTAGGAAAGCGTTGTCGGTCCGCTACTTCATGGACCCATGGTGCGGCACTGCAACGTTCTTCCGAAGCCTCCGGGAAGGAGGACTGTGGTGTTTACTGGTGTAGTTGAAGTGCCAACCGAGCAGGGCAACTGCAATACTTTCCCGGCGCGCTCCACTATCCGCTGGACAAACGCTGTCAGTCTTTGGCGAAATTCGCAACGTTCGCGTCCCGACGGTCAACAGGGTCCGGTCAGCACACCTACGTTACAGTACTTTCCTCCGTTCCTGGACACAAAGAAGGAAATGAAGGAACGTGGGCTGTGGTAGTGAAGTCAGTGAAACAGTGGACGTGCCAACCGGGCAAGTTCACCGGCGCTTTCGCAACGTCCCTTGCGTCGGTCTGCATGGTCGGTCCGTCCGACCTGATCGGCAAGCCGCAACAGCGTGGCCCGAGCCCGCGTAGCGCCGTGTGAACGCTCCTTCCTTCCGGCCGGGGAGAAAACGCGAACCCGCTTTTGTCTAAATGAAACGGGGAAAGGGAGAAAAAGGAGCACGCCATGCGGACGTCATATTACCGTCAGGGCCTTGGGGAGAATGGCGGGTCTACGCTTCGGGGAAATCGACCGAAGCCAGGGCAAAGGCGAGGGCCGGGGCCGAGGCCGTGGTGAGGCGGACTTCTTATATTTGCCCGCTAGAAGATGTCTCTGAAGTCGACCAGACACGAAGACTAGCTTCACTCGATTTTTTGTGTCCTCTTCTCTTCTCCTCTCTTCTCCTCCCTCTCTTGACCTGATTTCTCGTTTCAGTCTGTCTGTCTCCTGTAGTGATTGAAATTTTCAAGAATTCCATAGTTTTGCCTCGTCAATTCGTTTAGTCCAGTCCAGTACGGCCAAGTCCAAATAGTCAGTTTGTCCTTCGAGCATTTGTAGATTTTGTTCCAACGGTGAGGGAAGTTAGGCAGCGGGAAGGCGAGGTTCTCAGCGCAGGTAGCTGTTTCAATTGAGGGTTGGTCATGTTTCTATAGCGAAGGAGAGCGCGCTCCGTTGAGAGCAAGGCTTTGTTCTGGTGGTTGGAAAGGTGTGGGTGTTGTGTCCGTGTTTGGGTGTGAATTTGGCGAGCAGGAAGGCAACGACAAGAAGAAGACAGTGTGTGCTGGTTGGTGAGGCTTTGAAAACTGCTCGGCAGTCGTCTCTTCTCTGGAGGAAGGACCGGTCGTTGTGGTATCGACGGCGAAGATGCATACAGGGGAAGAACGCAGAGTTTTGAACGGGGGCAGTAGCTCCATGCATGAGGAGGAGACAAGCTCGTTGCGGCGCTCGTCATCTGTGAAACAACAGAACGCTGAAGGCAGTCACGCACGAACTTTGAAGAGGTATGCTTCCCAGTCGTCACTCGGGCAAGGAGTGCAAGTTGGATCGACTGGGACAGTTTTCTCCCTAATAGGCCAGGAAGATCGTTCGAGACCTCATAGAGCCCCACAACAGCAACGTCAACATCAGCAACAATTGTCACAATTCAGGAGCAAATCTGTTTCGTGGAAAGACCCGATGATGTACTTGCAGAGGATAGGGAGCCGCAGAGCGCCGGTGTTCATACCAAGCAAAGCTGCACGCAGCTACCGCCAACAGCCCAAGCCACAGTCTCTACGCAAAGATGCATCGCCCGAGCGCAAGAAACCATCCGCTTGGGCTCGTCTTTTGAAAAAATTAGGCTTGGACGGTGGCAAGAAAGTTCACGCGGCTCGGGCGGATTGGCTTAACTATGACGCTCAGAGCTATGCCATGAATTTCGAGAAAGACAGAGAAACTCAATCTTCCTCGAGCTATCAAATGCCGAAAATTTCAGGTCCAGGGGCTCGGGAGATTGTCACCGTCTTGCTGCAGAGGACGTCATCCATGAACCGGAATTCGGGCTCGATATTGATTCCGAAGCCAGTACCTCATATTACTTCCAAGGCCGAGATGAGCACTCCCTTGTGGAAAAGGAGGAGTGTCAACGCTCCCTCATCCCTCGATCTCCACAGGTTCCGACCCTCAGCCATAGGCAGAGCCAGGCGAGGGTCCGCTGTTTAGAGCACCTTGTTTGTCTGCGAGAACTACTTCTGCTGGATCTTTTTCTGCTGGCCATTCACCATTTATGCTGCAGTCATGATCATCACTCATCACAACAGAGAATCAACATATTGGTGAAGTGGAGTGAAGACTACGGGCTAACGCTTTAGCTCTACGCATCCGATTTTCTATATTCACTCAACGTAGCGTGGAGGTAGTTTTTTCAACCCTTACCAACAACATGTAATGTTATCGTGTGTCTACATAGGCAAGTACTGTAAGTCGGAAGAGTGTCGAACCATAAGTGAAGGGCAATTGTCATACGTCTATCTTTATCGAGCCCAGCAAGAGAGGATTTGTTCATCAGATGCAAAACGTTACTGGAAGCATCAGCGGCATCAAATTGCTCTCTCCATCCTCTGGCACTTCGGACGGAACGCAATTCTTTCAAAGCGTTGAGGCTGTGCTCCGATCGGGACTCCGTGGAATCGAGCAGGATTTGCTGTCCTCACTTTCAAAGACAGTCGCCCCCGCGCGAAAGGCACGAGCGGTTCTCTGCAAGTCTGTCAACAGTCATGCGAACGTTAACAATCATAACGGTTCAAAAAGGGATCAGCTCCATGTTCGGATGGATGGGCGGATGAACATCTAAATTTTGCTAGAGGAGGAAGAGTGAGTTACCCGGAAATTCAATTAGGGAAGTATCTTCGGAGGTTGCGTAGCGAGCACTGTACATTAACTCGTCTGTTGTAGATAAATTGAGTGCTTGATAGACGAGTGACGGTTTGACGTTGCGGATGTCGAACAAATCAGCACTCGGAAACGATTTTATTTTGTTGTGTAAAATATTGAAACTTCAAACCCTTTTTTATCCTTCGAATAGACAATACTGTTGCAAGCAAGTGTTGTTTGTTGGTCTGATCTTTGTCTCAAATTTCACTCTTTCATCAGTACTTGGTTCATATAGAGTCGCAAGCAGTCATCAGTCCACGGCTGTAATCGTTACCGGAACTCAAGTGTTACAAATTTACAATGTTTAGAACTCCAGAGATCACATCACTTATGTAGAAAGTGCTTAGGTTCACCGCTTGTACTTTCGGGACAATGCTGGCACAGGGCGGAAATTCGGAATTGAAAA
The DNA here is from genome assembly GCA_014180765.2 of Marchantia paleacea. Lineage (NCBI taxonomy): Eukaryota > Viridiplantae > Streptophyta > Marchantiopsida > Marchantiales > Marchantiaceae > Marchantia > Marchantia paleacea. The sequence continues at coordinate 53,340 of MUAA02000007.1, read as the reverse complement.
TCTTAAGCAAGAATCAAGGATATAAAGTTGGGAAAGTCAGATGTCGTAGAGGGGAGTGCTTACTGCTCACGAGGCGTGAAACGGGAGGTTAACTTTGTACGAAATTGGATAAATTCAGCATAAATTACGTGCTACAGTCAAGGTGCCGTAGAGGTGGGAAAGTGTCCAAGAGTGAGAGAAACCGGAATGTGGGACACACTTAAATGATCGGCTAATCACGACCGTTTAGTGGCTTCACTCTTCCTTGCCGAAATTGTCTGTACTAAACACCGCCAGAGTTCTTGCTGTGGACCGGAAAGCATCGCAGTAGACAGCGGTGGCGTTCAAATGCTGAATCGTCCAGATCAGAAGCTCCAGTATTGATTGCCAATAAAAGTTGGCACTCTCGTCAGAAGATACGAAACATGAGAGGCGGCACACTGTACCACCACCGTCAGCAGTTATCCTCCTTATTGTAAAATGTTGCGTTTGAACATAGTGCAAGTCCACAAGATAGAGTAATGTTCCGCTTGTCGGTTGCTCGCCATTAATCGCGCTCAGACACGGAGAAACAAAACAGCCCCGATGTTTGAGAAATCTCTGATAAGATGAACATCTTGTTCCCATCCCCCGTTTTCGTAGGGAACGTGGGAACGGCTTGCCAGGCCTATTAAGTAAAATACTTGTGGCACTCGCTTCAGTAACCAGAGTTGTCTCTAGAATCACACAACTGACCGGTTGAGGAGGAGAGTAGAAAAACGAAAGCTTGTACTTCCCATCTTCCAAGGCCGAGGTCGTTTACCTATTTACTCACAAAATATTAACTTTCTTACCAAATCCAGGGTCTCAAGGCTCAACAGCTCTGCAAAATCAACGTGCACTTCTGTCACGGCCATCAGAACGAGATGAGTGTCAGACCGGGCACGGTGCTCTGCGATAGTCTGCATCATCGGTTTTATGAACGGAACGAACGTGTTCGTGCATTCCCTCTCGTCCGTTTACACAAGAGGACAAGCACCGGTCCGTCGGGCCCGATCACAGTCAGACCGGATTGTCAGTCAGGATTGTTGCTCTCGCTGGACGTGTGGAGGCATGCAGTGCAATCCTGTCCCGCCAGTCGCGAACTCATTCCCGTCCAGTCCGTCCAGTCCGTCCAGTCCGTCCGTAGCATGCGAGTCCTGGCTCCTGACTCCTGAGACTACTACTGACTGCTCTGAAGGATGTGATCCAGAAACCTCCGTGGACGTATCTCACTGCAGAGGGCAAAGGGACGATCCGGCCCCACATGCCCGCGCAGGACGCATTTGTGCTTCTCGTGCTAATCTTTTGGCGCATCATCACATAACAACCGCAAGGAACAAACTGTCATCCGTCTGTCGATCCGTCCTGCGCCTGCTGCTGCTGCTGAGCCGCTTGAGCTGAGTGATACTGTACTTTAGCACATTTCCGCAGTCCAATTGTGGAGATGGACTTTCCAGCGGCTGTTTCCGATGCTTTCTCCGCTAGATCTCACACCACAGTACGAGATGCGCTGGATAGCACCCCACCATGACTGCGGCGAGCTTTGTTTACTCGATCGGTACCGACACTCCGTTGTCCGCTGCATGGTTGGACTCAACCTTTCTTCTTTGTACTCGAGTACTTGGGGTTTTCGAGAGTTATATCAGCTTTCTGTTGCCCTTTGTTGAGACCAGTGCTGTACTGTACTTTCGTAGGTGGCTTCTGCGGTCGGAGGCACCGGGCTCCCATTTCCATGTGCACTCTTCGCAGATGATTGATCCCTGGTGACCTGCAGGGATGTGGACGCATATTCTGAAAGGTGAATACCATGCTTTAGACAGATACTACGTTACGGTGCATATTTTATCACACCTCACACCCTACTCATTCCCTCCAGTTTTTGTGTCTTCTTCCCATGCGCTTTTTGGGCCCATGTGACTTTTCTCGGTTTGAAGCTGTCTGGCATAGATTGCGTGAACGACAACGACTTGGATAATCCATTCTGTAGTTCGATTTCATCTGCTGGCTGGATCTTTTTCTCAGTCTTTCAGTGTGCCAAAACTGCATCTCTGAAAGCAATCCACCTTTTCGATCCTGTACGATTTTCGTTTCGGAATGCGCGTGTAAATGAGCAATGACATTAAACCTTGAGGCACACGTAAGTTCTGATGCACATGATGATTCTAGAATCGAGTTGCAGCGAGTTAATGCTAATCACATATATTACGTGTGTGAATTCGACACATTTGAAATGAACGAATTGCAACTAGGGTATTTTTTATTTTTTTTGTTTGTGTGAGAAAACAGTATAAATCGAAACGGCCGGAAACAACCATCATATAGCACTTGGATTAGAAAAAAAAAAAAAAAAAAAAAAAAGAAAAGAAGAAAGAGGTAGATCTTATCATCTACTGATGTAGTGGATGAGTTATACAGTACCTTCTTACTTAATGCATGTCGAGGAAATATTATTTGTACATAGTGCACATATAACAAAACACCTAACTTCTTTACAACATCTAACTAGCGCTGAAATAAAAGAATTGCCATGAATGCTACACACCGGTAATTTTGTTTCCTTTTTTCGTTGCCTATGTACTGTAACTCAAAACTTAAATGTAAGTACACTTGTCAAGCGTTAAAGATCTATCAGTTGACGAAGAATCGTGGCATCATATAGATAATAAAACTGATATACAACCACACTGTAAATCTCTTAGCAGATATAATCCAATCATGATACACAAATCTTCTTTTCAACTTAAAGTGGATGATTTCGTTGGGGGCTACCTGTAGCGTTGTACAGTATCTAAATCTACAATTTTATTTTATATCTGGAAACGAAAATCATCTTATATATCATGCAAATGCACAATTGGACTAGATAGAGATTTAGTCCAGATATTAGATTTGTTCAATGATGTTGGTAATCATGTTAAATCAATGCCGAAAAGCTCCGAAGGAAACATTACAATACAGTCTGTAATATGCACCAAATGCGTGGACGGCATGGCATTACTGCCACAACAGAGGAATCAAAAGGCTTTCTTGTAACATCTTTGAATAACAATCTGAAGTTTCGTAGAAGAATGTCCCTCTGTTCAGTACTTACAGATCTCGCGTACCCTTTATTTCCTGAACTTCCAGTACCCGCAACATATTATTAAATACATGTTACAAAGAACATGCCAGAAACATGAGTTCACAATTCTCAGCTTCTGTACATTGTATCATCGCCAATCATCAGCGCAAATAATCATTCCACTTTCCAATCTAAGAGAGCCGAAGTTGGCTTCGCTGTAAAGACTTGGTTTTATGGTTTTGAGAATTTTGGAATTTGTTCAAAGACCTTCAAAAGATACCTCTGCTTGCTACTACTCTCAAATTAAACTTTACCCTCGGAGATAGAAGAAAGAAGAAGATGAACGCCTTATTCTCTTTCATGAAGTGTTACGTCATTGCTAAAGGCTAAGTTAGAGAGAGACTACAAGGATGTCTCTTCAATTAGGGAACAGTCTAGGTTTCTCTTTTTACTTAGTATCTGAGGTCTCAGGATAGACCCTAATCGGTATGATGTGAAAGCTGTGAAATTACGCACTACATATAGTCCGCTATTACCAATATGCTTGCAAACATTCGTCAAATATTTCCTTCTAATTACAAGGTTTTCTCTCAGAAGATTCCTAAATACTGTAGTATGATAAATTTTAGTTAGTTGTAGGTCATTACACTGCATGAGATCTCGTTCAATTTTCTAGCCTACAAGTTGCAACGATGATATCATCTGTGACCTCATTAACCAGGATCTATCTCTGTATCAATAATATCATTACATTATACCTCCGACCGCCAAATCTTGAAAGTATTGAAAGGCTCGTCGGTCGCTGTCAGTAAATCCAGAAACTCATTAGGCTTGTTGTGTGAACTGTACACTACTTTCTTCAATGTCTCTCAAACCGCGGAGATCTCCACGATGAGCGCTTTGATTGTCGATTATTGTCCCTCCTCGTCCCTCAATTATCGTCATCCCGCCGACCTTTCTGCAGGATGATTGTTCTGCGTGTTTGCAACAGTAGTAGTTCCGTAGGAGTATCTTGCAGTTCACTAGGTTTGCAGTACATTGACAATATTCAAAACAGTCTCAATTCCGTCTTATTCAGTTTCAGATACACAGAGAAACAGATCAGTTTCGTTCCCTTCCAATTCCAAAGCCAGGCTCGTGACAGTCACAGCGGACAGAACCAGTTTCGGTTTATCTTCTTGACATGTCAATTCGCGCAACTAAGCTTTTGCGACTCCAACATGAGCGAAAACAAACAAGAATTTCCAAATACGAGCAGATAATACAGAATTTAGTTGCTACGCGAATGGATTTACATAGAGTTCAGATTGGCAAAACTTCAAAAAGTTGTCGAACCCTGCGAAGACTGCGGAGACTATTCGCGAGTCCAAGGATGCTCAAAACTGAAGATGTTGTCCAATAAGATAATATCATTTTTCAAAAAGTTTAAAGATGTCAAGAAATAGGTGACACTGAGGTGTGTACTAAGTGTCTCGTGTAGTTAGTTTGTTGGAATATATGACAAATTATAAATTTGTTATGTGAGAGTGTGTTTGGAGCGCTGGTAGTGGTGGAAATTGGACATTCAAAGTAGTGTTATTAGTATTCCATAAGGGTTTAAGAGGTGAATACTTTAGTTTATGCTTTCCGGGTTGTTGTGGGGAGGATGATGAGGAAAAGATTCAATGCCAAATAAATAATGAGTGATTTTGTGATTCGGATAATTGAGTAGTGATAGTAGTGAGGATGATCATTGTGTGTAGTCTATAGATTGTTCGGATGAGGGGCAATGGGAGTATGAATGTTGCATAAATTTGTAAGGATAGTTTGAGGGGTATGTTAATGGCTGAAAATGACATCCCATAAGTCAGCAGGCAACTGTCTTGCAATGTTTTAAATAAATTTGTGGAAAGGATTTTAACCTAGAAGATTATTATATTGATAATGAACATATCATAATTCTTATGTTTTAGGTAAATAATTTCTTTCAACATGAATTTAAAAAGTAATAATATTATTCTAGGGTGATTTATAAAGAATTCAATGTATTGTTTGCCATTCTTATGGAAAAAATTAGTTGCAATGAGTGAGTATTCTATAAAATATTTGATAATTTTTTGTTGTAATCTTATCTTTTAGCTTTGAAAGAATTACATATTTGTGATTTTGAATTTTATCTTAAGCATGTCTTATTATGCATGCTAGTTTCAGTAGAGTAAAAGTCAATATGTGTCTTGCATTTAATTTTGTTGATCTTAATGCATATAATTTGCAATGTTTGACTAATTTAACAACTTAAAGTTATGTGATAAAAATAAGTACAATAATTATGTGAGATGAATAAAAAATAAAAGGAAAGACATAATGTATGACACCATTGCATTCATTGATTGAATGGAGGAACTGAAAGAGAAGATAATTTTTTTTGACTCAGATTGAGATTTTTTGTTAAACATCATAAGATTGATTCAAATTTTAAGGTGAAGGAAACGACAACTTCAAACATAAGAAGTCTAAAAGTGGTAAAAAAAAACCTAAAATGATAAAGGTTATTAACTGCATATGTAGCATATCACCAACATAGATATGAATAATTCTAGCTAATTATAATTATATACAATTCTATCAACATACAATATACATTTTTGCATCTAAAGCATATCACCAACATAGATATGAATCATTCTAGCTAATTATAATTATATACAATTCTATCAACATACAATATACATTTTTGCATCTAAAATAATGTTTGATATTCTTGACTTGGAACAATAAAATTTAATTTTTAATTTTTATTCTCGTCTAATATAGGCAAAATCTATGGGTTAAACACATAAATAATTCATAAACATGAGTGATCAAATGCTTTCATTGATTAGGGTAATGTATTTGGTGGATGAAGAAAATATAATATATATCTCATATCAAGAGATGGAGAGGGATAAAATTTACATGGTTGATGGAAATTCAAACTGAACAATGATCAAGATACTTGCATTGGACATGATGGTTAGGATTGGTTGGCTAGGATGAGACATAAGATTCATATTTCACATCTCCACATGGATGATTGGGATGATAAATTGATACAAAATAACTTGACATGTATCTCACACACAACCTGAATGAAAAGAGATGTAATCTACATATCAGTTGAATAGATTAAAGAGGATGTTACTATTGCATTAAAGGAATGGAGTTTTCAGTCCAAAAGGAGGTAACATGATATGTATTTCACATCATCGAGCATAAAGTATTGAATATAAATCTCGAATGATTATGAAACAGATGTGATAAGTCAAGTTGCATTGCAATAAATATGTGGTTGAGACCAGATGAGAAAACAAGATATTTACTTTACATCATCAAGCAATGATTAGGACTGAAGATAGAGATGAAATCTACATGTCAAATGTATAATCGTTCCTAAGCAATGCAAGCGATAAACCATGCATTTCATCGGATGATCGGAGTTGGTGTTTTAAAGTGAGGTAACATTATATGTAATTCATATCATCGAGCAGATTGAGAAAGGTGATATCTACATTCCAAACGAATACACAATTTAACAAAAAAAGAGAGGTGAGAATGCTTCCATTGCACCAAATGGTTGGAATTGGCGGTTCAGAGCAAAGTAAACATGTATCTCACAACACCAAGTAGAGAGACAGGTGTGATCTACGTATCAAACAATTAGATGATTCGAAGGATGTTTGCATTGGATCATATGGTTGGAATTGGCAGGCCCGGATAAGTTGAATGTTTGAGTTTGCGGGCTGAAACTAAATGACACATAATTCACATTTGAAAGATAGGTGAAATTTGGTTGTCGTTGAATAATTAATTCAAAGACGAGTGGTAAGGATCCATGCATTGCAACATACGATTGTGCATGCAGGTTAAACGAAGAGAGATGATATTTACCTTCTATCACCAAACGGGTGTTGCTCTTGACGAGCCGGAACAAGGTTACATGATACATGTTTCATATCATGAAGTGGTAAGTGGTCAAATGTATATTTAAAATGGATAAATGATTCAAAAACAATGGTGAGGATGGTGCGTGCCTTGCACGGATTGTTAGAGTTTACGGTCCATAGCGAGATAACTTGATATGTATTTCACATCACCATGCACAGAGAGAGAGAGAGAGAGAGAGAGAGAGGTGACATCTACTTCTCAAATGAATAATGATGGTGAAATGCTTGCATTTCACCATACGTTTGGGGTTGGCAGACTCAGATGAGCATACAAGGTATATAGTTCACATCACCATACGTGCCAAACACAGTAATATGAATCGTATTAACACCAAATGGAGAGACGTAAAATTTAGAGGCTAAATGAGTAATATTCAAAGAAAATGGCGATGACGCTACATGCATTGCACCATTTGGTTGAAATGTGCAATCGAGATACAGTTCACAAGTACTTCACACCACCAAATGGTGAGAGGTGAATTCTACATGTCAATCGAATAGATGATTCAAAGAAAATGATGAGGACGCAACCTGCATTGCACCATATGGTTGGAGTGTGCAGTCGAGAATCTAGTTTGCTCCACATATATTTCACATCATCAAACATAGAAAGGTAAAACCCACATACCACATGACTCAACAACATACGGAGCGAGGGTACTTACTTTTCAACAGATGTTTCGGAATGGATGGCTAATATGAGGAGATAAAGAATATAATTTACGGTAGGTGGGTCTCGACAAGGTGCCATGAAATGAACCTCAGAGCCACAAAGAAGAGAGGTGAAATAAGGTCAAAGATGCTCTTCTTGCAATGATTGTTGAGGTTGGCAAGTCATAAGGAAAATTCAGGATATGTACGCTTCACATCACCAAGTTGAGCCTAGCTTTTTCTATCGCAGAGTTCTCTTCCGTGGTGAGATTTACTCCTGTCCAATATATCAGCTAAGATCAGTGGGATACACTTTCGTACACACCATAACTCGTCTTCTTGGACCTAGTTTTCCACTCCGACGAGGTCCCTGCAGGTTTCAGAGTGTAAATTGGAGTACCTAGTAAATAGCATGTTCAGTTCTAGTAGATCGTTGCCACAGTGTCCATGGCCTTGTTTTGACAGGTTGTGATACCGGATAATTACCATCGTGATTGCACACCTACATGAACTTCAACCATATTCGATTCTCAAGGATTGTTTTCCACGACATACTTTCCAAGTGAGGTACTTTCTTTTGGAATCTAAAAAATGACCAAAATGTGTATGCTCAACGTCCTCAGTTTAGATAAGAAAACTTTGATTTCATAAAGCAAGCTTCTGTATTTGACAATATACTCTTTAAGCTTTGACCAACTCTTTGGCTAGAACTCAATGATACGAGCTGACATCCTCCACAAAGTACTGAGACAGTTGTATCCTTAGAGCAATATTTAAAATTTCAACCGGCGTATTTACAAGAAAATATGACATGTGAACTGCATGTGCATTCTTACTGTCGCTTACAGTTATCAGGTTCGCACAGATACTCTCCAAATGGTGATACTTGCCATCGTTGACTAAGTTCAGTGCCAGTTGGGTTAGTTGCGCTCAAGACCTGGTACTTTGAGAGGAATGTTCACCTTGAAGTCGTGGACTGACATCGAGATAGTGTATACTTCATTTACGATTGTGATTGCTTCAGCAAGGCGACAACAATAGCGAAGATAGAAACGACCAATGCAAATGCGTCAAATACCAGGGCAGCCTGGGCTTGGTCACTAAGCTCCATATTGGCTCCTCCAAGCCTATCAACTGGTTCCTTTGAATCATTGTCGGGATCCCAAACCTGCAAAAGACGAGAGTTCTCAAATAGCTACTATAAAACAGACAAGCACTATATGCTTCATTTCTAGGAACATGAAAAATCAATAGCTTCTGGTAGAAAAGAAGAGTCTCCTGATAATGATCAGACCTCACTCGTAAACATTCCTTTCTTGGTCAGAGACTTTATCAGGGTTTTGGGGTTTGAAATCTTCTCGATTTTGGCAGTGGATGGCACTAAAGTTTGAACGACAAGTTCCGACGAGCGCGACTCATGAACAAATAACGACCTTCGTTGACGGGAATCATCTTTGCACCATCAGTAAGAAGTAGAAGCAAAACAAGTGAAAAAGGCTTAGATAATCAAACCAAGACAAATAGTGTATTCCGACAGGCTGGAGTTTCCTGTAAAAAGTTATACCTCCGAAGAATATGACCCCAGATCGTCTCCCCTCCCACCCGAAGCCTCATATGGCCATATAAAACGACCACCTTGTCTTTTAGAAACTTCTTGGGCCAACTGCCAGTCGTAGAAGCGTCTCTCTTGCTCGCTACTTAGAACACTGTATGCCTCCTTCAGACGGACGAACTTTTGGGCCGCAACTTCCAAGGGTAAAGAAGTAGTGTCCGGATGATAAGTCTTGGAAAGTCTTCGATAAGCAGCCTTGATATCCTCTGTGTCTGCATCTGGTGTAAGTCCAAGATACCTGTACCGGAAGACCACTATCACTATCAGTAAAAACCAAGTGAAACATTTTTCAGGCACACCCGCACCCGCACTAGAGCTATTTACTGTCTTCCAGTGTTGGTGTGGAGAATGTTCGACAGGTGATAAAGAATGTCATAAAAAGACTTCAGCCCATACAAATTGACAGCCATCTCTATCAAACAGAAAACGTCAATAACGTCTATCAGCGTTGAATAGTGTGCAACAACTCTTCGAATATCGCTATTGCTCAGGTGAGCAACGTACAATCAAAGACCCAAAGATCTTCGGGAGAGCTTAGAATGATGTTAGATGTTAGAGCTTCGCTCTAACATTCATAACACCATATGAAACCTCACCACGAACAGAAGGTGCTTAGAATGAGGGCATTTCCGGCAAAAGGCAAGACCACAGTACAATCTCGAGGAGCTAACAGGCGAGACCGACAATACTACAACAAAGTAGAGTGATGGATGAATAATTTTGTAAAAGACGGGAACTCAAAGCTTCACAGCAGCAACTAGAAACAGAAAGATAATTATGTACAAGTGAATGCTGCTGCAAGAACCACAATTGTGATAATCTTCTTGGGAACTAGCGAGTGCAATTCAGAAGGAGATATTCATATACCCACTACGGTTTCCAGACACGATAGAATCGAGCGCTTGTTGGATTCAACGCAGGAAAATAGGACCAGTTCAAATAAGTAAGATATCACAATAGTAGCGTTCTTATGAAACTTGAACCTAAACAATTCGAGAACCTTGCTTCAAAAATCATCATCATCATCTTCCACAAACCATAAGGAACTTAAGGTCCGTTAGCTGCTTGGCTTTTGTCTGAACGATTATTGATTTCAAAGCCCCCTTCTAACTTCCTTGCTAGGGACTTCACAACTCGTGCATGAAGCAGACGCTTTTGTCAGCACGAGCGATCTTCTCCATGGTTATTATGAGTTATTTCAGTCGGGTAATTACCTTGTCCAACATGCCAATAAAACCGATACTGCTACAGCACTTGCATCCCAATCTCCTGGCTCTAAAAGCCTGAAGTAAGTCTAATTACTTCTAGTTGATTCTTCTGTCTGTCTACAACATCATCCGAAATGAATATAATTCTAAGTTTTCAGACGGTACTCTCCAACGAACGAAAATTCATTCTTGCAGGATAAAGCGAGGTTACAATCTTGAAAGATGGACGACAGCGGCATCGGAATACAATGGTCTGCGATATTACAGAGGGAAAGAGCTGATTCAGAACTCTGTACTCCCCAAAAGTCATTGAAGCTGTATGCGTAGGATCCTCGAGGATTTGCTGACCAGGGGCACAAGAGAAGAGTTACCCTTAGTCCACCATCCCATCAGTAGTCACCGTATAGAGATCCTTTAGCAAACGGAGCTATTAAACTTTGGAAAAAGAAAACGGAGCTATTAAATTCCACATATTTGTAAACTTAGAAGAAACAGAAGTCAAATTATGGACCGAAATCTTCCCAAAATGTGAATGGTTTATCTCCATTTGCCCATAACACACTAAATCCATGCTACACATGACGAAAGTCAATTCCACCTCTTTAATTTTCTGACGAGAGACGTCAAACAGCGAAGAATTTTGTAGACGGCCCCTAAAACTCTGAATTCAGTCCTCAAATGACACCGGCATCCAAACGTCCCACAACTGCCAACGATATTACGCACCTGTAGTGACTATCAGCAGCTTGGAAAAGAAGACCCATGAAGGCATCGTTTTGGCCCTGCCGCCATGTGCTCACATTGTCACCAGCCTCAGGAGCAGATTCATCGGAAGAAAAATCGGTAGGATCACCTCCCGTGCCAACCCATCCTTCCTCCGACGAGCCCCAGTGAATTCTTGTATCAATGAACGGACTTCCGCCATCTCTACCTTCATTACCGGACGCTGGTGGATCTCTGACTGAACATCTCGTGCAAACCGAGGACGAAGGACGCGCCTTCGACGAGACCGCACACGACAGAGCCAGTACACCCACACATCCCGAGTGCACAAGCATCGTCATCCGAGCCCACGGGCGTCTTCCGTTCCAATTTTCGTTCCATCGCTTTGCTCCTCCTTCCCATCACACTTGCAAAAGTGCAACGGCCAGAGCGCCATGGACTCGGCTCACATGAGCCACACATTTCAGGCTCCGCTGACGATCAATTTGGAAATCCAGTTCCACAATCCTCACGATCCTTTCTCCCTGCGCCCAAATGCACGTAAAGACGCACGCCCTCCGCTTCACGACAGTGGTATATCGGCCCGCGTTCAGATCTCAGGTGGCATGCCACCTAAGCAGACTAATCCGACGTGGCACCCCCCTGGGCACAATTGCGGGAAGGTCCAGTTTTAGCCGGGAGCTTTGGCATGGGACCCTGGGAGTATAGTTATTTGGGCCCCTGTACGTGGAAGGTGAGAGGGATACCCCTGGGCTAAAACATGATTGCGAAAAATGACCAAAAAAATTCTCGCTGGAACAAAAAATACCAAAAAATTTCACACGTGCGTGAGAACAAAGTTAGTAGGTTAGTGACGATGAACTGATGTACTTCGGTCTCGTCCCAACAGCGACTTCATATTTTTACATGATGTAAAATAGAAAAATACTTGATTGTGTGGTGAACTCAAGCACCATTCTCCAGTATCACTTTTAGGACCAGAAATAATAGCAGCATCCTTGTCACCGTAGACAATATCAAACGCACATATTGTATATTACACAAAACCTCTAATATTCACTTGAGTATATTGCAGGTCATGAAGAGTCCATGTACGTTGTTGTGTTACAACAATACCATGTCTCCAGTTTGTAGACATTTTTTCTACCTTCTTTGCATTCTGCATTGTTAGATCATGTAAGCATTATTGTTGTATGAAAAACATGAAGATATGGATAAGGTTGCCTAACATATTGAATCTCTATATTTTTCTTTTTCCACAAGACATATAACCTATATAGAAAGGAAGGAAGAGGGGAACCAAGTAATATAGAAAGAACATCTACATCTTTCAAATCTTGATATCCACATTTAGGGTGTTTTTACAAGTTGATACACTTTCACCCTAGGTATCACTTCTAGGTGATCTTTCTTAGTGGTCACTAGCTACAACACGATCATATGCTAGTAGTTTAAAACTATATACATACATTAGAATATAATACTTTTTTACCGTTGACCGACTTTACGTAGAGTCATACAAGCTTGGGCAAATAAAGTTGTGTTGTGATTTGGTTATTAGATTTATATGGAGCTATGGACTTTGACATGTTTGTGAGTGAATGCATGAGAGCTTACCATACCAGGCGGTAAGTGGTATCACTCTCTTTAGCTTATTGTATAGCATATTTTAGTTAACATGTTTCCATTGCTCTAAAGAGAGCAAGAGCTAGTGTTTCTTCATATGCTCTTGTTGTTTGTAGGCCATTTGACCTACATAGTTCATATATCTTAGTTGAAGTAGTACATATTCCCCATTGTGATGTTATTGGGGCATAGCCCCATGTTACCCATTTGGTTTCTTCCATGTACAACTTGATGGGTATTCCAATCCTTTTTGATCAAAAAAAAATTAAAAAAAATAAACAATTAATATTATAAAAAACTCATGACATGTATATCTTCACAGTCACATGACACAAGATGAAAAAACTAGGGAGTACTATGTAAAATAGCAAAAATGATTGGAAGATCCAATGTGATATAATTAGTGATATCATAATTATATGATATGAATGTCCGTAAATCACATATAGTTGATTTCTAGTGATTGATATAAATTTAAAGCATTTAATCTTGAATCTTATCATACATAGAGAGTATTAAGAAATAATAAATTAAGAGATTTGTTTGAAGGTACTCCTATGATTAGAGAACTAATAATTGAATGTTATGAACTCTCCATTGAGATACAGATAGCACTAGCTTGTGCAATTCATTAGAGAGCATTCTCGTTAGGTGTTGCTTCTTCGGATGCTCCTGTAGTTTGTACATTGTTTGACCTAGATAGTTTGGATATCTCAGGTGTAGTAGGATATATTTTCCATTGTGATGCTATTGGGTCCTAGCCCCATCTCACCCGTTTGGTTTCATCCTTATACGAATTGATGGGGTCTTTCCCTCCTTTGCATAATCTAATTGTAGTAGTTGCTCATGTTTGTGACCATTAGACATTTTCATTGAATAAACAACATATACCCATCTTGTGTGTTTTAATTTTAATGCATATTGTTTGTGTGACATATACATAATCTTATCTCATAAACCTTATTTATTTTTCTTTTGTAAAATCATAAACTCTATATATATATGAATGCTATCATAATAGTTTATAATTCTTCTTAGTTTTATTAAAATCTAAGCATAATGCATCAATTTTTTAAAAAGAATAAATTACTATAAATCTTTTCAGAAAAAATAATATTTTTCATTATTAGTAAACATGGTTGTGTGACATATATGTTGTAAAATAATGTGAACTTTGATAATTTAAAAACTAGAAATGATTTGTGTATGACAAAAAAATTATGTCAATTCTCAAGAAATGAATTTAGTTAAAAAAGTGAATGTTTCAAATGTTCAGAACCCTTAGCAGATTTTGTGAGAATGCACCTATACGCAGTTATTTTACATATGTGACAATGTGTTGTCATATCCAGTAACATTGAAATCTCGAATATGTAAATGGTGACATGATATCTAGTTTAAATTTGTAATTCTACATGGATAAGTTTACACACTTGTTACGTTAATCACTTAGATCATATAAAATATAAATCAAATAACTACACTCATGACTTTACTATCCATTTATAACTTCTCAATAAATCTTTAATTCACTACCCCCACCCACAGCAGAGTATTTCAAAACTTTAAAAATTTCCAAGCTTGAATGCCGCACATAGAGAGTAAAATTAGAATGGACTTGCCCTTCCCTTGCCCTTATTTTTTGAGTACAATTCATGTTCTCATCAAATATAGAAAAAATGATTACTCCTCCATTAAAATGAAGTTTAAAATGAAGTTAGTTTCAGAAAAGATAAAGTACAAAGCGAGTAATATAGTAAAAAGGAATGGGAAGACCCATCAAGATGCATGAGAAGGGAGAGATGCAAAGCACTTGCTGATTCCGCTAAACTAGAATACAACCTTCCAGATCTAGGGTTTTGCAAAAACCCTAGAATCTACAAGATACAGTACAACCGGATTTCCACCGAAACTTCTTTTCCTGGTGATCTGTCAACTGACAGTTTTTCAGCCGAAGCGTTCGAATTGGAGGCATAATTACTACACAGATCGTGTCCCTTGGATCGGTCGCAGGTGAGATGCTAAAATTCATGGAGGAATTCAATCAGGAAATAAGGAATTTGCAGGATGATCCGCTTGTGCCAAGTGAGTCAGCTGGTCTAAATTTGAAAATATATGAATTGAGAACGTGAGAGATCGTCTTTCAGCAAAAAATATTGAGGGGCCAGTCTTAACCGTTGTGTATTTTGGTGAAGGAATCGGAGTTTGGAAGCTAGATGGAACGGATCTGAACGTTCAAAATGTCACGCTTCCGGATTAGAGATGTCTGCTCTGCGGTTTGTAGACTCTCACGAAGGTCGAGAGAGGAATTACGGCCTCCAAGGGCTCTCTATTCAAATTCGAATTATACAAAAAGCGTTGGTGCACCATCAGTGATCAGTGGAGCTTACTCTGATGCACCTTTGCATCGTTGTGGTCTAGCATGGATAGACGAGTGGGATCGAACCAAGGTTTCTAATCTTTCTTCACTTTTCTCTTTTTGAATGGATGTTCCAGTTTCAGTAGCCTTCGTTCCTACTTAGAACTGCAGAACAGGCTCATTCAAGATACTTCCCGTCGCTACTAATACATTTCAAATGCCTTCAGTTCTGGATTGTGGAACGTTCAAGTGGAGAATGAGACGTACATCTCAGTGGCTTGATTATATTTCGAATCCTTACTCAAAGATCTTATAGAGTCTCAGCTTGTGTCAAACTGGGAAGGAATTGAAACCTTTGAGTGGTTATGTTTTTATTATCTAATTCTGGTTTAAAATTTATTGAGAACAGGTGGTGGGGATGGTGGATGGCGCAGTATCGTCGGGCGATGTTTTATCACGATTAAGCTATGCATCTTCCTTTCAGCCACCCGGCCTCGCACCTTACAGTACCTACGCAGAACAGCTGTATCGACCATCAGGTATTTCCTGGTGTACACTTAAAGGCAGCCTCTCGCATCAATCAAGGCCATGGCATTCTGTCACGAGTAAAAGTTCAGGCTTTTTTGAAACTAACAACTGGAAACTCCAAGCTGGCAAGTCAATGGTCGGAGACCACCATGTGGATTTCATATAATAAACTGATAGAGAAGGAAATTCAAAAGTAGGCAGGGAGATCTATTTCCTAAAAGTTTATCAAGACCTTTAGTATGTCGAGAACAACTGTAGTGATCTCTGTTATGTTGTTGGAAGGAAAGTGGACTTTAAATTGTTTGGAATGACATCTACTGGTACGCAAGTCTAGAAGATGCATTTAAGATGAAGTGAAAGTAGCACTTAGCCTTGTACGATATCTAGGAGCTCATCTCAGAGCCACAAACAGTGCAAGGAAGGAGAAATAATAAGTAGCCAGATGTCAGTCGGTAGAATGAAAACTTGGATTCAACCTTATGGTTTCCATCTGTACCTTAATGTATGATCTACAGATGCTGTATTTTGAACACTTGTTGCCGGCAGGTTAAGCTGGGCAACAATAGAGGCTTAGATAAACAATTTATAATAATTGTCATAGTAATTGTCGTAAGATTTTGAAGATGTTAAGCGGGCCAGAACAGAAAATCACGGACAGGGTAGCTAATGCCACTGTGTATCGGTCGATCAAGAGTTCAGAGCCTCTGTGGGATATATTAATCTTGGTCTTGTGATGCGATCACATAATCTTAAGCAACTGAGTATGCATTGAGAGTGCGCTGTAAGAGGCAAGACATATTCTACATCCACTGAAAGAAGTAGTGCACACAGATACTAGAAACGAACGTTCTGACTTATCTCACTTGATCGTTGCCAAGGTCTCAGCATATTGGTGAACTCTTCGTCAGCATTAGGAGACAAGCAGATCAAGTCGTGCGAGAAGCAGGTAAAGAAATGCCCTCACCTTTTGGCAAACAAGATCGGTTGCTCATGTCTATCTCCATAGCTACATTTCGCTCTTTGTTTCTGATGCCATATTCAGTTGATAGTGACGTTTATTTTGTTAGGAGTAGAAGGGTGATCTGCATGTTCCGCTAGGCAAATGTGCAATTTGTGCCTTCCTAACTTGGGGATACTTTTCACTTCGAATCCACTGTTTATTCTTCCGTTTTTCTGGTGTTTGGCAGTTAGGAGTACGGGGTTTTGCTAAGACAGTTCAAGTACCTCAGCTTATGCAGAAACCAGTAAGTGGTCACTTTTTTGGCTCAGAATTCAAATTAAGAATCTTGCTTTTGATGTTCTTTCTGAAAGTGTACAATCCGACTTGATTTCTAGTGGCTGTCAGTGAAAGATCTTGCGCTACACAGTAAGCTTGTACATTTGGTTGCATGGTCTTGGGCAGTTGAGATAGTGACTGCTGTTTTACTCAGTTGAAGGAAAGTTGTCCCCACAGCTTTTGTACCTCATCTTCTGGATGGACATGTGCAGATGAAATTGAAGTTATACATGGGTAGTCCTGGAGTTATCGGAGAACCCTACAAGCCGCCACCACCCCCACTTCCATTTCTTCGAAGGTGTGTGATCAGACCTGGTAATTGTAAGAACTCCCTCTTGGCCATGATTTTATTTCGCAACGGCAATAGCTTTGTGGATCATACGTAATTAGTCTATTAAATTTTGAAGTTGATTACTGCTCTGAACTCCCGTTCTGAGCAGTAAATTTATCATGTGTCAGGTTACTTGTCTCGAACTTCTGAATAATCAGAAAGGTAGTGAACGATGTGTTCGCTTATGCTAAATCCTATTTTTGTTAAGACAAATAGCTATGGGATGCCATTATTTAGTCATTATGTTATTTCATTTTTAGGTTTTCCCTTACCTCGATTGCTTTTCCTCGCAACTTGCATTCATCTCCCTGGATTCCGAACAGGGGAAGTAGGTTGTAATCACTTCAGGTCTCAACTTTGAGTGCATCAGTTACGGAGACACAGGGATTCTCAACAGATTTTGTTACTTTTTCTGTTTCAGACGTGTCCATGGTTAATGGGAGTTGTGCGAAGATACAAGAGTTCAGTCTTGGCAGGAGGGTAGTAGTGAGATGGAAGTTGTTCAATTGTCACCTTGACGCTGTTTTGGGTCTCCTTGTTTTGGTGACCTTCCAGGTGGTTCACGAAAGAGGGCTGGGCGAGAAAGAAGCAATCTTTTATGGGAATGGTACGTTCACGACAGATACAGGTGCTATTATTCGAAATATATTAGGTTAGTTGTTTAGATTCTTCTGGGATTATGAGTTCTATCCAGCGACGACGATAAAGGTGACTGGTTACTTGCAGGTCAAGACATCTTACACG
This sequence comes from Marchantia paleacea, assembly GCA_014180765.2. NCBI lineage: Eukaryota > Viridiplantae > Streptophyta > Marchantiopsida > Marchantiales > Marchantiaceae > Marchantia > Marchantia paleacea. The sequence goes on along the minus strand of MUAA02000007.1, from coordinate 35,259 downwards.
ATTGCAAAGCTTCGACAGAAGACGAAGGGTTACAGTCAGCAAAGGTTTTACCAGGAGGCCTCGGACCTTTACAAACAGGCAGGATGCCCTTGATTTAATTTTCCATCTTCGTCAGGTTGTTTTGTCTGTAGGATCAAAGTCAGATGTATAGGACGGAAGTTACCTCGCATATAGTGTGCACTTGCCTTCAAGCCTAGGTCATTGACCCCAGCATTTCACCTATCAGATAAACGTAGCTTTGGCAGAGGGTGAACGTACGACACTTCGACATCTGGTCACAGACAGCGTGTTCTCGGTAAGTGAAGCACAGTTGATTTGAGATTTTACACAGCTGCATCCTGTTTGTCCAGTTTTTTTAGGTTGCAAGCGTAATATCAAAACAAAGATTCCATATTCTCAGGCGGAAGTCATCTTCTGTTTTTGTCTAGCTCACTTTTGTTGATGTTGGGGTTCCCAATGTTCCCAATGTTCCCAGCTGTAAATTATAGTCTGTAATCACAATCTGCGAGTAAAAAGACATTTCCTAAATGTCTTTTTACTTCTTGTGACAGATAATGAAGAATGAACTAAAGCATAGAGAAAGCAGCACCTGGGCTAAGGTGGACTGGGAGATGGTCGGCCCCATCAGCAAAATGCGTACTGTGCAAGGTCGGCTGGTGAGATTCTTAAACTTCAACTAGAACTTGAGCAGAGCTCTTAGTATCCAGAACCCTCAGTACCTTCTTACTTATATTCTAGAGTAGATAGATCATCGAGTTCATATTTGGTTGAGTCAAGAGAATTTGCTGCACGATGGAGGTTGTATAAAAAACTATAAACCAATAAAGTGCCAGTGGTTTTATTCTTGTTAGAGAACTCTGGCTCATGACGTGTTTTTTTGCAGATTGGAGTAGATAAGAACAACCATGATAATGCTTTTGTGCAACTCACTGTCAGAATAACTAGTAAGCAGGTACAAGGCCTCATCGAGTTTCGGACTCTAAATTTTGAGAGTTTACGTGCAATCTTCTTTTCATTCAGAATGTCTCGTAAAATGAACCCACTGGAATCAGTAGGCTGGATTCTAGATGTGGCAATCCTTTCGTGCTTGTTTCAATGGAAATATGCCCCATGGTTGACATCTATACTTACAGTTATTCAGAGGTCCCAGTCATTATCGTAACGTTGCATGTACACTACTTGCATTTCTGGTTCTGTTGGTACTAACGAGCCCATTGTCTTATTTTCAGAAATTTGCAGCTTATGATAAGCGCGGAAAACTCGTTGCAGGAGATCCTGACAAGGAGGCAAGAAACTCTTTGTTTTAAGTAAAACCAAATCAATTTTTATTGCTGTCAGGAGGAAGATGTATATATCTTGATTTAACATGTATTTCGCAGCTCCGAGTTTGATTGTTTAAACTAGTTCTAGTTTGATTGGCAAGCAGAGTACATGTTTTCAACTTCAGCTTACGGAGGAACTGACCAAGCACTAGTGTGGTGGTCTTTGTGGTCTACCAGCTGCTTGTGGAGGATATTTGGGTGTTCGAGAAACCCCTACTCTTGACCGAGGCCAAGTGGCGTTTGTGCGCCCGTCTTTCTGTTTGATTTACATTCTTCTTCTTCTCGCCTAACCAAGGTACAAATTTATTGCGGACTTCGACTGCCACCAGAGCAAGAGCAATTTGAACGAGTTGCCATCCATTAGTTGGGACATCCATAGTCAAACCGAGTACTTTGAGGCAAGGGTAGGAGCATCCATTTATGAAATAGACAGGAATCTTCGACAACCATGGATGTGAAGTGGATAGAGCAAAGGCAGCAGACTTGTAGAGAGTAGAGCCGATGAGTCAACCTCAGAAAGCTTTGTCGAGATCTTCACTAATCTTGAAAAATTGGCATCGTTTTGTATCATAAGAGGCCTCGGAAATATGCCAACCTCTTGTATCTCACCCAACTGAAGCGGCCTCTAGCAGCTTCAATTTTGCATAATTCTGCTGGATTGATTACCTTGATGGCTAACCAGAGAAACCTGGATGGCACCACCACATTGTGTCGAATCTTACGTTCAACAATATCCTAAAAGTGAATCTGGATCTTTTTCTTCTCATCACTCTCACGGTGGTTTGGGCTTCCTTGTAAGATTTTAGCAACAGTTGAAGCAGTAGACATGCCGCAGGAATGATTGTAATAACATATAAGAAAGTTCACACGCATTGATTAGCATTTGACGGCCGACTTGGAGCATGTGGGTTTTACGTGCTTACAATTATGTCGATCCAAGGAATAATTCTTGAGTTCATGATTACTCTTTGCCAAAGCAAATAGTATGTATTGGTTGTTTGAAGTAATGATAACACTAGTAGTGTAAGGATCATTGGATCATGACGGCTATTAGTGGAACTTGGCAAGTTGTTATGGATTGAATGATGGAATTATTAGCATTAGAGTGTACCATGGTGATGTGAGATAACATGAGTGATGTTTTTAGTTTGGTCAAACATTCATGTTTGACCAAACTAAAAACATCACTCATGTTGTATATTGATGGGTTGGTGTATGAGGATCTATGTAATGATATTCAATGTGAAAGCGGTGTATGTTGCGATATGATATGTATATGCAAGAAGCAAAATTTGATAGTTGTTACATCTCACATATGTATGTATAATAATCCAATTTATATTTGAATATTTGTAATTATATACTTGATAATTTATATAATAAATTTATTTTTTTATTACTGTATTTGAGATTCATTGTAAAAATATTTCAAAGATACAATAGCATTATTTGTAATCTAATTACCATATACTTAAATTCAAGAATAATATCATTATTCATTTTTAATAGTTTAGAATCTATATATTTTCAAATTATAAACTTGTAACAAGAAAAAGAAGGATGTATTTGTATCTTGTGGTCCATTGAAAGTGATGAAAAAGAAATATATTTTTGAAAAAGCAAAGAGAGAGAAAAATATAATTTGATTCAAATGTTGAAACCAGATAGGTTGAAACAAACCAACATTATATGTATTTTAGAAACCAATCACAAACACAATATAACGATGGAGTCATAGATTGGAAAGAAGAAATGTGTGTTGTTGGATGAATAGACTGAAATGATGAGAAAGACTACAAGCTCCTATATTTATTTTACTTTGTCTGGTGTCCTCATGCTCTTATAGATATAGCAAGTTTTCATATTTTAAACAAGAAGCAAAAGGTGAGGTGGAACAATTGCCTACAAAAGTTATATTTTTCATATCAATAATTAAGAAGAGAAGAATGATGAAGGCGAGACTATATATTGAAACAAAAAAGCAATACATGTATCTTGTATTAATAACCAAAAAGAGAAGAATGATGATGAGATTGACATATTGCTCTCATAATATATAATTAAAAAGATTCTTATCTTTTTAATTATATATTATGAGATGCATATTTTGTTATCACCATTCTTATCTCTTCACTTATTAACTCAAAATTTGTGTTTTTTTTTTCTGTCATCATTTTTTTTAGAAGTTTAATAAAATGAAATGCATTTATTATTCTCTTGTTTCACTTTATCTACGTCATCTAGACACTTTATCTTTATGACTAACAACATGACCATAATCTTTATGACTAACATCATTCACCAATTAATAAAGAATGCATGTCTTCTATCCTTGTATCAATTCCATTCTCATCATTCTTTGACTTCAGTTGCTAATTTATAGTATATGTCTTGTTTGAATAATGAGCATGAGACTAAGATTATAAAACAAATAACAAAATAATAATTTTATATTAGCTGATGAAGAAAAAAGAATGATGGGGATGAAAATGATGTATTAAAAGTAGAAAATAAAACATATAATTTATAACATTAATTGCATAAAAACCAATGATGATGGTGGGAATGAAAAAATGAAAGAAGGAAACATAACATGTATTTTGTATTATTTAATGGAAGTATAAGTATGATGATGGTGGAACCTATAGAAACATGAACAAAAAATATCTATTGTCAAATAAAAAAGAAGGATGATTAGATGTTAATAAGAGACTACATTGAGCAAATAAGACATGTATTTTATATCAAAAAATGAAAAATTATAATTGACAAGAATTAAATTTTAGAATAAATATGCTGAAACAAGACATTCATGGCATATTATCATTAATTGAAGAGAGAAGTATGATGAGAAAAAGATTAAGATAGTGAAAATAAAAAACAAGATATGTGTTTTGTCTTAGCAATCGAAAACAAAATACTAATGAGAATGGAACTTAAACACTAAAATTAGATATGTAATGCATATGATTAAGAGAAGAAAGAAGAAAATAATAATGAGACTAAAACAAAAAAAAAATGTATAACATCATCATAAAGTGAGAAGAATAATTGTAAGGTTGAGTGAGACTCATGGATTGAAATTAGAAAACAAGCCATAAATTTTATGTTATTAAGTATATAGAGAAGAATGATGATGGTGAAACTAACAAACTAAAAGAAAAAAAAAGCATGTGTTTTATAATTTGATATGAAGAAAGATTTATGATAAGTGTGGAATGGAATCATTTAAACCAGAAAGCAAAAATATATATTCATAATATGATATCACATGAGAAGAAAGAATGGTGAAGATGTAACTCACATGATGAAACTTGGGAGCAAAACATGTTTTCCCACTACACAAGCAAAAAAGTAACACTCATTGTTGCACTTAATGATTGGAATTACAACCCAAATTCAAAAGACAAGACATGTAGTCTACAAATAAAAGCAAAAAATTATACAAGATAACAAACTCTTATGAATCCAAAGTTTTGAAATTGTTATGCAAGACATGAAAAGAAATATGTATTTTATAATATAAAGCAAAAAACTAAGATTGATAGATATATTGCTAATATATTTGATGATTGACACCAATGGGATGACACTTGTAGATTTTATTTATATGATGTATTTTGAAGTATCAAATTTAAGGACTAAGTGAATAAGCTGAAGCTTACATATTGACATAAAAAATGATATGTATTTTCTTTAAAATAAAATAAAAATTACGGGTGATGATGCTATTATTGTATCATATGAATATGATTATAAATCAAATCAAATCAAATATTTATATATTTCATAGTATACAATAAAGAAGCAAGTTATGAGTATGTTGATATTGCAATTAATAATTGACATTTACGGCTAATGACCTCATAAATGAATCTACAAAATTAGATTTTTTGTTTATTTTCATGTTGATAAGTTTGTCTATACATAGGAAGATGATTCAAATTAGCATCAAAATTTTACTCAACTTACGAAGTTTGGGGCTAATAAATTATGAATCTTGTTGAAAAAGTTGATATTTTTTCACACAACTTTCACGTCACATGCTTGATGATTAATGCATTGACCTCTTTCTTCAAGATACAAGATTGAACCCTAAACTCATTTAGTGAATGTAGATTTTATTATAAAAATGAGTTGCAAGAATTTTTTATGCTAAAGCATCAACTACTTCTATGATGACAACATTGCAAGACTTTAATGAATACATGCATGCTAATCACATATGTGTATTCAGATTTTAGATGATAGTTGGCAAAAAATGAGCAATCCTAATTTTAAAAAGTATTTCTTGCACATTTAGTTTAACTATAATATCTTTCATACCATCATGTAACTTTGAAATTCAAATAGTTAGTTTCAAGAAATTGATTTGCTTCATTTAAAAAATTTGTCAATACTTGATTTGATGAAGGGACAAAAACACCTAACCAAAGTTCAATTTCTTAACATTTGATATATAAAATTTTATAAATATAAGAAGTTAGATTGTATATTATATCATCTATTATATAGTAATTTATTCATCAGATTCAATTATTGGACACATTAAGAGTGTTAATAATCTGTAACTATCATAAGATAAGTCACTTAATTTGTTTGATACATCTAATAAGGCTAGAAAGATGAAATTATTATAATATCTAAATTATATCAAACAAGGATTGGAAAATATTAATGATAATGTGTTTAAGTTGAAATTACTTTATGCTCATTAGAATGATCGCATAGAAGCAAAAATATATATAACATCAAAGCGAAAAAATATTTTCAACATTGTCACAAATCCAATCTCTTGATGCAATTTATATGAATTTCTTGAGTATTTGATCTTGTTTAAATTTTATTATTAATTAATTTTATACAAAATACATAAATTTAATGAATAAATTTTTTCAATCAAAATTTTGATTCTAATATTTATAATTTTTTCAAAATGAGTATTTTGATCATATTAATGCTTGTTTCAATCATATTTCAACATAATTGATGTAATAAAATCAACATTTTACTAAAAAATGATGGATATAATTCTACTATTCATACCAACACCATATCCAACCTAATGGTTTTTAAACAAAACTCATGTAAATCCAAGAAGTCCATCAAAATCCAATCTACAAACAATCTATTTGATCATGATGTGTTTTTTATAATATGATAACAAAATCTTTCTTCATCTCTTCAATAACAAACGATCTACCCTTTTATGTTCATTTACACCAATTAAATCCCCAAGTAAATTCATTAATATTTGAATGGATTTATGTGGAAATTTTAATTATGTTAAATTAAAATTCCCAAGTAAATCAAAGTCAAACAAATAACAAACAAGTTAGCTAAAGAATACTTCTGGCAAATAAAAACCAATACAAAATCATTAGGAAATCAAATTCTATATCATATCACACACAATTATAATCTCATTAAAACATATCCATAATTAAATTCAGTCCAATCTAAATCAAAATTTTGTTTTTGAATCCCATCTCATTACCATCAAAGAGAATTTTGAACAACCTAAAACATCAATATCTCTTCTATGGTTAACATAAATTTATTAAATTTGGTTGGAATACCTAGAAGATTTTGCATCTAGTATAAAATCTTCTCTAAACATCTTTAATCTAAATGGATCCCATGTTAAACAATATATTTACATAAATACTCAATATTATTTTAAAATTTACAAGTACTCTTAAAAAAACATACTTATATATTTAAAAAAATTTATTAAAGTGTTTACATATGATTTGATGATTTGATTAAATTTTTTATTAAATTTATAAAAATATTCATTATTATATTTAAAAATATGATTATTAATATTAAAAAATTATGATAAATTCATTATGAAATTAAATTTTGGGGATATTTTTATATCATTTAAAATCATGACATACATGTCTAAAATATTAGAATAACATCAAATGATTTGTCACACAATTAGAAATTTGATAGAACTTTCAAATATATATTAAAAATTTTAATATATTATTTTTCACATGAATTGATAACATAACAAATATAATTACAAGCATGGAGATTCTTGATATATTCAAAATAAAACTGAAAATTATGAATTTTGACGTAATATATTGAATAAATTAATTAAAATCAACAAGTTATTGATTTTCAATATTAAAGTAAGATTTATTTTACTTGTTTAATTCAAATCTTCATTTACTAAAATTTTTCTTTTTTGTAACAAAATTTTTTAATTTTTTTTAACTATTTTAAACTCTTATTATTTAACCTTGATAATTTGAAGTGCAATTTCTCACATACAATTAATATCTCAGTTCATCAATTTAAACGTATTTTCATTTGGATGACTTAATTTATACATGACATTTTGTCAAAACATTAGCAAGTTGTTTCCGGCTTACACTCATATGGTGTTGATGATGATCGATTGACAACACTTCTTTCTTTGAATTTATTTATTATCATTTTATCCCTTAAATTTGTGATTGAAAAGGATATTTTAAAAACCAAACTAGAACAACCGCATGAGTGAATTTTCATTGCAAATTTTATCTGTTGAATAATGCTTTTGGTGTGTGATACCCACATAAGAGCAGTTCATATTTTTATAAATTGATATGATTGTTCAACTGTTTGTAATATTTGGAATTGAAATGATGCTGAATATCAATAATCTTCTCAAAACCGTGAAAACATTTGAAACATTATGCATATATGATTGAGGGGATAGATTATTCAGAGTCATAACACTGTCGATGCATTTCAATTTGCACACGTAGATGACTCATTATGGATTTGAACACTTGCCTTTTTTGACTAATATCTCTGAATAATCACCGCTTAAATAAAATCTCATTAAATAAATTGGATATATTATTTCTCGCGTGTCATTTCACCTTTGAGTGCTTTGGTTTTACTAAATGAGAAATTCAAACTCTTGGTTTTCACTTAGGTTATATGATTTTTCTTACTTTGTGCACACTTTCTCCACCATGTACTTGCTATTCTTAATTTCACTTCTTTCTCTGAATATTTTTTTTCACTCTTTTCCCATCTCAATGTATGGCTGAGGGAATTCTTCCATGATTCCAAGTCACCCTCTAATACTCAATGCCATTGGTATTCATGATAACAGAAGTGGACATTAAATTTTACTGATGCAAGGTGTAAGATTTTCCTCAAAATTTTGAATAATGAATTGGGATTTTTTACAAGGACAAAGCTATAAAACCATCGAAAGGATCTAAACATACTTCCAAATTATCTAAGAAAATGTTATGACCAAAGGTATGAACATCCCTTCGTACTAACTGTCACTGTAAAGGAGATAAGCTGTCAGTGCAGTTCAGGATTAGTCGAATCAAGTTTCATCTTGTTCGTCACCATTTTTGCTATCTTTGATTTGTGCAATGATTCTTTCGTCTCTGGTCGAGACCGACTGTGTTCTTTCTCACCTTCCACTTGGGGCCGGATCTTTGAACTTGCCATGCCTCGTTTGTCTTTGGCTTGGCAAGGGCACCTTCATGCCGTCTGCGGGAATCGCTAGACGGTTTACTTTCGACGCTTGAACATAGAATCGCGATGCATCGCAAGTTCCAGCCAGAGACTCTTTATGGACATGGATGAACATGTACTGGGCCGGGTTACGGGCATAGACATTGCGAGCGTGTGACTTACGGTTGTCCTTCTACGGATTGGGTTTTGCAGGGAATATCGACGGGCCCTGCCCTCGAATGATATTGGGTACTCTTCAGTACGAAACCACACATGGCAACTGTCGAGGTTTTAGTCCAAAATCTGTCGTCCAGAGGAGCTCAAGCGCGAAATGTATTGCAGAGTGTGCCTCCACAGCGGCGCGCGCAATTGCTTTTGCAAAATATGGCTGGTCTCTCGAATCGGCTCCTTGAAGTTGCAGGTCTTGCCCTAACGCTCCAAATTGTTCAGACCAGTCGAGATGAGGTTTTGTATCAGGCTGCATTCTGTGATAGTTTGTGATTCTCTGGTCATCAGCCCTTCACATTATGTTCAGCCGAAATGCATCTATCCACAGTATTAAGATCCGGAGCGGGTGGAGCTAGTCGGAGCTGAAGTATCGGAGAGCGTTGTCTTTCACGTGGTTGTCACGCGTAGAAGTGTTTGCAGTGTTCTCGTTATGCAGGTCGTCTACTTGTTGAAATACGAACTTATTAAGAACTTCTTCACGTCGGTATGTTTTAGGGAGAAATTCGGACTTAAGACTAGGTGCTTTTCATGACGTATAGTTATGTGTTCTGTTCAGTAGTTCTAAAGCGGAATGCATGAGCACAACGGTGCATCAAATATACAACCTAACGCTGTGTAGATTGATGGCCAGTCAGGTAGGGGAGCACTCAGTGAGCCAGCATCACGAAAAGAGCTCTCGAGTAGACAGACTGAGGTCGTCGAAATTTCAGTAGCTTTGAAGTTCAGAGCAGAAAAGAGTAAATACCATAAGCAGCAACGGGAGTGCATACGGTGAACCTACATTATATGTTTACCATCATGTTTACATTATATGTTCAGCCATCTTTCAACGTGTCCTGGGTAGTTTTGACGATTATTGCTTCAAATTCTGTGTCGTGCAGGCAACAAAGATTGGCAGAGTGGTCAAAACAAGCTGATGGCGCCTTCTTTGCTACAAGGTGCAGTACTGCCACCGGAAGGAGCGGCAGCTACGACTACCAAAGACGTCCTTGGACTCCTTGATTATCATCAGACACTTTTATTCGAGGCTATTGCGGAGTTGGCAGAGCTGCAAGAAATGGAAAACGAGAAGCAACGCATTGTGGATGCCATTGCCACAAAAGACTCAGCCATGCGGGACTTTGCCAAGCGCGTGCGGGATGCTCAACAGGTTCTGGAAGCGACCGTGGAGGAGTTCGACGACTACAGACGATCTAGTAAGCGGAAAGCATCGTCTCAGGAGTGTAATGGAATAGGTTTGGGGACGATAAACGTTCAAGAATTGGTGGCTTATGCCCATCGCATCAGTTACACCACATTCGCTCCACCCGAATTCGCCGAAGGTGCGGCTTTGCGGGGCGCACTTCCTCCCGCCCCTCAAGATGAACAGATGCGTGCATCGAAATTGTACCATGTCAATGAACTCGATCTTGGACTTCCGAAAGTGTTTGAGCGAGTCTTATCTCCGCTCATGGGTGCTGATGCTGACACCAAGGTCGAAGGTGGGTTCACTCCACATGCGGGTCCGGGCGGTTTGCCTCCACCGCCTCCTGGATGGAAGCCTGGCATGCCATTAGAGTTACCTTTGGAGTTGCCACCCATGCCTCCAGGATGGAAACCTGGAGATCCCATACCACTGCCTGCTGACATGCCGCCCCTTCCACCAGCTGGATGGAAGCCTGGGGATGCTGTGGTTTTGCCACCGGCTTTTGCACCGTTTCCTGGAGTCGAGGGTGCAGCACCTGCTGGACCTATCAAAGCTCCACCGCTGCCTGCCCCTCCGATTCCACCTTCGGGTGTGATTCATGTGCCTTTTGTGCAGCTTGATCTGAATCCTGAGCTTGAGGATGAATTTGGTAGTGAGTACAGTGACGATGATGGCAGCTCTGACGACGACGACTGAGGACGCGGAGGTGAGTCAGGAATGATCCAAAAGTTTGTGACCCTTTATTTTTCGCCTCTCGAACGTTCATGCCAAGATTGAGTCGACTGCAAGTCCACGAAAACTAGGGCACTGTCATTTATAAGTCTTGTGAGCGCACGTAGAAGATCCTTGATCTTCTGAACTTTTAAAGTCATTAATTAAAAGGATCCACTTACTCTCACCAGGCGATTCAATTCAAGTTCGACGTTGGTTGCTGAAGGTAGATAAGTCGCTCGACATGTGTTTACACCCTTGTATAGCGAGGAAAGATCAGTCTGTTTTTCAACCTTCGTATTGCTGTTGAGGTGGTTCAACTCAGATCCAAACCGTCTGTCCTTCAAATTATTAATGAAGTGTACGTGCCTCCACCATTCTCAGGGGACTTCTCTCTGGTCTTGTATCCTCTTGCTTGGGCCCGCAAGTCTTGAAGGGGTCCAGATTGTACTCACAGGACTTCCGAGGGACTTACAGTCATCTTCTACTCTCTGGGAATTTTTTCCTCTCAAACTGCGTTGCAAGCAGTGGGCTCAATATTACTGCCCACAGGACCTCAGGAGGAGTTAACTGGAGGTCGAAAGCTATTACCGCTGTCCCCTTGGTCATGCCTGTCCGGCCACCCCGACCGTCACTGCCGAATGTCTGTAGGGGAAATGTCAGCACCAAAGCGGCAGCATTCATTTCTCTATTTCTTCCACTGCTTGAGACCAGCATAGAAAGCAAAAGTGAGTAATTGAGTCTTACTTACTGCAATGCAGGGTTGTCCGATGATTGGATTTCTTTATCGATCACCTCATTGGATTTCATTTCTACACAAGTCATAATGCTTACCCTGTGTAGTTGTTTCTTTGTAGATGGTGGGGAAGATAGGAGATACCACTGCTGACAACGGACATAATGGTTTTTGCACCGATCTGAAACACAGTGATCTCTGTAATAGATCTCAGTGTTCCATTGAAAATTTGCCTAAGAGCGTCCAAGCTTGATCCTGAACTCGCGCAGGAGGGACATACATTTTGGAAATTGAGTCAATCTCTATGGGTCAGGTAGGTTGTACTCAACACAGTAGCTACCGTGATGTCCTAATAGGGCTGAAGAGTGCAACACTTTTCAGGTGGTAGAAAGGCAGTTACTGTCTCGGTTGTATATAGCACCACTTTGTGTAGGCTCTTGGGCAGCGCCAAGTTCAGACTTTTTACCACGTGAAGATAGTCAGAACGAAGCAAACCAAAAGCCTGTTTTTTGAATAAAATTCAAAAAGCAGGTGCCTAGTTCAGACTTTTTACCACGTGAAGATAGTCAGAACAAAGCAAACCAAAAGCCTGTTTTTTTAATAAAATTCAAAAAGCAGGTGCCTAGTTTACTCAGTTTAGGACGAATCCATATTCTGCAGCTATTGCGTCGTAGTGAAATATGGGCGGCAAGACGCAGAAACATGTTTCTTTCGGAAATGGAATCAATTCTGCCAGATCCATCTCATCCAGTCAAGGATGGAGTTATGTATGTTGGACGTGACTTTCTTCATTCGAAACAGTTTTTTCAGTACTTTTTAGCAACTCTTGAATACAATTTTAATATGTAAGAGTTGAGGAGAACTAAGCTGGATACAATCGATGGAGGTATAATTTACTGGAGCATCGATATTCTCTGAATTTTACAGATACGACTCTTATGTTCTCTTCTAGTGCCCACAACATGACGGAATATCGACGTTTAGCTTTGTTGTATATTTTCGTTTCCTGTGTATTTTGCATACCTTTTCTTCCGTTATTTTCTGGAATATTGACTATGTTGTATATGATGTAGATTTTGTCCTGTGAATCTCTTCATGTCTCTTGTATCAAATGTTTCTTGAAGATAGCAGAGTTGTTGCAAGATTTTGAGGTAGAAAGTCATGAGTAGAAGAGGATTCATTCGGTACGTGATGTGACATCCATAAACGGACGACTTGGTATTTGTGGTTCAATCTTTGACAAGTCAGTGTACATATTTACGGTAATTTTACCCTCAATAGTTTTAGACAGGTAAAGAATCTGTCGTGATCCATGGCTTGGCTTTCAAATTTAATTGTTGGAAATTTACTCTCCAATATTTACTAGCTTTGCCCAATTTTTAAGTGGTTGCTTACGACTTGTGGAACAGTTAAACGTGTTGTTAGTTGATTTATCCTTGGAAGATAAGAATAAATTTCATTTTATTTTCTTTGTCAATTATTTTCTTTTCGTTTACAGTGAATATAAACTGTGCATAAACTGTATGGGCTTGTCTGAAGGCTATGGACCCTGATTTTGGAATGAAGACTAGGATTGTGAGGAGTTCTCCTGTCAACAACAGAAGATTCTTCCATCGAAAAATGGACAGCTCTTTCTTACCAGGCACCGGAGTGCAAGTTGCTGATCGGTTTCCATCTTGTAACTGAGTGGGAAGATCCATATGTGAAGTGCAACTTGGACATAATTTCCCACAATGATATGATGAGGTTCGGCGTGCACAGGGAGACATATGATTGAACCCCGCTAATCTATATTTCTGTGTAGACTCATGACACGTGCCAACCACTTGATCGAATATGCAAGAAAACCATACAAGGCCGTTCACTGCCGTTACAGACTGTCAGTTTCGCTTTTTATCCATCAGGTACCCACCCCGGTTTGGTTTAAGGTAATTATATGGAGATATTTTTGTATTTGTAACAAAAAGTCAAAGACACAGTAAAATGGAAGACCCCATCAAATGGGACAAAGATGGAAGGAGATATTTTTGTATTTGTAATAACAAAAAGTCAAAGACACAGTAAAATGGAAGACCCCATCAAATGGGACAAAGATGGAAGCCCCAATAGCATCACTCTAGGAAATCTATCCTAAACATCTAAGATATTGTAATTATCTAGGGAAAACCGTCTCCAAACAACATGAGTATCCTAAGAAATATGGCCTGACTAATTGTTCTTCTACGGATGCCACCGGGTTGGTGATCTATGCTATATATGTGTAACATGGGGTTAGTCTCCAATATCATCACATTATTAAATATGTCATCCAAGATATTGAAAGTATGTAAGTCAAATGGTTACAAACAAAATGAACAATGGTAACTAGTACTATATATAGAGCAATGGTAATATGGGATTAAAGCTCCAATACCATAATATTAGAAAATATGGCATATTGGAACTATCTATGTGGAATGGTCTAAAAAAATAAATATTCTAATAAATATCATATACCGTGATTTATCTCCCATAGATTATATAGCAAGCAATGGAAACACTTGATATATTGTATAAACCAGTGTTATCTAGAGAGAAACACATTGCTTAATAACATTTACAAAGTTCATCGAAGATGTGCTCTATGTAAAAAAAAAGGTTGCAAGTACGACACTGACCTACTTCCCTGCAGATTCGCGGAGTGCAAATCGCCAAAAAGCCAAAAGAAGGCTACATGGAGACTAACATCTGAGAGATGTCACTGAAACCAGAATCCAACCATAAGAGACAACATTCACACAACGAACAAGCGTCGAAACAACAGCAGAATATGTGTGAGCCACGATTCTTCATGCCTCGAAATGCCAGCGAAATTAAACTTCAATAAGAACCAAGTCGACGAGAATGCAACACTCAAATGACATTGTAATTTAACGAATGTAAGAGTGTAGCCTGTAGCACCCGCTCTCTCCAAAGGTTCTTCGATTATCCGGACGGCCTCAGGTTTTCGCGTGCTCTTGTGTCGTCCATCAAGTGGACAGCTCCTCTGCTCAAGCAAAATACCTCACCCGATTTAGCTGTCGCGTGACAGTCCCCGGGCTCGACTCTCGTCCCTGTCTGACGCAAACTGACAATCTGTTTGCATCATCGCCCCGAAGCTCACGACCTCCATCCACATGGACTCGCTAGTAGCTTCTGCTGGTCAGAGAAATACCTTCCGCCATGAGCACCAGGAGATCGACGCCACTCACCATGAAAAACTCTGCTGTCATCGCTTAAACCAGGGACAGCTAACGTTAATCGCAGAGAAGGAACCAAGTGTGCATCCGACAAATTAGCACAGGTTAAGTACATGTATCTGAACTGATGCTCCCGCCACTGCGATTTCTTACAGTGCCCCAATCTCGAGCGCCGTAAGTCTTTGCGGCCTTGATGCCTGGGTCCTGAACGAGGTGAAGGCAACAAAAGCGTAATTGAAGTCTGTTCCGCATGCGTTTCTTCAGGATCTCATTCACTCAGCGGCCAGAAATCGCGGCTCTAGCAGCATCTCGAGTTGCAATATTATTACATACCTCGGGAATTTCATAGCGGGTAAATATAAGCTCTTGATGATTCGTTCGATCGACTTCTCTTATCCTATTTTCAACTGCGCGTTTCAAAAGGTAACCAACGTCGCAGTGAGTTCTCTCTCCGGCCTTGGGTCTCTTGCGCACCTTCTAGCGCACCTCCTTTTCTTGTTTCTCGATCTCCGTCGCTTCGTCGAGAGTTCCTCTGAAGTACCAGCTGATGGCATAAACAGTGAGCCCCGCTGCGATGCCCAGTCCCCACACATTCGCGCCCCTGAGACTGTAAGATTTGGCCGCCTTCTTCAATCGACTAAGCTCGTCAGCTTGCCCCGGGCTTGAAGAATTCGATGACCGCCGAACTCCGGAGGAATAGCCGGTATCGCGCAGTTTGTAAGGTGACGGAGACAAATGCGTAGCGAATTGTAGGGAAGAAACATTTGCCGAAGCGAATGGGGAATTCCTGGAGGATGAAAAGGCCGCACGAGAAAAACTGGGAGTTATCACTGGCAGAAAAGCACCGGGTACAGACTTGTTGATCCAGCAGCCCGCAAGCTGAACATCCTCTTGATGATGACAACCTGTGGATGGTAGACCGCTGAAATTTTCGTCGTTCGAATTGCCCATGTCGTTCATCTTCTTCAATCCTAGCTCCAGAGTAGAAGCACTGATAAACACATTTGATTGTCGGATGATTCTGCTCTAGCTGCGCTGCGAGAGCAGCTGGATCTTCCAGAATGCCAGCACACACTGAAGGAGCAGCTGGCAGCATTCTGTAATGACATGCAAGCAGCACTTGTCCAATCCAGAGTTGAGTAGGTGGTGCTACGTTGTATAGTTGACCTTTGATTTTTTATTTTTGTGGCCCTTTGTGTCCTAAAAGACCGAGAAAGTATAATAACAGAAGGGATAGTAAGACATCAAATCCTACAAAGATGGAACCAAACCGGTAACATGGGGCTAGGCCCCAATAGTATCACACTGGAAAATATGTCATACATCACCTAAAATATATGAACTATCAAAGCCAAAGGTCTACAAACAACAGAGCATCCGAAGAAGCATCACCTAACGTGATTGCTCTCTTATGGATTGCACCAGCTAGTGCTATCTGTAGAGCAATGGAAACACGTTGTCTAAAATAGGCTATACAGTAAGCTAAAGAGAGTGATACCCCATGTCGCCTAGTATGATAGGCTCTCACACACTCCCTCACGAACATGTCGAAGTCGGTGTCCATAGCTCCATATAACTCCAAAGCTAGAGGAACAAAGAGGTGACCTCTTTGCATACCTCTATACTTGAGACCTTGGCTGCTGCTGCTCCACTTGTCGCCCATCCTGGAGATAGATGGTGACATCATCTCTTAGTCTTGGCCAAAATTATACCCTCAAGATACTTTCAATGATCTTCTTCACTCATACATGACCATCAGTAGTTGAATCATATGACTCTACTAACAGTGTTGTGCATAGAATATTTGATGGTATGCAAATCTTTTCCTTAAAGAAATCCAATCCATATTTTAACTGTGCTTTACTTTTTTGAAGGACTTGTGCAATCTCCTCGTCCTCCTTGGTTCCTCGGTTCAGGTTCTACCACCATTTTAAGTGAATTGTCACCTTTATGATGTGATTATTGCATGACATTTGTATCAATGCATTGGTAAGTTGCTTCTTTTAGTCCATATATCAAATCTTCATATTGAAACATTGTTGCTATTCGATCCAATGAATATATCACTTTCAGAGATTATTATGAGTTTCTAAATAAACCAAAGTTTTGTGATTTATCTCAACGAAAAAATTCTTATCTCCAAGATAATGTTTACAATGTTTGATAGCCAACACAATGATTAACTCCTTTCATTCCGTGGTATGATAATTTTGCTCCACCGGCAAGAGCTTATATGAGAAGAAGTCAAATGGATGCCATCCATCTTCCTATTTCTATTGTAGCACTCCTCCAACCGCCACACCCGATGCGTTAGTAGTAAGTTTTATTGATCTACCTTGATCATATCATTTAAAGATTGATGCATGTACAAGTGCATCATTCAAAGCTTGAAATGCAATCTCATGAGTCATATCCCATTGCCATTTATGCCATTGGCCTAAGAGATTTTTTAAAAGTTGAGCAATATAAGCAAAATCTTCCACAAACCTTATATAGAAGCTGGTTAAACCCAAAAAACTCCATAGTTGAGTCTTTTAAAAGTGATGATCCACACTCATATAAATAATAAGCATGCTATGATACCATTGTAACATTAAAGATAATGATTTTCTAATGGCTTTGAAAGATGAGATGTCTTCTCAAATCATCTACTTGTTTTATATACTATAAGAATAGAAAGAGTATGAAATCCAATCTATGTCACATGGCTAATATGTGTAGTTTGAATGCTTCCTAATCTCATACTAACTAATTGGTAAAAGATATCTAGCACCTTATCTAATCCACCAATGCATGGTAGCCATCTCATCATGTATACATACAAGCCAAAGTTTACCTTTGACTTTTTGATCATGCGTACCAATATTTTATCGTTTAGTGATTTAATGACCAATCTAAAATTTGGCTTAATTTACTATAACTAATCAAAATTGATTATAATCATCTAACTTGTTCTTCTTTTCATCAACAATATGCATATAGCAAGCACAAACAAAGTTATGAAAAATCAAATACCTAATTTTAACAAATTAAAAATAAAATATCATATTTTTAGTTAGTACATGGATTCATTTGATATGTGAGTCTAGTTATGTTTAACATTAGATCAATTCTGAGATGCATCATAATTTTAAGTTGGAAAAGTTCATTTGTTCTACTCTCTTGTGCCATAGATTAGTGTTTGATAATGGTTGAATAATGCTTAGGTCTAGATGAAAAATAGAATAAAATATTTAGACAAAAAAATAACAAATGAATAATAAAGTGTGTTCTACCATAAACTATGAATGCAATGTATACTATAGATGAAAGTTAATGAAAATCATGACAGCCAAGATCAAAGTGCTTGGCAAGATGTTAGGTTAGACCAATGTTGAAGTCAAAGAGGGAAAGGAAAAACTTATCAAATCACAAGATCATGCTTGAATTGTAATTGAAAAGTCTCATGAAAATACAAAATGCTTAAAACACAAGTTGAACAAAGAAAATGAAGGAGGAACATACAATCTTTATGCACAAGACATCTAAAATATGATGACTTCTTGAGTCAAATTGATCTCCTCCAGTCAAATTGTTTTAGATACATATTTTATGTATCTAAAATAATTTGGTTGGAGCAAACAATGATTAAAAAACAAACGATAGAATTATCTACAATATATATTATAGAAAATCATGCATATGTAGTACAAAAAGATAGAATCAAATGATAACTAGTAAAGAGGGTCATACAAGTCACTTCAATAATAATAATATTTGGAGTTCCTTCTCAAGTGAATAATAGAACTAGAGGTAAAGACAAGATATATGTATTTTTGGTGAGGCATGAGCTCAACATATTACATCATGGTATGAGGTTAACAAGTACACTATTCTAGGAGCCTCAAATCATGCGACAACAAACAAAGAGTGGTTCATTGTCAACAATGGAGATGATTGGATAGATGTTCACATTAGATGACACATTCAACATCCTAATATGCATATAGATTATATATATGTGAAGGCTAGACATTGAGATATGTGATGTTTGTTGTTAATATCATCAAGATGATAATATCAATTAAACATATGATTAAAATATTATATTTTACATAATTAATATATTTATTTATGGAAAAAGAGAATAAGACATATATAAAAAAAAAGTCATTGTTTGACTCATTATAATGACAAACAAACCTATATTCATTGATTATTCAAAAGCAATTCATGTCAATTTGTAGTCATTTTTGCATGAGGATGTGATATCAAAACATATCTTGCATTTTATACATACCGTTATATGACCAACATCTAGGAATAACTTAAATGTGTAAGTCCAAACAGCTCCACCAGCTCCCAAATCTTGTTCTCAACAAGCGATTCCATCTCATGCTCCATAGCAATATCCCCTCAAGCTTATTGATAGAGGCTTGAGCTTCTCTATATGAACAAGGTTGTCCTTCTTCCAAGATCAATGCATTGTCATCATCATTCTCAGATTCAATATCATGATCCTCAAGAATAGATGAATCAGCCCATGTTCCATACCTTTCGTGAGCTCTATTAATCCGATTTGATGATCTCTTAGTAGATGGTTATGGTTGATCTCCATCATTTCGTGTTGTGTCTTGAGGCTCAGCAACGACAATTTGCTCCTCCAATTCCTATTGTTCAAGAATTTGCTCCATGTGTTCTAGAGCTTCTCCTTGTGATGCATCATTAAACCCATAATGATCAACCTCCCCCTTAACAACATCAGTGAGTGGAGATTTACCCTTGTAAGTACGGGGAACCAGAGATATCTCCCCCTCTTTCAATGATCTCGGCTCATCGAAAGAAACATCCCTATTGAAAATCACCTTATAAGCTACAGGATCCCATAGCCTATAACCTTTCACACCACTTGGATATCCAAGAAAATGACACTTCTTGGATGTAGGATCCAACTTGGTCATATTCTCCTTAGGTATGAGAGGATAAGCCGTACAACCAAAAATTCTCAAACGACTATAATCAGCCCTCCGTTTGTGACTCAATTCAACAAGCCTAGAATTCATATGGTAAACCAAATTGGCTCAACATACTACGCACCTTCTCCAATACTGTTCGGTTGAGACTCTCAGAAATAGCATTTTGTTGCGGAGTATAAACCGTGGTGAGATGACGAGTGATCCCCTCCTCTTTGTAGTTGCTTCTAAACTCCTCAGAAGTATACTCCCCGCCATAAACGGACGCTGTTTATTTGTCAATGCATCATCTTGATTGCAAGTGGCAATTACGTCTTTGACATGAATTGTTACGATGACATTTCTGACCAGGACATTTTAACGGAAATGGTCTATTGTGTTAGCCATACGCTTATATGTGAGGTGTTCAAAACCAACACTGTCACAACAAATATTTGTCTCGCATGTCCTCCTTCACAAGAACTACAAATTGGGGCATCCATTGACAATGGATGTCTCTATTATGGCACAACATCAGGTCATAGTCTCTCCTTTTGACTGATCTATGAACTTTCAAATGATCTAAGCATTGACTGACGTTTTAAATGTATTTTTTCATGAATACTTATATGGGATCTAATTTTGCTCTTGCAGTCTCTGGATCTAGGTTCATTGTGAACCTAGTTGTAGGCATGGTGGTAGGACTCTCTTCATTGTTTCTTATTATTCTTGGGCTCATTTTGTGGAAGTGAAGAAAGAATCCGAATGTAGATATCTCACCTTGTGATCAATCTAAGTCTCAACTTGGGCTATCCAAATTTTGAAAGTTGCAAAGACTTCAGACTTTTGTGTGAGAATATAGACCCACACAAATCTTGAGTAATCATCAATAAACGATACATAGTACCACTTCCCATAATGTGAGGCTTTAGGAGAGTGTCCCCACACATCACTATGTACATACTCAAGTAACTCTTTGGAACTATGAGTTCCAACACCAAAGTCTTTTCTATGTTGCTTGCCCATAATGCAATGCTCACAAAATTCCATGTCAACTTTACCTAAACCAGGTAACAAGCCCATATCACGAAGGAAGGTCAAGTACATGTTACTCATGTGTCCCATTCTAGAATGCCAAACATGAGCCATCTCATGCCGAGATCTGGTAAGATTGACTTCATTACAAATGGTATTGTCCTCTATCACATACAGATTTCTATGCTTGTGTCCTCTCAAGATAATCTTATCACCTACTCTCACCTCAAGTACTCCTTGTTTAGAACTCCACTCAAGGCCTTTTGAATCTAACATTCCAAGAGAGATAATATTCTTTCTCATTTCAGGTATAAATCTGATATGAGTCAACGTATGTTTGACTCCATCAAACATGTGAATCTGAACAGATCCAACACCTTCAATTCTAGAGGGTTGATCATTTCCCATAAAAACTAAACCGTTTGATACTAAGAAAGTATGGAAAAACTCTCTAATGTAACAAATGTGATAAGAACAAGCACTATCCAGAATCCATACATCACCAACACCCTTTGGTGAGTTGCATAGGGCATATGTAACCAATCTTGGTTAGTCATAGTTAGTTTAGCCAAAGCGTAGAGTGGTCACTAGATCACAAAAAGACAAGATAGTGGTGTGCACTATCCAAAAAGTAAAAGGGTAAATGACGAGGTGGCTACCATGCATTGGTGGATCGATTGTGTGCTAGACGCCTATTAGAAATTGTTAGGATAAGATAACAAAACATGCAACCTACGCATGTTAGCCATGTGGCATAGTTTGGATTTCGGACTCCTCTAGTCCTACAGTATATAAAGCAATGAGAGGTCTTGAGAAGACCATCTCTCATCTTGGAAGTCATTCAGGAGTCATTGCTTCAGTGTTACAATGGTATCAGAGCAGGCTTATTGTTCCTATGAGTGTGGATCACCCCCCTCTTGGAAGAATAGTCCGGGTTGTGTACAATTATTTGAGGAGAGAGTGTTTGTTAGAGGCCGGGCAAAGGGCTATTGAGCCGCAAGTAGTGGAAGGGGGTATTGTGGGTGCAGGTTATGGATGGGGGATAGAATAGTACCGAGATTCCCATTTCTTAATCCTTTTCATGTCAAATTGTTATACATTCCGAGAGCAAGGTTGACTCAAGATTTGGTTTATCATTTTGGTGCCAACTTCATGGACCAAGTGATGAGATCTCGAGATCCCGTTATCTTACCTATAGTCACCTACGATGTTACTTTGGGATCTCACGATTTACATTTTAGTTTAGAGATGGACCTCAATAGACCACCACCGGTGAGATTCAACACACGGTGTGAAATCTATTGTGTGTATCATCCTAAAGCTATGTTTCGGAGCCTAGTTATTAGAAACTTTGGAGAGGAGATTACCATGAGGGATAGCATCACCTATTCCTTTTGTGTTGCCAATCTTGAGAAATTGAGAGTGTTCATCTTAACCCTATACCGAGAGAGAGTGGACGGAGACGAATCATGGAGGACACTTTGAGAGAAATGATTCAGAGTTGAGAGATTTGAGAAACGATTTGAGCAAAAGTCAAACTCAAGTACAAGAGTTAGCTCAAGAATTAACAAAGAACCAAAGCGAGAGGAATGGAAAATGAGAGAATGAGAGAAACTCCAATGGAGATGGAGACTTCACCATCCATGGTGGAAAGTGAAGAAACAAAGGAGAGCCCGTGCTCTTGAAGCCCAAGCAAAGACAATGAGCAAGAGAGCTAGATCTTCGACATCCATGATTCTCAAGATGACAAAAGCTTGTAAGATAGAACCTTACCGGGTAGGTAGTCGAACCATGGGAGTTTTGGAAGGTTGGATTGAGAGAATGGAGTTTCATCTTGCTTTGTTCAATATCAATGATCACATTGCAGGTCTTTTTGTTCGCATTTTGTTGTTGTTGGAGAAAGCATCTACTTGGTTTCGTGGTTGGATGATGGAGCTCAATGAGTCGTGCCAACAAAGTTACTTGGAGTGCAATGAAGCGAGGTCTTCTTCAGAATTTTCAAGCAATTGATCCCATCATCACGGCACGGATGAGGTTGTGGAAACTTGAACAGAAGGGAAGTGTGGAGGAGTACATTGAGGAGTTTCGAGATCTTCGAATTCAGATACGAGATATAAGTGGAGCTAAAGCCCTTGATTTATTCAAGAGAGGATTGAAGAAAAAGATTCAATAGGAGATGATTTGGGACAATCCAAGCAACTTGAACGAGGCTATTGCTTGTGCACAACGAATGTCCAACGTTTATCACAACGGTGGAGAGGTATCGCCTCAAATCAATACTATGGACCCATGCCTATGGAGTTGGGCAACATAAGGAGGAGAGAAGATTTCATTCCAAGGGGAGTGAACGCACAAGGAGGAGATTGTCGCAACTCGAATCCTCATCGAGAAGCAAATTCAAGAGGAGGAGACGGAGTGGAGGGAAGACGAGAAATGAGGCAAAGGCTATAATTGTGGAAGATTTGGTCACATTGCCATGAATTGCCGCATCCGAAGTTCTCGCAAGAGGAGCTAGACCCCCCATCGACGAGCCCTCAACAATCTTGAAGGTGGAGACGGCGGACCGATGGAAACCTGGGAAACGACGAGCACCAAGAATCTTGCCTCGCGGCCTTACCGGTTCGATGAAAAGGAGGAAGGGCGAGGAAGGAAGCACAAACATGAGGTAAAATGGTTTGAGAAAGAAGGAAACATGTTTGATTGTGACGGATGGCGAGATAGAAGGAGTAAAAGTGAGAGTATTGATTGATCCAGGAGCTACAGAAAATTTCCTATCTCGATCTATTGCTATAAAGTTGGGATTAGCTTTAGAGAAAGATGAGAGTGAAAAGGTAGAGTTGCCAAACGGGCAAAAAGAGAGCATTGAGAGCATTCCTAGGAAAGTGGAGTTGAAGATTGGGCAATACAAGGAATCGTTGAGTGGAGAGTAATTCGATTAGCTCGCTATGATGCTATTTTGGGTATGCCTTGGATGGAAAAATATAATCGTGAGGTAGATTGGCGAAGGAAGATAGTAAAAACTATGAGTTGGAGGATCTTTTTGAGATAGACTTAGATCAGACACAAAAACTTACCTCTCTATGTGATAGGAAGAACCGCTATCACCACAAAGATGTATGTTTTTTGGGCCTAATAAGAGATGTAAGCACTCCAAAAGAGCAATCTTTTATACATGAGGAGTTAACTTGTATCTTGAACGAGTTTCAAGATGTTTTTCCAGATGATTTGCCTCCAGGTTTATGTAACCATCTTTAGTTAGTG
Source organism: Marchantia paleacea (assembly GCA_014180765.2). Classification (NCBI taxonomy): domain Eukaryota; kingdom Viridiplantae; phylum Streptophyta; class Marchantiopsida; order Marchantiales; family Marchantiaceae; genus Marchantia; species Marchantia paleacea. Next base: position 11,149 of record MUAA02000007.1, on the reverse strand, counting down.
AGAACTAAAGTAGAGGTTACGCAAGGAGGAGATAGATGGTCTTGAGTTGACTATTAGTGGAGTATCTAAAGGTGCCACGCCAAGAATCCGTGTGCTCTTTAGGTTGTGTTTCTTGTGTGTTAGTTGGTGTGTTTAGTTGGAAGACACGCCAAGAATCCGTGCTCATAGGGATGTCCGTCACGTCATCGATCCACGAGGAATTAAGTGGATGGTGGTTGTGTAACCTCATCTTGTTTGTACCTTTTTGAGGACTATATATGGAGAAAGAGAGACCATTGAGGTATCTCTCAACTTCAGAATTTCTTGAGCTATTCGAAGTGGTCTCTCCTCACTTCCCTAGTGTTACAATGGTATCAGAGCGAACTTGCTCTTTCCTTGAGTGTGGACTACCCCTCTTGGAATAGCAAGATCATGATGATAACTTTAAGTTCTTGAGAGTTTTATAGAGACCGCCAGAGGTCATTGATCCGCATGTAGGGTAAGGGGAAAGGGAAAATTGTGGGCCGGTGTATGGATGTGCCCGAGGGAAATCCTCGCATCGAACTTTCCATTTCCCAATCTATTCAACATCCATATTCGATTCATGGAGAAGGATGTTTTCGTGAGTGTACCTTGTGGCAAATTGGGGTGCAGATTTTATGGCTCGAGTGATGGCATCACACAATACCAATGATACTTCCGATTGTCGGCTATGGAGAAACGGATTGTACCATTTACATTCTATACTGAATGTTGGATGGATTTGAATCGTGAACCACCCGCACCGGTTCCGCTTCAACACGTATGTAGAAATTAGAACAATTTACCGACGTAAGAGAGTATGGAGGGACTTTATTGTTAGGAATTATGGTGAAGAGTACTATAGAGTCGTAATAGGATCACCTCGCCTTTTGTGATCCCTATTTTGAGAGATTGGATTGTTATTATACTTACATTGTATTAGTTTGAGTGGTGGAGAAGCATGGAAGCGTCAGCTTATGAGTGAAGTTCTCGAACTCAATCATGATAGAAATGAAAGAGTTAAGAAAAGCTATTGTAGATGGACATACAAAGCAACAAGCCATGGAGGACAAGATCTCGGAATTAGAGAGTGAGAAGGTAGAGAGAGAGAGAGAGTTGAGATGGAAGTGGAAACTCCGATACAAGAGACTCAACCCCAACCGCAAGCGATTGCTATTGCCAACGAAGAGGCAAATAGGAGAAGACTTCAAGAGATGGAAGATCAAGCCAATCTCTTACTTCGGATGGGAAAGTCATGTAAGGTGGAAGCCTACAAGGGCAGTAGGGCCATGGGAGTTTTGGAGGGATGGATCATGAGGATGAATATACATCTATCACATTTTCATGTTTCTGATTTTATCAAGCAGAATGTTCATGCGGTCTTACCTCATGGATAAGGCTCTTACATGGTACACTACATGGGAACGAATGCTTTCAGAACGAGGTGCTTCTATTTCATGGAGTGGGATGCAAGAGGACTTCTTCAGAACTTTCAAGCGGTGGATTCCTTCAAACCGCGAGAATGAAGTTGTGGGATTTGAAGCGTAAAGGAGGCATACATGAATACATTCAAGAATTTCGTGATCTTCAAGTATCCATTATGGATATGAGGGAGCAGAAGCCTTAGATGTCTTCAAACGAGGTCTGAAGGAGAGAGTGCGAAAAGGAGGTGATGGTAAGTAATCCATCCACAAAGGAATGAAGCAATCGCAATTGCTCAACGGATTTCGGGTGCTTATGGGATCACACACGGTGAACCATCAAGCAATGTTCAAGAACCATTTGGCCCAACACCCATGGAGTTGGGAAACCTTCGACGTAGGGAAGGATATGCACCACCACGAGGACCACCGCCTAGGTATGGAGGTGATAATCGTCGACCATTTATTCCAAATTTGCCGGATCTTCCTGCAAATAATGGAAATGTTAATCGAGGAGGAATGGCGGTTCGTGACAATCGTCAATGCTATACATGTGGGAGGATAGGTCACATTGCCAAGTTCGTAGAACTCGATCAGACCACCCGGAGGAAGACCTATGTTGCGGGGCCTTTTCAACAATATGGAAGGAAGGGAAGACGACAATGAAGATGAGATCTTGCAGGAAACGAAGATCACCAAGAAACTTGCCTCGCGCCCTTTACCGTTCCACTAAACGAAGAAAAGGCGGGGGTTGGAAGAAGACAACGATTGGAAGCTCATGGAGGGAGCAAGAAACAAGCACAATTGATTGTCACGTATGGGATGATGGAAGGACACAAGGTGAGAATCCTAATTGATCCCGAGCAACAAAAACTTTCTATCACGATCCGTTGCAATGAAATTAGGATTGAGTTTGATGAAGGATGAGAGTGAAGAAGTAGAGTTGCCAAATGGCCAAACCGAACCAATTGAGACATTAGCACGGAGTGTACAACTAGCCATAGGCAGTACCAGAAGAGATTGAATGGAGAGTGATCAGATTAGCTCGCTATGATGTCATCCTATAATGCCGTGATGGAGCAATACAATCCGGAGGTAGATTGAGAAAGAAAGTAGTAAAAAGTGGTGGATGGAAGATTTACGGAGATAGAAGTAGATATCGAATAGAAGCTTACCTCTCTTTGTGATTGGTAAGACCGCCATTTCTAGAGGTGATGTATGTTTCTTGGGACTTATAAGAGATGTTGTTGGTTCTAAGGACAATCTATACATTCCGGAATCATTGAGCGATATTATTACAGAAGTATCGTGATGTCTTCCCCTGCATGATCTACCCGGCAGGGCTGCCACCTAAGAGGCGGTAGATCATAAGATTGAGGTGATACCCGGAAGCAATCCAACGTGCAAAGCTCCATACCGCTTTGGCTCCAAAATGAGTTGGAGGAATGTAAAGCTCAAGTGGAGGAGATGTTGAGAAAGGGATTCATACAACCGAAAGCATTTCACCTTATGGAGCCCCCCCGGCCGCTTTGTGAAGAAGAAGGACGGGAGTATGCGAATGTGCATTGACTATCGTGGGTTGAATCAACAAACAAGGAAAAAACAAGTATCCATTGCCTCGAATGGATGATTTGTTTGATCAACTTCAAGGAGCGCCGTACTTCACCAAATTGGATCTCCGGAGCGGGTACAATCAGATACGAATTGTAGATGAAGATGTACATAAGACAGCTTTTTCGCACTAGGTACGGTCACTTTGAATATCTAGTGATGCCTTTTGGTCTCACCAACGCACCCTGCCACATTCATGGGATTAATGAATGATATTTTTCGTCCTTATTTAGACAAATCTGTTATTGTCTTTTTTGGATGATATTTTGGTATATAGTACAACCTTAGAAGATCATAGGCGACATTTACGAGAGGTACTCTGTGTTTTGTGAGAGAATGAGTTATATGCCAAAGCTTCAAAATGTGAATTTGGCAAATCGAAGTAGATTATTTAGGCCATCGAGTCACAAATGAGGGAATCCAAGTGATGAGTGAGAAGATAGAAGCCATATATGGAAATGGACAAAGACCAGAGGATCAAACTCAACTAAAGAGTTTTTTAGGTCTTACAGATTTTATCAGAGATTTGTTAAAGCTTTTGCACGCCTTGCCCAAGCCTTTAACATCTATGCTAGGAAAAGGGTCAAAAATGGATATGGGGAACGGCACAAGAGTTAGCCTTTTAAGCATTGAAAGATGCTCTTTTGCATGCACCTATTCTCAAGTGGTATGATCCTAATCGACCAATCAAGTTGGCTACTGATGCATCAGGTACAACAATGGGTGGAATTCTTCAACGCGAGTGGGAGGATGGTTGGCATCCGGTTGCCTTTTTCTCCCGAAAGTTGGTGGCAACTGAGCAAAACTATCACACAACTGAACGAGAGGAGTTAGCCATTGTTCTGGCCACGAAACATTGGAAGCATTACTGAAACAAGGAGTTTGTGGTAGAAACCGACCACAAACCATTGGTGTATTTGAACACTCGAAAGATCTCCAAACGACAAATTCGATGGATTAATGGCGCCAACAGCTCAACATGAAGATAGTGTATGTGGAGGGCAAGAAACAACTTGCGTATGCTCTCACGCCGATGCCGTGTCTCAACAACATCACGTAGGTGAAAATCCAAGTTGACCGGGTGGTCTCAAATGATGGCCGCAACAAAGGAGGATGATGAGGAGATCATGAAAGCACTTCAACATGCACGGCAAGGAAGGTTCGAGGTCTAGCATTTCAGAGAGCAGCCATATGGATCCCACAAGATCCAAATTTACGCACAATGATATTGTCGAAGGCCACGATACGCCCATTGCAGGCACGGGAGGAGCTGAAAAGACTTTGGAGAGCATCCAACGAGTGTACTTTTGGCCAAGGATGCGGGAAGATGTGGAGGCATATGTTCGAAGTTGTGTCGCATGTCAACAAAATAAGGCGGGGAATCAAAAACCAGCAGGTTTATTACAACCTCTTCCCATTCCTGAACAAGGATGGGAACATGTTACCATGGATCTAGTATGTGAGTTACCAAAAACCTCTTTAGGACATGATTCAGTTGTGGTCTTTGTGGATAAATTGAGTAAGATGATACACATCCGACCTACCACAAAGATAGTGACGGCACCACAACTTGCTCATCTGTACCTAGATGCAGTTTTTGTGAATCACGGATTAAGCAAAGTCTTGATCACATATAGAGGAACTCATTTTACTAGTTTGTTTTGGAAAACCTTGTTTGGTTTATTCAAAACAAAGCTAGCAATGTCTACAGCCTTATCATCCTCAAACGGATGGTCAAAACAGAGGGCCAATAGAACAATAGAGGATATGCTACGAAAGATTCACTTGGGAGGAACAACAAGAGGGATACTCTTTTCTCGCTTCTAGTGGAATTTGCATATAACAATTTGTTAATGCATCCACAAAAGTGTCTCCATTTTATCTCGATGTATGGTGCTCATCCTTTGACACCTTCTAGTTTGTTGGGAATTCCTAAGAGGCAAGAGTTTTCAACCAAAGTCGCGGGCCAATGATTTTGTGGAGCACATACACAAAGGACTCGCATCAAGCAAAGGAGAAGTTGGTAATTGCTCAAAATCGACAAAAAGCAATATGCATGCTCTCATTGCAGGGGAGGTGAATTTTCAGGAAGGAGATCAAGTTTGGCTATCCACGACCAATTTGTCACTTGTAGGAACACCAAAATTTAACCCTCGATTCATCGGTCCTTTTGTGGTGTTGAAACGTGTGTTGGCGAGGTGTCTTACAAGTTAGAGCCCCCCGTTGCATATGAAAATACATCCCGTATTTCATGTGTCACGATTGCGAAAAACATGTACCACGCCCCAAGCAGTTCACAAATCCATCAAACCCTCCTCCTTACCTACTATGGTAGCAGATCAAAGTGCATTTGAGGTTGACAAGATTCTCAAAAAACGGATTCGGTCATATATACCCAAAAACGGAGTATTTGGTTCAATGGAAGGGATATCCATCATACGAATCAACTTGGGAGCCGGCAAAGAACTTAGCCAAATGCACCTTTGATCGCTCAAGAGTTTGAACGCAGCAAAACGGCGACGCTGCATCTTAAAAAAAGGAGGGAGATTTGTAACCATCTTTAGTTAGTGAGAACTAAAGTAGAGGTTACGCAAGGAGGAGATAGATGGTCTTGAGTTGACTATTAGTGAGTATCTAAAGGTGCCACGCCAAAGAATCCGTGTGCTCTTTAGGTTGTGTTTCTTGTGTGTTAGTTGGTGTGTTAGTTGGAGTACACGCCAGCAATCAGGTGCTCATAGGGATGTCCGCCACGCCATCGATCCACGAGGAATTGAGTGGATGGTGGTTGTGTAACCTCATCTTGTTTGTACCTTTTTGAGGACTATATATGGAGAAAGAGAGACCATTGAGGTATCTCTCAACTTCAGAATTTCTTGAGCTATTCGAAAGTGGTCTCTCCTCACTTCCCTAGTGTTACGCTTACCACCAAGAAGGAGAGAGGGATCACAAGATAGAGATCTTACCAGAAAGTTCACCTCCTTGTAAAAGTCCCTATCGACTTGCACCGAACGAGCCGAGGAATGCAAGGCACAATTGGAAGAGTTGTTGGAGAAAGGGTTTATCCAACCTAGTGTGTCACCATATGGAGCTCTAGTATTGTTCGTGAAGAAGAAGGACGGCTCCATGCGATGTGCATGGACTATCATGCTCTAAATCAACAACGGTGAAAAACAAGTATCCATTACCGCGAATGGATGACTTGTTTGATCAACTTCATGGAGCTAAGTATTTCACCAAACTCGATCTTAGAAGCGGATACAATCAGATCGAGTGGCGTATGAAGACATACAAAAGACAGCTTTTAGAACTAGATATGGTCATTTTGAGATCTAGTTATGCCATTTGGTTTAACCAATGCCCCCGCCACATTCATGGGACCGATGAATGATATTTTTCGTAAATATCCGGATAAATCAGTGATTGTGTTTTTTAGATGATATCTTGATATATAGCAAGTCCTTACAAGATCATCAAAAACATCTACGAGAAGTACTCCAAGTGTTGAGAGAAAATAAGCTCTATGCTAAGATGTCAAAATGTGAGTTTGGCAAAAACGAAGTAGATTACTTAGGCCATAGAGTTAGCGCTGATGGCATCCAAGTCATGAGTGACAAAGTGGAAGCCATTCAAAATTGGACTGCCCCTGCAGAATCGACTCAACTACGAGTTTCTTGGGTTTAACCGGCTTTTATAGAAGGTTTGTGGAAGCTTTTGCTTGTATTGCTCAAGCTTTTAACAAGTCTCTTAGGCCAAGGGCAGAAATGGCAATGGGGTACAACCAAGAGATTGCATTTCAAAGCTTTGAAAGATGCGCCTACATGCACCAATCCTTAAATGGTACGAACCTCGTAGACCAACAAAACTTGCTACGGATGCATCGTGTGGTGGCTTTGAGGAGTGTTACAACAGAGTGGAAAGATGGATGGCACCCAATTGCTTTTTTTTTCACGGAAACTTTTGCCGGGCGGAGCAAAATTATCATACCACGTAGAGGGAGGAGTTAGCCATTGTCTTGGCTACTAAACATTGGAAGCACTATCTCGAGATAAGGAGTTTGTGGTTGAGACAGCACTACAAGCCTTTTAGTTTATTTAGAAACTCAAAAGGACCTCTCCAAGCGGCATTCGTTGGGATGAATGGCGACAAAGCTTTCAACATGAAGATCGTGGTATGTGGAGGGGAAGAAGCAGCTTGCCGATACATTGACACGAATGCCATGCATTAATCACATCACCGAGATGAAGATTCACTCAATGGTGGGAGAACCCGAATCGAGCTACCAAGGAGGATGAGGAGATTGCACAAGCCCTTCAAAGGTCGAAAGCATATTTGGAACGGGGATTGGCGCTCTACAAGGGAAAGATCTGATACCCCGATGTTGCCCTTCGCATAACAAAGCAAGTTAGAGGAGGCACATGATTCAAATGGCTTGCGGCCATGTAGGAGTGGAGAAGACCATTGAAGGCGTCCAAAGGGTATACTTTTGGCCAAAACTAAGAGAGGACATCACCAGCCTATGTTCAAGTTGTGTGGCTTGTCAACAAAATAAGGCTAGCAATCGAAACCAAAGCAGGTCTACTACAACCTCTACCAACACCGACTAGAAGATGGGAGCACGTCAAGATGGACATTGTATGTGAGTTACCAATGACGCCTATGGGTTATGATTCAATAGTCGTTTTTGTGGATAAATTGAGCAAGATGATCCATATTAGGCCCACAACAAAGACAAGCATCGCACCCGAACTTGCTCGAATTTATATGGATGCAGTTTTTGCTCAACATGGCTTAGCTAGAGTGCTCATCACCGATAGGGGCACTCAATTTACTAGCATGTTTTGGAAAACTCTATTTGGGCTATTCAAAAACAAAACTAGCCATGTCCATGTCCTTATCATCCTCAAACAGATGGGCAAACTGAAAGAGCAAATAGGACTATTGAGGACATGCTTAGAGCTTTCACTTTGGAAGAGCAAGACGGTTGGGATGCACTTTTACCCTTGATTGAGTTTGCTTATAATAACTCAATCAATGCATCCACAAAAGTCAGCCCTTTCTTCTTGATGTATGGAGAACACCCTAGCTTGGTGAGTGTAGGTCACATGCAAGAACCATCAACCCAAGTTGAAGCAGTGAACGAGTTTGTGGCACGAGTCCAACGAGGAGTACACCAGGCAAAGCACAAATTAGCCATTGCCCAAAATCGGCAAAAACAATATGCTGATGCTCATCGACGATATGTGGAGTTTCAAAAAGGCGATCAGGTGTGGTTGTCTACTACCAATTTGTCATTAATAGGGGTCCGAAAGTTCAGTCCACGGTTTATTGGACCTTTCTTGATTGTCCAACGGATTGGAGAAGTTGCCTACAAGTTAGAATTGCCAACACACATGAAAATACATCCTGTTTTTCATGTGTCTCTCTTGAGGAAGTATACCCCACGATCTCCTTCCTTTGGCAACCCACATCAACCTCCTCCTTTACCAGCCATGATTGATGGTGTAGAGGAATATGAGGTTGAGAGAATCCTCAAGAAACGGACAAGAGGGCAACCGAACACCAAAGTGGAATATCTAGTCCAATGGAAAGGTTATCCACTTTATGAAGCTACTTGGGAACCATTGGCAAATCTTACAAATGCCAAGATACTTGTAGAGACTTTTTGAGTCTTCTTGCAACGAGGACGCTATGACTTAAATGGGGGAGGTTTGTAACCAATCTTGGTTAGTCATAGTTAGTTTAGCCAAAGCGAGAGTGGTCACTAGATCACAAAAAAGACAAGATAGTGGTGTGCACTATCCAAAAAGTAAAAGGGTAAATGACGAGATGGCATGCATTGGTGGATCAGATTGTGTGCTAGACGCCCTGTTAGAATTGGTTAGGATAAGATAACAAAACATGCAACCTACGCATGTTAGCCATGTGGCATAGTTTGGATTTCGGACTCCTCTAGTCCTACAGTATATAAAGCAATGAGAGGTCTTGAGAAGACCATCTCTCATCTTGGAAGTCATTCCGGAGTCATTGCTTCAGTGTTACAGCATACCTCTGGCTTCATAGTCCATTTTCAAGCAAGTCATCCTCCTCATCAAAATCTTGAGCCACATTGGTCAAAGGAGGATCATTATCCTTGGTGTTCATACGATAGTGCTTCTTAAAGTGACCACTCTTGCCACATTTCCAACAGACCACCGACTTTTTGTCTTGGGATTTACCCCTTGACATGGATCTACCTCTAGATCCAAACTTCTTCCCATCCTTGTCATTCCGTGATTGTGACTGTCCACGGATCACATTCAGTGCCGTACCAGATGAAGAGGATGGAGTAGAGAGGGCATCATTATCTACTGATGTAGGTCATCAGTCAATAGAGCACTTACAATCTCATTGTAAGTGATCGTTTGTCTATCAAGATGGAGCAACACTCGTGACAATGACTGATATGAAGCAGGTAATGAGCTTAACAGATGAAGGGCCTTCCTCTCATTAGTTATTTCCTCTCCAAGATTCTGAAGATCAATAACAAGATCACCAAAGTCATCAATGTGATCTTGTATCTTCGTACCTGAATCTTTCATCTTGAAGCTCACAGCTTCAAAGAGGTGTACAATGTGTTTGATAACTCTTTGCGATGAAACCGTCGCTGAAGAGCCTCAAACAATAAAGTACAATTGTCATACTCATCAACTTGCTTCAGAACTGAAAGTTGTAAATGGAGTATAACAATACTCATTGCTTGCTCCTGAAGGTCCTTCAAGTCTTCATCATTGAATGTAGAGGGTTTAGGCCTCAATGACTTGCCCAAACCGGAAGCCTTCAACTTGCCTTTGACTTATATTTCCCATAGAAGATACTCAACATGCCCATCATATTTGACAATGTCAAATCTGGCTCCTCATGTCTTCATGACTGCCATCTCGATTCGTCTAGCCCCTGAGCTCGTCCCTTGTGTCGTTCGATTGTCAAATGGAACCTCCAAACTTGACTTCTTCCCACTCATATGAGAATAAAGGAAATTTACCCTAGGTCAAAATATCCCTAAACCACAAGAAATGCTTGCTGCTAGGAGTTGCTAACTGTTGTCTTATAGCATTTCCTCCTCTCTCTAAGCTTGGTCGTCGTCCTCTTGTTGCCGCTGTTGCGCACACCGGATTCTCCTTTCTTTCAATCTTTGATGATCAACGCTTTCACCACAAAGCACAAGCCGGAAGCATTTGTGCTGCAAATTAAAAACTGTGGCCCAAGCGTCTGGACTCTGGAGCAGATTATGTTGATGAGGGGTCGCACCCAACCACAGCCAACAAAAGTCACCGAATTCAAGGGAAACGCATCGACTTTAGCAAGGATGGATTCATCTCTACACCTCCATGGCTCTTACCAGTCAAGGTACTTTTCAATTGTTGCGATCAACATAGACTTAAGTACTGCACCTATGACGATATCCTTCTTTTCACCTCTCTTGAAGATCATAACGGTGGGAATGCTTTGAATTCCGTACTCAGTGGCGATGTAGGGGCTCTCGTCCGTATTAAGTTTCAAACATCTGATCTTGCTCGCGTACTGCTTTGCAAGTTCATCAATGATCGGAGCAATCATTTGGCAGGACAACACCATGGAGCCCAGAAGTTGACCAGGACGGGAACGTCGCTCTCGAGCACCAGTTTTTTGGAAAGTTTGAAAAGTTTACTGTGGAGACAGGAGTAGAGCGCACGGCAGCAGCGGTAGCCGAAGTGAGGAGACCTTCTGCTGACGTTGACTCTCAAAAACCCATGCATATGGGAAGGGCAGCCCTATCGAGTACCTACGAGTGGTCGACCCCTCAAGGTAGACGCTGCTGCCACTCCCGAACTACACACTCCACCTTGATGCACAGACCTACACGCCATGGCTCCCGCTGCAGCTGCTCCTGTTCCCACTTACGGGCCTCACCTCCAGTTCCCATGAGTTCCCCAAATCTCTAAAGCCAAAATCTCTCATCCATGGCCCAATCAATTGATCAATCGCTCAACATGACGACCCAACCGCTCTGATACCAATTGTAAGTCCGAAACATGAATACATGGAAAAACACATGCAATCAAGAGTCGACATAGGAAATACGTGGTTCACCTCACCGA